>JACDOX010000027.1:943574-1015964 GCA_014549065.1 Cardinalis cardinalis
CCGATCCCTTCCCTTCCCTTCCCTTCCCTTCCCTTCCCTTCCCTTCCCTTCCCTTCCCATGTGCTTTGCAGACAGCCATACAGCTCCCTAACCAGGGAAAATCAAAAATTTCAACTGACCATTCTTGAAGTGTTCATCCTCACAGATTAAGCTTTTCACAAGTATTGGCTGACACATCTTAACATCTCTATCACTAAAATAAAAATAATGTTAGCAACTGGTAAACATCTAAATGGTTTTTTTCCCAGTTGATAGAAATTTCTTTTGAAAATGGTAAATTACAGTTTTACTTCTCCTGAGCTTCACAGAGATTGATAACAATACTGCCAGACCTTAGGGACACATCTCCTCAGGACTGACATTCCTGGCAGCACTGTCACACTCCTTGTATTTATCTTTTTTTTTTGCTCTAAATTGTAATTCTCAAAATAGCATATGACAAAAAACACTCATCATCTTCTCTATTTAGCTGAGACCATTTGGGCAGCTGGCTCTTTATTCCCAGACAGCATCTTCACTCTTCTGAAGAGTTCAGTGGGGGTGTAACATGAAAACATATCCGTGGTAAGAGTTGGCATTCAGAGGGAGAATTTAAATTTAGGCCTATCTATTCTTGCTCCAAGCAAGAAAATGCCTAGAAACTAGTTATAATCAGATGCTAAAAAGCGCTGCACTTGCACAGAAAATCCCATTGGCTCACTAAATGTCTACAAGCAAAAAGGTGGTTAAGTGTGCTGACAAGTCTCCCAAGAGAAGGGATGACACAGGCAGAGGTCATCATGCTGTTGTGACAGCAAAGACCACAGAACCTCGCCAAGATTTAGAAGGCAACCACTTTTTTTTCCTCAGAAGATATAATGATAGTTTTTAATACTGGAAGAATTATTGAGATAAAACAAAACCAAATAAAAATAGAAATAATAATTTTTAAAAAGGGATTCCTTTTTCCTGCTTGCTGGGGAAGATTGGTGATGAAAAAGAAGGGTCRAAGCAGCCAAGTTTTGAAAACTACTAATCTTATTAGTAATACTAGAACATGTTGAGGATTTCTGTTTAATAGAAACTTACATTCAGCATCCAAATCTGTTTAGGAAAAGATCCAGTGAGTAAAATGTGGGAACAGAGGCAGCACATTGTGGAAAAAGTAGCATCACCTTTCCTGAGGCAAAGATAATGGAGGGCAAAGATAGACCACATTTTTACAGAGCACAGTTCTAACAAATGTGCAAATGTCTGTAGCTCCATCATGTCCATGCAAATAAGAGAGAACAATCCAACTGGGTTTTTTTTGTGCTTTTTTTCTTGCATGTTGGGGTTTTTGATTCTTATTTTGTTKGGAGTTTTTAGCATCTATCTATCACAGCATTGTGAGGGACTTCAAACTGAAGGGAAATGTTTGAAGGTCCTTATGCTGCTAATATTAAATCAGCCTTGGAATTTCCTAACTGTAGAGACCACAGTCTCCTAATTCCAAAGTTCTACACCTGAGAAGGGCAAACACTGAATGAAAGCTCTTCACAAACGATAAGAGGGCACTGAGTTAACAGTCAGACATTGAGAGTGAGCATTGCTGGGTTACTTTCAGCTCTGAAAACAAGAAAGTCACAATGATTAATACTATTCAAAAAGCTAGGAATGACTATGAAGTGAATGAATGAGGGGTACAGACATGGGGAAAAATACTACTTGGAAAAAGAAGCTTACTTTTTACTATTTATTTGATATTCTTAAAATAAGATCTGGTAAAATAAGAAGAAACAGAATACTAGTCTTCAAAATGAAATTAAAAAGTTCTCACACAACAAAACTGCCATCCTAAGGGGGAAAATGGAACACAGTTAAGAAAACAAAATTTAAATATAAAATGAGGCAAGAACAGGCATGAACATAAATTAGAATCTAGCCATTGTGGGACTATGCCAATAGAAGCATAAACAGGCGAGTATAGAGAGTTAGTCAGAGTACTTATGAACAACAAGAATTCTTTGAATGATTTCTAATTTTTTTCTCAAATAAAAGGAACCCCTATAGTAGGGAGAGAAGCTTTCTGCATTGAAAAGAGTGAATTTATCAGTAAGAGAGACACAGCAGTTGTGCTCAGAATGCACATGTTTATGTCATCTAAATAGATGCATTCCTGGACAGGATTTCTTAGAGCTTTCCTTGGCCCTGAGAAGAAAAAGTATTAACACAGATAGACTGTAATTCACCTAACTAGTACGAATTCCATTACTCTATGAATTTTTAAATCTGAAAAGTGGTGTTTTGGACAGATAAACTATTCTACAAGACAAACCAGCTTATCTACATTTTCACTGTCAAACTATTTAAGGACATCAACATTATTGCCAAATACACTAGAGGTCTACACTTAACACAGAAATAATTTAAACAAAACAAAGGATGCAAATGAGCTAATGTTTCTTTTCTTTCTTTACCAAAATTAGAATTTTTTATTTCATTCTAAGACTTGCATAAAGCAGTGTAATTTTTCTTGAATTGTGCAGTCAATTGAAAAGATTTTTCTAGCTTTGAAGACTAATAACTGAGCATTTAAGGGGAAATCAAAGCAGTAATGTAATGCTACAAGTCCACATCACAAAAATGGACGGAAAAGTTTTGTTCTCCACATTATTTCTGCAGGATTGCAAGAGTACTTTTTAAATTCTATTATGCAAAGAAGAGAAAGCCCTGGGATCCCACTACTTTTGCAGGGGAATGATTTAAAGGCAGCATGAATGGAGCTCATTTAACTGATTATTGGTGTCTGTATCTGATACATTTAAGTTCCTAACAAAGTCAGTGATGGTCTAACCAGTGTAATGCGGTTAATTTCACCAAATGCAGCCTTCTGCTTTAACACGAGATGATCTCACGCTCAGCTTCACAAACTGGCTTAATGTCTGGCCATCGAGGGAACTTGCATAACTGGTTTGGATGTGGCTCTTTGAGTTGCAGAAATCCACATTTGAACAGGACAAATCAAACCCTTCATGTGTTCATGCACTCTCTTTTGCTACTTATAAGAATGTCCACAACTGAGAACAGCATTTGCTACATCATAAAAACCTTTCATTCCTAAGTATTGATTACCTTTTTTCAGATTTCCAGGTAATTTAATAATTTGTTGGTGAGAACAGGGAAAAAATGTCTGAGAGCAGATGGTTTCATTTTGGCATTAAAGTAAGGAAACCCACAAATTAGTCAGTAAAAATAATTTACAGCTTTATTGAGTAATGAAGATACAATCCCTCAAAGTGTACATTTCCACTTCTGAGGGACTCATCAGTTCCCACTCTCTTCAGTGAGGATTGCATGTACTGAATCTTTCTCAAAGACTTTTAACTAAAATGCTTGTAGTCTGGATTAAAAGCATCAAAATGTCCACAGAGCAGTTATACCAAACTGCTAAAACAAATTTGGTTCAATGATTTGAAAACTTTACATAGGAGCAATTTTCTTCTGTCCAGGAAACAGGGCCCCACAAATTATGTCTTTGTTAAATATTTAGTCATGAATTAACAACATGTAATGCCACACTAAAACATTCCATTGAGAACAGAGACCAGAAAGTTTATTTGAGCCTGCAGTCCTGCTTGACAAGATTTGTAGCACACACTTATCAAGCAGGTTGGTATATTCACAAAGGCACAAAAAAGCTCCCCCTCACGCATAGCTATGGATGCTATCCATCTTATGATGAATTTTAACCCTGCTCTTTTCAGAAATACATAACCTGATGCCCAAACATGCTTAACACAATCTACTAGAAATCAGACATTAAGAAATTAAAAGAGAAGGGGTTTTGTTTGCCATCACATTCAGAAAGTGACTTGGGAGAGTTTGACCAGTATATTTTAAGTATTGAAACACACCTATCAAAGAGCATAGCAGTAGCCTTTGGAGTTACTGGATTCATTTCCAGATAATTCTGAGGTGAATGGAAGAAAAGAAGAAAAAGAGCTGAATCCGAGAGATCACTTGAGCTGTAAATATTTTATTTATTTGCCCTTGTTTTCTTGAATGAATTCATGACTGACCTGTACACGAAGGTGTTCTTGTTCTCTGGGAGTAAGGGCAGTTGTTCCATAAGGATCACCACAACTCTTCTGCAGTGATCAAGGGAAGAAATAAACTAACTGCCTTTGAGTACATGGGCAGGTGGCAACGCCAGGAGAGGTTTATTCTCCTGCAAAAGTAACGTTCATCTTGGCATTTACATATTTGTGAATGTTTGACTTTGCAGATTTATTCATCTATTAATCTAGCAGGAGGAGTAAAGGAAGGAGAGAGGGAATGTTAATGGAAAATCCTGGGTTTCTTAAAGAAAAAGAAACTGACCTCCTCAGAAAGTCCATTATGTAGCATTACAGTGACCCACAAGGTTCATCATCAGAATTTTGCTCTTTGGATCCTTTTTAGTTAATAGGGGCACATTTGTCAACTTCTGCATAAATCAAGAAGAAGATACACATTTTGCCAGCAGTGTTTAAAGCTGACAGTAGAGGAGGCTCAGGAATCCTGAATCATTTCCAGGCTCCATTTACTAGAGACCCTTCTGACCGCATCCAAAATTTGCTCCTTCTCCTCCCTTGTTCAAACAGGAGGAAATCTCTGCTCTTTCCACATTGCCATTCTATTTTATCACCTTCAGGCAATACTCATTCACCTCTCAGTCTCTGCTGCTTTCTGCTTTAATCACTTTAATGCTTCTTTTTCAGTTAAGAGTAAAACAGAGACAATCTCTTCATGTGCCTGGTGCCACAGGGGCCATTAGTAGCCAGATGATGATTTTCAGAGCAAGCCTGGCTCAGCTGATGGCCTTCCAGACAGATCCCTCCACCTCTTACCATCATGACTCTTACTCCCCCATGTGGGACCTGCATTCCTGAACCTGCTGCCCCACAGCAGCATTGTTGGTGTGTCTRTCCCATGCCTTCTCTCATGGGTGAGCCTTGTGCCTGTCTGCTGAATGCACCCATCATAAGTGTGTCTCATGTTAAATGAGAAATGTGTGCCAATCACATTGCTCCAGGGTTAATACTTCTGAGTCTTACAATATAACTAAAATGCAAAGAAGTTACAAATACATTACCAACAGAAAAAGATGTGGAAGTTACAAAAGATGCATATATTCATCTAAAACAAGCTTCTCAAGCACTGAAGCTATATTTCCTGAGATTACTAAGGGAAGTATTTTAGAGTTTATAAAAAGGCTTGCAATGTCAACCAGGATCACGATTAGATGGCTTCCTGAAGGTCATCCCCTCTCCAAATGGAAAAAGTCTGAAAGTCTATCTTGGTTCACTGCTGTTACTGTCACTGGATACTTCTGTACATGCATGTGAAAACATCAATATATTTAGGGCTGGCTGCTGGGCGTGTGCACATTAGAAAGAACAGAGCTCCACTCTACTGTAAAGGCACTGCTAAGGTTATCAGGCCTTCCACTTGTTCTTGTACCTATAAATAGACCATAAATTTTAGTTACTGTACATTCTTGACAATTTAAGAATTTCTGAGAAGAAAAGTCAGGAATAGCTGTGGGCAGAAACAGCCAAACCCTTTTGCTGAATTGGTATAAAGCACTAAAGCAGGCTACTAATGCTCACTCTGTCAAATTACCCGTCAGAGTTAAGCTCTGTTATCTTTGCTTGGCCTGCACATAATAAAAGCAAGCACAGGCTTCCAGCTTAATGACAAACTATAATAGCTGTAGTTGTCCTTGCATTTAAAAACACAAACAAAAAATCCCACAAAAAACAGGCACGATGTAATTTTTCATTGCAACTGCTATTTTTGAGACCTCTGCAAGCAAAAATAGACATTTTTAACTAAACACAAGAAATTGTGGCAGAAACGATGAGAGTTTGAAAAGTCACTAATGATTCAAATTGTTATCTCACACTGCCTTATCTTCCCTAAGTTTGTTTGTCCATTCTTAGCCACTTCTGGGTTTTTGCCCCACCTCTCTCTCCTTTCCTGCCCAATTTAGAGAACTTTCAATATTTCACAAACAAGAATCAGAGTACCATGAGATGTTAATGTGTGTGGTGCCCAACCCTGACTTTCCTTCATCCACCTGCCCTGTTTATTCCTTCCCTTCCTCCAGTCATCTCTGCTCATCCAGACCTGAGGCCCTTGTTCTTTGAGAGCAGCAGCAAGAGCAAGGACATGCTCATCCCTACTGGGTGTCCTCTCCTCACCTCACGCTTGTTGAAGCTCTGAAGAGATTACTTTGTTCAGGCAATGCTCAGATCTGTTTTACAGTCCTTGTTTGGTAGCCTACATAAGCCTCATACAACCCCACTGATCATGCAACTGTGTGATTTATCAAGACATCAYGATCCAGTCAAATCTGAATGATTTCAACACTCTCCAGCTGTTTCTAACAAAGTTTCAGACATATTTAGTCATTCCTGGTATTACCAAGTCATGGATTCTACTGAAATTACCTACAGTAGTTCTCTACTATTTCTCTGATTTTCATCAGGCCCAGCAGTCTTGTCCTGGAAATGCAGAATGAGCTCCATGTGATATCATTAGGACTGCTTTCCACGTGAGAAGGTCTCCTTTGTGTCTTGATCTCAAGGAACATGCTTGAGCTGGACCAAGAGTGGGAATGCTTGTGCTGCTCCCTCCTCTGCTTCTCTCAGTTGGGAAGGTCTGCAGCTCTTATTTCACTGTGCAGGAGGCACAGCAGAGTAGCTGCAGCCCTCATGGTGTTAAGAGTGAAGGACAGACAGAAGGTTAAGTCTGTGAGAGCAGCAAGTACTTGATGTGAGTCAGACACCAGGGAAAAGAGAAGGAGCTGCAGGGTGAGGTGGCAACTGAGCTGACTTTTGCTTTAACAGCCAAGAGGGGAGTCCATAGAGTGTTTCTTGGGTGATTTTTAACAAACTGAGGCAGGAGGGATCAGGTCAGCAGGTGATGTCATGGTCTCCTGAATCTGACAGTAGTGAAGAAGTGGAGTTGATTCCCTGGCCCCAGCTTTGCTAATGACTGTTCACCACCTGAGAATTACAGCCTGTGTGTGTTTAGGTGGGAGCTGCTAATAAATAATAATAAATAATAAATAAATAATAAAAATAATTTATACTGGATACAGGAAATTAGGACCTGAGACATATGAAGGGTGCTACTAAGCATGCCCAATAGTATTGTTTTAGATGCCTTTATGGTATTTTTCTTGCCTCTGTGCTTCATGAGAGTGTAGATGCTGTTCCATAGGTCCTGTAACATATTTATTAGCTGTATTTGATGTCTTATGTTCTCAGTGGCACCTGAGAGCACTAGACCCCTATGCTCAGGCATTTGAATACCTCTCAAGGTATCTAACCAAAAAATCTGGGAGAGAAAGGACATGGAGTGAAGACATGAACACCTAAGTAGCTGAATTTTCCAGCATTATTACTTTATTATTGCTTTAATTTTTTAAAGCAAACTAGATTTTATATCAACATATACTGAGGGTTCATATACTACCAGCATGATATGCTACACATGCTATAAAAACATCTAACAGATGGATCACTCCCTGAGAGATTTCCAAGGGGGGGCTGATCAGCCCTGGGTATCACCAATTCTCCCTGTCTGACTGCTTGTTAGGGCAGAATTAATCTCTTTAAATAAAAATAGATCAAATTGGTGGAGTGGGGGATGTTTCTATGTGTGCGCTTTTGGGTGGAAGGGAGTTTAATCAGTTCTCTCCTGAGCCCTCTGATCATCAGTCTACTGATCATGCTGGCTCTGGTTTATGAGAATCTTCAAGGAATATCTATGGTCATTTGGACATATATTGGGCACATTTCAGACGCTTTAAAGGAAATTAAGGCAGTACAGCCCTGGAAGGACTACAGGACAAGCCTATGATCCCTCCAGCCAGAAGACAGGATGTCACTGTTTAGGTGGCCTGTAATGCAAGAGTTTGGCAGGCACGCAAAGATATGCATCTAAGAGCCTTAGACAGCACCTCTGGAATACAGCTTGAACCACATACTTGCACTGAATCTTAGCAAGATTAGGAAAACTTTTTTTACTCTTCTGTCTCTAGGATTGTGTTTTCAGTAGGAGACACTAATGCAGATAAATGTATTTAGAATTTGAAGGAAAAAATAAGAAAACTCTGCTTGCCAATGTATATCCAGGTGTGTAGTGGGTCCTGTACCTCTACAGCATATAGAAGTTGTTTCATATAAAACAGGCTTCATTTCCTGTGTGTTCTACTGCATTTTCATTTTATATCCTGTATATTACAACTTGTTTGTTTTTTTTTTTTTTCCTGTGCAGAAGTCCTTTTTTAAACAGGAGACCTGGCTAGAACCACCCAAGGAGTACACTTCTGAACAGAAACACAGATTCCTATTAGTCCTCTTTCGAAAGCAATGGAAGTAGGTATGAAATGTAGCAACTGGGAAAATGGACCAATAAGTAGAAACAGCAATTAAATAAAGACAGCAAAAAGTTCAGCTAGTGGTAACACAGATGTATGCTCCTTATTCCAATCAGACCCTCTTGAGCACCGAGCACCAGGGGGAAACTAAGATGCCTTCAAGCAGTGCTATCATTTCTGCAAAATACAATAAAATAGGATACAATAAAACTGCATTCTCTAGAAATAAATAATAACAGAGCTACTAACACCAAGTGTTAGAGGGTAACACTGATCCTTCATGGACACATACAAAGTCAGAACATTAGAGAAGAAGTCACTCCCAAAGCAGTACATGTTCCTTTAACACCCTTAATTTCAGACAGATTGAGTATTTTAAAAGGGAGTGAAGGAAAAGAACATTATTTTTGTCTTGGTTTTGTTTCTTTTATGTAAATAAATGTTCTTTAAGACTATATGGTAGAAATATGTGTTTTGGCACAGGCAACCTTCTGCATAGCTGCAGTCTCTCCTGTGCCATGTCAGGTGGATCTGTTCCCATCAAAGAGTTTAACTGACATCTCAGCCTTTAGACTGTATCATTAAAGATCTCCTGGGATTTAGCTTGTCCTTCGTTGAGTGCACCATGTGTGCATGCTTGCTTCGAGGCAGAGTGAGAGGTTTTGATCTGCACTGTCTCTATTTATGATTGACTAGCAGAGATTGCATGGCCTCCCCAGGCAATCTGCTTTGTTGGATTAGACAAATAGGTATTTGGTCTAGGTTGAGTTAATCCCACCCTAAGGCAGGAAGGTGGACTACTTGACCACCTGACATCCTTTTTAGTCCTATTTTTTTTCCTACAGTTTTCTGATTCTTTCCTGATAAGTAGGCTGCTGGGCTGTTCACAAGGTTAGGCCCTGGAAAAATATGAGGATGAAAGGCTGAATCTATGAATGTATATACAAGCTTAAACTTCATTTATTTCTGTGGAAACTGAGATCCTAAAGACTGTCCTAGATCAGAGACCAAGCCCAAAATTATCACTGCATTCTGTATAAAATAAAAAAACCAACAAAATTTGTCATAAACTGCAAATGGATGCAGAAAAATCTTAGATAAGACTGGACCATAATCTTTCCTGAACAGCACTTGCAGGTTTTGACCACTGAATATTCCAGCTTCATTTTCAGGTGTACATGATAATCTACCCAGCAGAGTTATGTCTGGCAGTAAGCTACCCATATGATGATATTTCTACAGAATATATCAAAGGAACGGCAACGCACTGACTTTCCTTAGCTGTTGTTTCAGAAATAWGGAATGTTTCCTGATGGATTGATGTCAGATGAACTCCATGTTAACAGTGAATTTAACCATACTTTGGACTGCTGCTAGACCTTGAATTGGGTACTCCCACGGTCAGCTCACACCCACAGTCACCTGGCATGGGAAGAGACCTATGTCATACGTTCTAAGCTTCAATGCTCTGTAAATAAGATCCTTACCAAACAAGATATAACATCAAAAAAAAAAGTATTTTTTTTACTACAAAGATCTACTCCTTTAAAGAGATTTATGTAAATGTTCTACATAATATTTAAACTATTGAAGTTTTCTAAATCAGAAATGGTATTTCAAGTGTTCAGAAAAGGTACAGTGCCATTTTACTGCATATTTAMAAAAAAAAAAAAAACCACTTTAAGTACTCATGGCTGTATATGTTTGAGCATTTATCCTGTGAAATATTTCTGCAAAATATAACAAGTTATAAAATATAACTTAATTCAAGGTATATATACACATAATATTCATATGTATACACATCTTGGAAAAGTATTCATTACGAGATCTGTGTTGGTACAACAGACTATCCCACTCCATATCAAATATAGTTTATAGGAGATTGTGCTGTTGTGCTGAATAATGAGCAAAATTACAGATATGGTSTAGCACCTAATCATGAGTGCTGCAAAAAAAACCCAGATTAGGAAAAAAACCATGAAATGCACTGTCTTTCAATATGTTTCATCAGTTACTGTCAAAAAAACATTTGCTTCTCTTCAGAAATATGCACTTCAACTACTGTAGTTTCAGGGCATTTCAGAACTTCTAACATACTGTCCTCTTCAAAGATTAGTGTTATTATTGCTACTTTGTAACATATAGGAGAAAATATTAATAACCACAGACATGTAAACATTAGGCCTCTGATATAAGCGATGTTGAATATTGCTCAGCACTGATAAAGGACAATTCAGTCTCATGTCTCCAGTGCTCCCATTTTCAGGATAGAAAGGATAGTCTTTTAGAAGTGTCTGTCTATTTTCATCCCTGTACTGCACCTGACCTACTCACCCAGGCTTTTCTGGTAGTAAATGGAGACAGAGATGCTTTTAGAGCATTATTCATCTTATTCTAAAGTTGATACCCAGGGTAGCTCTGATGAGTTGCAAATTAAAGCAGCTTTTCTTTCCACTGATAACAAAAGGAGCCTGGAGTGATGAGCACAGAAGAACCTTCACTGTAGTCATCTGAATGAGACATTTCCATTCATCCAAATTCCCAGATATCCTGGGGAGTGCACTCACTTCAAGGGGATTGATGATTTTTGTGAAGTACACAGCAAGAAAAGCTCTGAGAATATTTCTTCTGTCTTTCCTGCATCTTGTCTAATTTTCAGGGCTGAGGTAAGGTAGTGGTGTCATTAGATGGGAGAGTAACTAGCCCTTCCTTTCTTTCCCTGCTAGTCTATCTTCACTGGGAAGGACAGATCTCAAAACTGTTCTGCAGCTGGAAGTTCAGGTAATTGAGAGGAACATTTTAAGTCCTCTTTGATAGTCAAAAAGTCTAAAATCAACRTCCAGTATTTTTGGAGAAAGTGCTCTAATCACTAGTTTATTTGTACATACCAGCTGATTTACCTCTTCCTCAAAACAAACAGATCATAAAGACTCAAAATCTTCATGGCAAACCACTCACTGTATTATTCAGACATTTTACATTAACCCAGTAACAACAATAAAATCACAATGGATGGTCTAGGATCACTTACACTTTATTTTGGAGAGAGATCTGCAGGGATTTAGTTGTTTGTGTAGATATTTGGGGATTTTTTTTCAGCAGATATCATACTCCTATCCTATTCTTTATTCTCTTTCAGACCACTTGTTTTAGTTATTGCTTCTCTTGCTTTACAATATTCTAGACTGCCTGGTTTAAGATGTGAGAAAGAAACATTTGCTTCTCAGCTGAAAACTTCCTCACTGAGAAGTCCTGTTGTAGTTATGGAAAAACAGATCTGTAAGAAAATCTCTGTTACAGACTAGAGAAATTTAAGTGAAAGTGATGGAAGAAATTTAACTTCCACAGGTCCAAAATATTTTATTAGACAAAACAATGCAAACTTTCAGGGCATTTAAATGGGTTCTGAACTAGAAATAATTGATGAGGGCAACATTGTGTTGTATTGACTACTGACCTATAAACAGTCTACAGTAAGGGGTAGAAAAGCAAATCTAAACCTAGACATATTAGGAAAGGTATAACATTACAGTGATTAAATTTTTTACATAAATACATGGCCTGGAATACTGCACAGAGAAATGGCAACTTGCGGTGTGAGGAGTTTGGTTAATTCAAATGCTTTCATAGATGAGAAACCCTGGGGAGGGAGAATTCTCCTATGGATGTATATTATGTATTAAGTGCTGATTGGGACCTTCGGTGTGGGATTTAATCCATAATGGGCATGGAGCAGATGGGGGTAAAAAAAAGTAGTTTCTTAAAGCCTAAGTGCAGAGTGCTGAGGACCAAAGGCTTAAATAGTAATGGGGAAAACTGCCATGTCTGGCAATGGTGCAAAGATACAAAGGTGCTTGTTTGGGTACAGGGCAATCACAAGGCTGTATGTCAAGCACACACCTCCCATAAAGTCCCAATACCATTTATAGAGATTCAGTGAGCATAAAAACCTTATGGTGATGTAGTTCAAAAATATTCTGTGAACAGTGGATCTAGCATATGTACCAACCACATACACCTCACCTTCTGGCTGAGAGTTTTTCAAATAAAGCTGCCAATTTTACTTCCCTGAATTTGGCTGGAAATAGCCCAAACACAGCAAATACAAATAAGGTTATCTGATTGCAAATACTTATTTAGCTATCTAAGGCAATTGGCAGTGCTGTTGCATAGCCCCTGCTGGAGTTCTTGGTTTAGCTGCTGAGCTGCAGGTTTACATGTTGCAGCAAGGGTAAAGTTTATGGTGGGTCAGATACTGGTGGCCTCTGACCCTCATTATTTGGTGARTGTATGTTTGCTAATTGGCCTTTTTTTAAAAGAAAATAATTAATAGCTAACTGCTTTTAAAACTGGCAAAGGAAGCTGTTGTGTGTTTAGTCACTAAGCATGCCCAGAAACTCTTACTGCAAAATCCTGCTTGCTTTCTCTATTTCATGCCATTTGGCAAAACATATTCCCATTGCACTTGTCAGAGATTAAACTTGGTAAAATTCGTTTACCACGTTGTGTTATACAAGTGCATCCAAAAAATATATTTTTTTAATAATTTAAAAATAGGAGTCTTGGAGGCAACAGGCTTAGAGCTTCTGAATCTCTCATAATGTGGAATGGCCTTTTGCACATTTAATTTTGCAAGTTTAGGATTTAAGCACCTAGTCTAAGCCAGGAACATAAACTTTCCATAAAAGKGATGGAAAGAAATGAGCACTTTTTAAGCACCTTTCACAGGATGAGATACCTCTAACCCCCACCTCACTTCACTTAGTATAGGAGGAGTGGTATCTGACAACTGTAAAAATTTCTTAATTTCTAATATAAAGGCAGCAATAAGTGATTTAAATCTCTTCCTATGAGGGGGTTGATAGTTCAACATACTATAAACAGAGGAAGTGAGGAGCAAGGTCCAAGTCAAACATTCAAAATGGACTGCATGCAGTCTTTCTGTGTCCAAAGGGGTGAGGAATGCACATCTCATATTCACTTATTCAATGTACATTTGCAGGCCTGTCTCCTTAGTAAAATGCTATAAGCTCATTTAACTACAAATTTTCAGTTTATAAAGGGGCATGTACCAAAGGATTATTCAGCTTAGGCAGCCATATTCTGCCTCTCACAACCAACACACACGTAATTGAGATGGGAAATCTGAAACTGCTGTGCCCAAGTTCTTGGGTTGTTGGGGTTCTGGTTAAGGGCAGCCAGTTGCACGTTCCCAGGTCTGTGGTGAGCACTTTCTCTGAAAGACCTGTACCTCGGTGGTGCTGCAATTACCCTTCTCCAAACACAAATCTCAGCTGTTCTTTGGCTTCCAGTTAATGTCTGTGTTGCTTGAAGTTAGGCACTAAGTACTTATCCATGCCTTCAAAAATCTTCCCTCTAAAATGCAGTGTAACCTGCAATTGGGATTCTTAGTGCCTAACATTGTTTCTTCGGTGATGAACATCTGCGATCCTAGCACAGCAAAATCAGTTTAATCTACTGGTTCAATGGCTGTTGCTCCAGAATAGCTCCCATTTCATAGCAAATGTTAACACAAACTGACGGTTCATTTGAAAGTCCTGGAGAACTGGTTTGAAACAATCCTATAGAAAAGTCTGAAATCAGCTTGCAACATCACAATATGCCAATTTTTAATAGATATCCAGGTGAACAGACACCTACATCCATATGACTTGTATATTAATAAAATCCTAATCTATCATATTTTAAACTGAGTGAGATTCTTACCTTGGCAAAACTCACTGAATACAATATGAGGTTTATTTGAATAGAAGGCACAGTATCAAACACAAAAGTTTAAGAAGTATTTATTCCAGAAGTAAAGTTAGCATTGGCTAACTTAGGGAAATCTCTATGGAGAAAGGAAACACAGTAAGTGGCTGATATCATCACCTGGATATGAAGAGGGAGGGGGGATGCTGGTTCTTGTCCTCTTCACAATCTTAAGGCTTGGTTCTCATTTACTTTCCAGCCTGTGGCTGTCTAACATAAAGAGCAGTAGTTTATAGTCACAGGAAAATGTATATATGGCAGTGATACTGTTTGAATTATAATACAGTGAAACTGCCTGTGTGGGGTGGTTTGTTATGACAACCAAAGCTACAAAGATTAGGTAACATTTATTTTATAAAGCAGAACAGAAAAAATTACAGTGAAGGGAATCTTAAGCGATTAAACTGCAGTTTCTTCAGCCTTTGATATGCAATTTTAATAGTTATCCAAGGTCAACTCAGAGATGGCAGGATCATTCTTCAAAAGATTTTTGCAATATTTTATAACAAATACCATAGCATCCTGAATTATTAAAAGCATTGATATTGGGGATGCCTGACAGCTTGTTTGACTGAATTTCTGGACCTAGTATAACAGTCTTAGTCATGGAACATGACTGCATACTATATAAAATTTGCAGTATGTCATGTTTATAGTATAGGTGTGTATAAAAAATATTTAGTTGATAGAAAAGAGTTCTATTAATAGGCAAAAATCAACATCTTGGCTCAGATAAATTAAAATAATTCTAAATATTTTTACTAAATATAATCCTCTGTCAGCTGCAGAATCACTGCACTACTTTCATCAATTAACTCACCCACAGACAAATACACCTCCTTCCATAAAAACAGCAGACATCCAAAATATATGTGAAAGATAGTAACATTCATCTAGGTACTGCTGCAAATGTTTTGATAACATATCATGCTTATATTATAAAAGCCTCACAACCACTGAGACCACTACTCTAAAGAAAACCTCTCCCCTCACCACTGATCTTTCAGCTAAACATGAAACATACACACAATGATTAATATAGGAACCCATGATGGAGGAAGATCATACTCTGATTTAAATTTCAGCATGCACACCTTCATTCTACAGGAACTGCTGGATTTCTCTCTCAAATTTACTATAAAATTTACTAATTTAAAATTTACTGATTTACTAATTTAAAATTTACTAATTCTCTCCACAAATTTACTATAAAAAATTAATTTGGGGCAAATATTCCTAATGCTCTGTTTCTAGGGCAGGCCAGAAGAAAAGACAGGCTAGTGTGGTCAAAGGCCTTTCTATTTTTTGCATAGCAACTTCTGTTACATCTATTAAAGAGTATTACTTTCATGTACAAGTCTTCCCTTGCTTATTATAAGGGGGTAAACCTAAAATCATAGACTTAACACTGAACTGAATATTGCCATTAGCAAAGATATAAAACTGTAGTCAGTTAGTACTCCAAAAAGTTGAAGTTTCACCTCAACTTCATTTAACATCTGTGCTAGAATGAAATGTTTTGCCAATAATTCCTTGTGGATAACAATTATAACAATTTCAGCTTTAATTGTAACTAATATAACTAACAATATACAATGACCATAAAAAAGTGCCTATTCTGGATTGTACATTGAAATGAAATTGTAACTGTCACTGGTGATAGTACTTGGTCACTTCCTATCAACAACATTTCCAGCCCTGCACCAATTTTATCCAAGAGCAACCTGAGAGAGACTCAGGTCTTAAGGTCTTTAAATGTTTTTTGGAAACACCATGTTGATTATAGTGTCTTTGTTCCTGCTTTCATTACACATCAAAGAACATGCATGTGTGTATTAGTGTACATTTAAAAATAATCTTATACATTCCATAATCACAGTAAAAAAACTTCAGAGTCCAAACAGAAGACATAAACTATAGGCAATGGAACAACTTGTTTAGTCTATTAAATTACTGTCTTTCTCCTTTGCTAACAGATCAAGAAGTTGTATTTTGGCTTTGAAACAAAAAGAGTAAGAGTGATCAAAAGGCATAGAAGAAAAACATAGAGGAAAATACATTGCTTCTGATGAGATCTAAAGTGGGAAGGGGCTTGAAGAAGGCTGACTTGAAAAGTAGGTTTTCAAAGAGCCAAGGTGGAAGTAAAAAGAGAAACATGGAGGGTGCCCAGGACAGGTGGGCAGAGCACCAGTGCCAGACAGGTGGAAACAATTCCTGGGACAGCAGCAGAAGAAACATCAGAAGCTAATACAGCAAAATTCTAAGAAGAACTTTAGAAAGCTGGAGGATGATTTTGGATTGGGTTTTGGAGTCAGTGTTGGTTAGGCCACGTGTTCACATTTACTGGAAGTACATGAAATGTACAAACCAGCACAATACTCATCCCAGCATCAAACCAAAATAATTCTGAAAACAGACTGCATAAGTTTCATTAGTCAAGGAATGCAACTTATTTTGACAGAAAYCAGTTACATTTGTTCATACCACAAGGCAGTGGGAAATTAACTGTGGATGCCACATTAAGTGGTGCTGGACTTTTCACGAACATCTCTGCTGCATGGCAACAGATATTTGGATTGGAACAGAAGTTATGAAAGAAATGGAGAACAGGTTCAAGACAATGCCTCATTTACAGAATGTGAAGGTAAAGAAGACCTTTTGGGGAGAACCCTTGAGGAAGCTCTCTGCCTCTAGAGATACCTGAAAGTTACAGCTTAACAACACTCTTGCACAAACCCAGGCAAAAACCCATGCATGAAAATTCATAAATAGCCACTTGTGTAATAATTCATTAATGAAATAAGAGAACAAAAAGAGTATGGAAGCAACAGAAGGGCTGGCACACAGGCAATGGAAACACTCTCAACTGGCTGTTTTAAAATTTTCAAGTTCTTACTATGTTTCAGCAGACTATTTTGATCTTTGGTCTTTCAACACCATATTACTTGACATACTGAAAATTATGGACATTTGCTCTTATCTGAGACACAGTAGATACTGCACACCTTGCTTCTACGCAGCCTTCAGAGTTGAATTGTAATAGCAAAATTACTTACACAACCAATTAAGTATCCAAATACTCCCATGAATCTCACTTGCTGTTTCCATTCTCTTCCCCTGCTCTCCTAATTTCCTTATCAAGATAAAAAATACACTTTGACAAGAGATGGCAAATCTTTTTGCACTTGAAAGTTATGAAACACTCGCATTGTTGGAAAACATTAAAAAATGCTGACATTTGTATGTCATATTTTGCCTCCTTTACCAATATTTAAGAACCAAAATGATTTCACTTTTACTAACTTATATGAAGAGTTTGTTTGGAATTGTTTACATTGTTTAGTGCAAAACAGCTACAAAAAGCAACATAATAACAAAAATCAGGTATTGTTACTGTTTAGAAATTAAGATTATGMCTTATCAACAGAGGGCAGTCTTTGATAACTATACATTTGAATGAAGACTTGGAGAGCAGTAAACTTCTGTTTGTTTTACACAGGATTGTGAGTTGTGTAGGTTTCAAGTAAGGAATATACACCTGTGATCCATCATCAAAAGCAGAAGCCAGATGTTCTCAGGAAGGATTGCATTTAAAATACGAATATATTTGCACTCTTTTTAAAATAAACAAATGTCTTAAAATATTTATTTATTAATGCTGTGTTAATGCTGTCTTCTGTGCCCTAAACCTTTCTGTTTCTATTTAGATTTGGAAATAAAGYTTAGTAATATAGCAAAACTGAAAGCTTTCATGCAAWGATATGTATATTTTTCCCCATGTCAAATASCAGTTCCTTTATTCACTAAAAATTTATTTTAAAAGATCAATGGATTGTCATTGGGCACAATTCTGATTTGCCACGCTAACTTCAGGGACAATTGGTAGGAAAACAGTTTGGATTTACATCTATGTTATCAGATCAAAACTTTGCCTAGATGAATTTTCTTCAGGTACAATTTGAACACAAGTGTTGGCACAATCCAACGAAAATATTTTCAAAATTCTCATCAATTCTATAGTCTGGAAATTTTGTTTATGTTGTCCTGTGAAAAGAAGAAGAAATAAAGCAAGTCTTGCACTTTGTACTTGGACTGTGGCACAAGAGCTCACTGGCTTGTTTGACAAGACAGCAACTCTTAAAAATAAAGAGGACTTCTGCTGTTTGTACATGGAGATTTACTACTTGGTGATGGAGATAACAGAGGTCAAAGAACCAGAGCCTATACCCATGGAAAACAAGAAATTTCTGCATAAGATATGGGGCAACACCATCCCTTTACTAATTTTTTTTTCAGAAGCAGCAAAATATCTCAAAAACAATATWTTGAATATTGAATGTCTTGGTCATTGATGCCTGGAACTCAGTTGAATTATTTTCCTTTGAGTCTTACAAATAAGACATTCATTGCTGAAATCCAGGGTGAATGTTTCATCGGGGTAGACARATGGTATTAGTACTGCTTAACTTGGGAGATATCTAACTACTAGAACTACTACCCCCTGCAGCACCATCCAAGTCCATAAGTCTATTGCATAGGTTTATTTAATAAAATAGCTTTCAACAGTATTCCACAGATATRCCAGTAGTAGAATATAAAAATATAGCACAAATTACAATAATCCAGTGCTGTAGAACTGAATGGGGATGTCTACTGATGTCCCCCCCACCCCAAACCAAGCCGAATTATTTATTAGAAAGAATACTTAAATGCGAATGTAGCTGTGCCCACACTGCAACATTCAAATTCCAAACTCTTCTTTTGCCATACAGATAGCAAGATCACGCGCCACAATATTGCTCCACTACTGAAGGATACTGTAAGAGGTCGTTTTAAAAGAAGGAATTAAAAAACTACACAAATGTCAAAACAGCCTCATGCTGTCTTTGAATCTGGCACTTTTCTGGTGTTTTCCGCTTTGTTAGAAACCTTTCCTAAACCAGAGTGCGGATCACGTTTCATAAACAACAGAGAATGTTAGCAACTGAGACACGCTGAATCGGAACTCMGAGCCTGCTATCGGGCATTTTGAAAGGCAAGGAACTCCCAAGTCCGGGCTCTCATTGATGTGCTTTTAACTGCAGGCACAAGGTGGCAGAGGTACGTGAGGCTCTCATTCCCGCGCTGCCGTGACTCGCCGCCTCCGAGGAGCGGCACTGGGCACTGACCGGTGCCGCTGATGCGCTGCACGCCCGAGATTTATTTATTTATCCAAGATTCTTTGTGGCGCACAGAACCGCGGGGCCGGCAGGCAGCTCCGCCGCAGCCCTGGGCCGCTTGCCCTCATGTGACCCGTCCCGTTCTCCCTGGGGCACTTTTGTCACCCCTCCGTTCCCCGTCATGCGGACCCGGCTCCCGGKCAGCCCCGTTCCTGCCGCCGCTGGAAGCCGGGCGGCACCGCCGCCACSCCGCGGGGAAGGGAAACCCCGAGCACTGCCCGGCGGCGAGCCGGGAACAGCCCGGCTTTAGTTCTGCCCCCGGGGCCAGGCGGGAGCAGGGAAGCTCAGCGCAGGAGGCGGCGGTGCGCTCCCACCGCTCCGGGAAAGCCGTGCCGCCCTCCCCMCGACTGGAGGGCTCCCTTCCCGCGGCGGCTGGCGCCAGCAGAGCAATCTGCGCCAYCACCTCCCCGCGTCAGCACCGCCACCGTCTCCCCGCTCCCGCCGCTCTCCCGACGCCTTCTCCTCCGCAACCTGTTGGGCRGCCGCGGGAAGGAGGGACGGAGGAAGGGGGAGCCCCGACCCTCTCGTAACTTGCATGAWTGGCACGCAGCTCTGTCCAATCGCGCATGGCGGCTTCTCCCCTCACGGGTGCCTATTGGYTGCTCGGAGGCGCGGGCGGGGCTTGCCGTGCCGCGGAGTTCCACTCCGGAGCGGAGCGCGGCACACTCAGAGCGCAGCGTGTGCGCGGAGTGAGCGGCGCCGCGCYGCCGGCGGAACTGGGGCCGCGATTCGGACGCTGCCGGAGGTTCCCGACGCTTACGCTCCGCCGGCAAGGACCATGCAGCCTCTCCCCGCCGGGCCGCGATGGCTGCTGGCCGGCTTGCTGCTGCTGGTGGCCGGCTGCGCCTGGGCTGGGGCGGCGGAGCCGCCGCCAGGCAGCAGCGCCGCAGTCTCCTCGCCGTGGTCGCCGGAGGCGGACCCCGTGGTGGTGGCCAACCGCGGGCTGCGGGTGCCCCTGGGCCGCTCCGCCTGGCTGGACCCCACGCGGGACCTGGTGCTGCACGTGCAGCCAGGGGACCGCTGCCACCTCACCGTGCTGGACGAGGACCCGCTGTGGCAGCGCCCGGGCCGCCTGAGCCCCCGGCGCTTTCCCTGCGACTTCGGAGCCCGCGAGGTGCAGTACTCGCACCTGGGCGGCCGCAGCCCCGCCCGGGACCGCGTCCGCCTGCAGCTGCGCTACGACTCGCCGAGCCGGGCCCTGGTGCTGCCCCTGGTGCTGGAGGTGGAGGTGCTCTTCACCCAGYTGGAGATCGTCACCCGCAACCTGCCCCTCACCGTGGAGCGCCTGCGGGGCACCAGCAACCCGCTGGACGCCCGCAGCCTGGAGTTCGCCTTCGAGCCGGGCCGGCAGCGCTGCCGGGTGGGGCTGCTGCCGCTGCTGGCCGGGCTGCCCCGCTACGGAGAGATCCTCAACTACCCGCCGGCGGCGGGGGGCGGCGAGGCGGCGGGGGCCGGCCCGATGCCGTCCGTGATGTGGGACTGCGAGGAGTTCCTGCGCCTGGGGCTGCGCTACCGGCACACGGCCGCCGGCGGCTCCCCGAACCGCGACCTGGTGCCGCTGGTGGCCGAGCTGCGGGAGGCGGAGGGCGGCGGGGCGCTGCTGAARCGAGAGTACTTCCAGGTGCTGGTGCGAATCCGCGCCGGGAGTGAGAACGTGGCCCCCAAACCCAGCTTCTTGGCCATGCTAATGATGGAGGTGGACCAGTTTGTGCTTACCGCCCTCACGCCTGACATGCTGTCAGCTGAAGATGCGGAGTCGCCCCCCGATCTACTGCTCTTCAACATCACCTCTCCCTTTGGTCCTGGCCAAGGCCACATGGTCAGCACGGACGACCGGAGCTTGCCTGTCACCTCTTTCAGCCAGCGGGATGTGCGGGAGCTGCGCATTGCCTATCAGCCACCCATGGAGGACTCCGATCGGGAGAGGCTCTTTGAGCTTGAACTGGAAGTGTTGGACCCAGAGGGTGCTGCCTCAGAGCCCTTTGCCTTCGTGATTGTGGTGAAGCCCATGAACACCCTGGCCCCCGTGGTGACACGCAACACTGGTCTCGTGCTCTACGAGGGGCAGTCAAGGCCTCTCTCGGGCCCAGGTCCCAGCCCCAACCTGGTGGTTAGTGATGAGGATGACCTTGAGCAGGTGCGGGTGAGTGTGGTGGCAGGGCTGAGGCATGGCCACCTCACTCTCCTGGAGGACACCCCAGGACCTGCTGCCCCTCGTAAACACTTTACAGTGGCTGAGCTGGCAGCGGGCCGAGTCATTTACCAGCACGATGGCAGCGAGTCTCCGCTCAGTGACAACCTTGTGCTGCGGCTGGAAGATGGTGGCTCTCGCCACCGTGTTGAGTTCCTTTTCCCCATTACCCTGGTGCCCACTGATGACCAGCCGCCTCTGCTTAATGCTAACACAGGGCTTGCCATGGCTGAGGGTGAAACAGTGCCCATCACCACCCGTGCTCTTAGTGCCACTGACATTGACTCCCAGGATGCCATCCTGCTCTTCACAGTGGAGTCTGGCCCCACAGCTGGGCAGCTCCTGCTCCGTCAGGCACAGCCACCTCCTGGCTGGGAAGAGGAGGAAGAAGAGGGCTTTTCTTGGAGGAAGGTGCCAGGTGTAGCAGGGAGTTCCCTCATCTATGAAAAGCCAGTGAGAGAGTGGCTGCAACAGGACATTGTGGAAGGGCGTCTCTTTTACCACCACTTTGGGGCTCACAGCCCTGGCCCTGGGGTTGTGTTGGACCAGTTTGTCTTTAGAGTCCAGGATGACAATGACCCGCCCAACCGCTCTGGACCACAGACTTTTGTGATCAGGGTACATCCTGTAGACAGGTTAGCCCCAGAGCTCCATAGCGGCAGCAGCCTGCATTTAATCGTTGCAGAGCAGCAGGTGACCCCCCTGCGCAGGAAGCACTTGTGTTACACTGACCAGGACTCAGGGGACCGGGAGCTTCGCTACACAGTAATCCAGCCCCCCACTGACACCGACTCCAACCACCCTCCCGAGGCTTTTGGAGCTCGCCTTGGATCCCTTGTGCTGACTGAGGATCACTCCGTGGAAGTTACGCATTTCACCCAAGCCCAGATCAACCATCACAAGATCTCGTACCGTCCCCCACAGGAGGAGCTGGGGGTGGCTCCTCATTTGATTCAGTTTCAGTATCAAGTGCAAGATGCGGCTGGCAATGCAGCTAAAGGGACTTTCACCATCTACCTGCAGCCTGTGGATAACCAGCCTCCTGAAATCACTAATACTGGCTTCACTTTGCCTGAGGGAGGCAGCCATGTTCTTAGTCCAGCTGAGCTGGATGCCAGTGACACGGACACTGAACTTGCCCGTCTCAGATTTATCCTGACCCAGGCTCCTCGGTATGGTCAGTTGCAGCTCTCTGGGTACAGTCTGGTTCCAGGAGGCATCTTTGGCCTGGAGGATATCAGACAAGGGAGAGTGGTGTATGTGCACAGTGGAGCAGAGACCAACAGTGATACCTGCAGGCTTGATGTGAGTGATGGAGTTCATTTTGTGCCCATCACACTGAAAATGAGTGTGCACCCAGTCGATGATGAGGTTCCTACGCTACGATTGCCCCCAGGCACTCTTGGTTCCTACCTCGATGTGCTGGAGAATGGTGCTGCTGAAATCACTGCTAATGTCATCCAGGGCACGGATCAGGATACAGATGACTTTATGTTAACCTTCACTGTAGAGAATCCTCCTCAGCATGGGAGCATCCTGGTTCAAGGGGTGCCTGCAGAAAGATTTTCCCAGAGAGATCTGCTGGATGGTGCTGTGGTATATGCTCACACYGGTGGCGAAATAGGCCTTCTGCCCAAAGAGGATGCTTTCAACCTTACCTTGTCGGACCTCTCTGAGAAGTGGCGTGTCAGGGGCAGTGTTGTTCAAGGAGTTTCAGTCTTGGTGACCATTCTTCCTGTTGACAGTCAAGCTCCAGAAGTTTTTGTGGGGGAGCAGTTCATGGTGACGGAAGGTGACAAACGGGTCATTACTCTTGCTCACCTCAGGGCTGAAGATGTGGATACTCCTAGTGATGATATACTATGCACAATTGTTGCTCAGCCCACATCTGGGTATGTAGAGAACATCTCTCCTGCCCCGGGATCTGAAAAATCCAGGGCAGGTGTAGCTATAAGTGCTTTTACCTTGAAGGACCTCCGTCAAGGGCACATTTTTTATGTCCAGAGTATACATAAGGGTGTAGAGCCTGTTGAAGACAGATTTGCTTTGCGCTGTTCTGATGGCATTAACTTTTCCCAGAGGCACTTCTTCCCCATTCTTGTTGTGCCGATCAATGACGAAGAGCCTGAAATCTTCCTGCGGGAGTTTGTTGTGATGGAAGGCATGAGCCTGGTGATTGACACCCCCATCCTCAATGCAGTTGATGCGGATGTCCCTGCTGATGAGTTAACGTTCACAATCACCAGGCTTCCCAGGCACGGCCACATTGTGAACCAGCTGGTCAATGGAACTGTCCTGGTGGAGAGCTTCACCTTGGATCAGATAACAGAGAGCTCCAGCATTCTCTATGAACACGATGATTCTGAGACCAGGGCAGACAGTTTTGAGGTGCAACTCTCAGATGGTAAACACACCGTTAGGAAAATGGTACCCATCATGGTTATTCCTGTAGATGATGAGACGCCCAGAATGGCCATCAATGATGGTTTGGAGATTGAAATAGGGGAAACTAGAACTATTAATAGCAGAATATTGAAGGCTACTGATCTTGATTCTGAAGACAAAACCTTGACTTACATTATAACTTATGGGCCAGGACAAGGCCTTTTACAGAAAATAAAGCCTTCAGGTGGAGTTGAAAATATCACCCAGGGAATGAACTTCACCCAGGATGAAGTGGATAGAAATTTGATTCGATATGTGCATTTTGGCCAACAAGGAGTTCGTGATCTTATCAAGTTTGATGTGACAGATGGAATAAATCCTCTCATTGACCGCTACTTTTATGTGACAATAGGCAGCATTGATATTGTCTTCCCAGATGTCATCAGCAAAGGAGTTTCTCTGAAGGAAGGAGGGAAGGTGACCCTTACTACTGATTTGCTTAGTACCAGTGACCTGAATAGTCCAGATGAGAACTTAGTTTTCACCATTACCAGACCACCTGTTCGTGGTCATCTTGAATGCACAGATCAGCCCGGGGTACCCATCTCCACTTTCACTCAACTCCTGTTAGCAGGCAATAAAATCTATTACATTCATACTTCAGAAGATGAGGTGAAGATGGACAGCTTTGAGTTTGAGGTGACTGATGGCTATAACCCTGTGTTTCGTACTTTCAGAATTTCTATCAGTGATGTGGACAATAAGAAACCTATTGTCACAATCCATAACCTGGTGGTGAGTGAAAATGAATACAAACTGATAACCCCATTTGARCTGACTGCAGAAGACAGAGATACACCTGATGCACTGCTAAAATTTATTATCACTCAAATACCAGTTCATGGCCAGATCATGTTCAATAACTCCAAACCAGTCACCACCTTCACTAAACAAGATCTGAATGAAAATCTAATCAGCTACAAACATGATGGTTCAGAATCAGTTGAGGACAGTTTCTCTTTCACTGTTACAGATGGCACTCATACTGATTTCTATGTTTTCCCCAACACTGTGTTTGAAACAAGGAAACCTCAGACTATGAAGATCCGAATAATGGCTGTGGACAACAGCGTACCTCAAGTTGTAATAAATAAGGGTGCTCAGACTCTCCGTGTTCTGGCCACAGGTCACATCGGGTTTCTGATTACCAACAAAGTGCTGAAAGTGGAAGACAGGGACAGTTTACATGTTACTCTTAAGATCAGAATCACAGAGGGTCCACGCCATGGCTTCCTAATTCACCTGGGGAAAGGCAACCATAGCATCAGCCAGTTCACACAAGGTACTACAATACTTCATGTGCTTTCTTTAGATCGCTGAAAACATTG
Organism: Cardinalis cardinalis; assembly: GCA_014549065.1. Taxonomy (NCBI): domain Eukaryota; kingdom Metazoa; phylum Chordata; class Aves; order Passeriformes; family Cardinalidae; genus Cardinalis; species Cardinalis cardinalis. Next base: position 968,925 of record JACDOX010000027.1, read on the forward strand.
TTTTTCATGCTAAACTCTATAGTAATTGATGGGAGAAATGTTCCAACAAAGAGCTTATTTAAAATGGCTTCATAATTTTTTACATCTGTTTATTTTTTATTACATCTGTGACAGCTTTAAACAGGTGGTCTGCTGGGTAAACACTGATTAAAGGAGCTTCATTTCGTTTGAGAGCTTATTACAAATAACTGGAATTTGCACTTTCAGTCACAGTGATAAAAGTTTGGATAACAGAACTGGGCTGTACATCTTAAGAGACAGTGCTTTCTTTAACCAGTTTTATTTAGAAAATGCTATGGGAGTGGCCAAGCCATTATTAASTAATGGCTTGGGTATCCGTTGCTGTACAGTCTGAGCACACCTAACTGTAAAAGCAAAATCCTTCCCCCATCAGTGGGAAATAATTTGTGTAATTAAAAAATGCACTGATAATATATTAACTTAATTACACAAATCTTTACCACAAAGTGTTTGTGGTAAATTAAAAGGTAATGTAAACATTTAAAAATTATGTTAGTACTTACTTTTTACATGGCACTAAAACATTCAGTGATATAAATAGGGCAAAAACCATATGTGTCATATATTCTGAAATAAAGCCTCATCCCAAGGCTGTGAAGTAACTTTAATTGAAATGGGAGTATTAGCTATTCTCTTGAGAATTTTCCATGTTAAATTACAATGAGTTAATGCCTAGTTACTTAACAATGAAATTAGGTTTTTGCGGCCTTCTGTAGCTGTGGAATGAGCAAACAGCACCAACAGCATGGACACTCAGAGTTAAATGGGCCCAGCCAGGCTGGGCTGTGTGGTTGGAAAGGCTTGAGATGAACACTTGCAGTTGGCTGTGTTTCATTTCACAGAGCCCATACTGGTACTTATCCACGTTACAGTCTTGGGTGTAGCAACATTCTTGTCAGACATATCAAATCTTTCAAATAGGCATGATGAACTTTGCAATGGCTGAAGTGTCTTAAGTTTTGCAATGCTAGTGCAATAAAGAGGATGAGAGGAGACCAAACTCTCAAAGCTTTGGGGACCCCCACAGTTCCTTAAATGTTAGGCTTCAGTAGTGAACTGTGAGTARTATTGAGAATGTTGTGAGAATACGTGAGAAACAAGAGAGAAAGGGAGTGAGCAAATAAACAGATTATCACTTATTTTAGTGGGTTTTCTCTTACATTGAAGAATGTGTAATTATTGAACAGGTGTTCTTTGCAAGCAGAGGAACCGTGATATCCTTTTTTTTGAGGATGCATAGCACTTGGGAGAAGTACATATTCCATTTCCTCCTGTGCCACGTGGCCAGGCGTACATTTGTCTGATGACCAAAGTGAAGTTGCTCCTTGGCTTTGAATTGGCTGTCCAACCATATGGCCTGAAGGCTGTCTTAATGTCCTGGGGCTGCCCAAGCTGAGTAAGAAGTATGCAGCCCTTAGGAAAGGTTGGTTTTAAAGCTAGTGAGGATTCCCAGAAAGTGGTGTAACTTCACAGTTTCACACACAGCACAAACGCTCTTATTTTGTGTTGGATTGAAGAGTGTTTTTAAGAAATACACATTTCTTCAGTAATATTGGCCTTTGAGACCACCATGCTTATGCTACACTGGGACAAATAATTGTCTATTGTTCAGGGCAGAAATAAACAAGACCTTCTTTTGTCATATTTACTATACCAGTCTAAGCACAGATTTTGCAAAGGACTTTGGGAAGCCTTTGCATTGACTATTGGACCTGTTGTTATGCTTTCTTTTTATGTTTTGATCTTCCCCTCTCTTTAGGCCTCTTATCCTGTTATGTGCCACCTCTTTCAAAATGCTGAATAGTTCCAGTTTCATCAACACATGTGGGTTCTTATGGGGCTTGTAAAACCTTATTAGAGTCTTCCAGTTTATCTTGGAAGGGACTTCTTGAGGTCATTTGATTCTATCTCTATTCAAAATTGGGACAACTTTGAAGTCAAATGAAGCTCTTCAGGACATCATGCAAAAAAGTTTGAAAGCTGCTTGCTAGTTTGTGAAGTCCATACTCAGACTCCCATTTCTTGGATTTGTTCGTGTTGTTGTATGAACAGGCAGCCTGACCTSTTCGAGTACTGTAACAAGATTCATTGTGTGTAAGCAGCAGGAGCAGCATAGTTTTTCAGATATTTGCAACTGAAATAGAGGACAGAGCAATTGTTTAGAACACAGATTTCTGATAGTGGGGATAATTATATTTTTTGAAATAAAAAATTATGCTTGATGTATTTCAAAATTATGTTGGAGAATTCCAGTATAAAACTAATTTTATCAGGCACTGTAGTTACACAATTACAAATTGTGCTTATAACTAGGCAAATTATGATATAACTAGCACAACCTAATCAGCTATGGAAGGAGAGCATAGACTTGCTCAAGTGACTCCAAACTGTTGTTAAGATTCAGAAAACAGGTCATTCTTTGCAATTATTTTGACAAAATTAAGRTCTTTGAGTAGCAGGTGGCCTTTTTTTCTTGTGAGGTAGTCCTGGTCCTCCAAACACCAGTTCAAGTGCTTATCTTTATGTATGCTGGAACCATGGATTTTGATAAAGCTACCCACATGAGCAGAGCTCGGTACTTGTGTGTTCACTGGATGAAAGATTTATGTGCTCCACTGGCATGAAGAAGTATTTGTTTCCATCCTCTTTACATCCCCATGAATTTTTGATCTTTAACTTTCAAACATTTATGGAAGAGATTCTTCAATTACATATATTTGCTGWTAATGCTCTTAGCTTGTTTGCACTCAAAGATGTCTGGTTACTTTTGGAACTGAAGATTTTGTGAAGTTCTAACAAAAGTGCTTTTCTTTTGGTTTTTTTTTTTTTTTACCCACGCATCTACTCGAACATCAGAGGAGAACTTGGGTGGTACTTGAGCTCCACTTTAATGTGATTGATTTCTAACACTTTTTCTTGAAAAAAGTATCAGACTTGGGTTTTTACTAACAGAAGTCCTTCAAAGAAAGTGACAAAAATTAGATTTTATGTGTACACATGTTTCTCATCACTACTCAAGGAAACCAGAAAAGAAACAATATTAACAAATGTTTGTTTATCTTTTATATACTTTATGGTAACTGCTGGTTCAAAATTCTACATCAGTTTTTTTTCCTTACTGAAGTAATTTCTGTTTACTTTAATTGCATCTATTTGGGTTCTTAAAACAGTCAATCACTGTAACTGTCCTCTGCAGTACTTTGCAGGTTGAAAAATGACAGAATCAATGTCCTTGTGGAGATACACCTCTGTTTAAGAAAATGAACCACTAAAAATATGAAGTAGTTCTGACTGTCAAGCCCATCTTTTTAAATTTTTTTTCAGTTATTTTTGTAAATACAGCTTAAAAGAAAGAGAGCTGGGGGGAGGAGGAAGTAAAGGGAGAGAGAATGAATGATATCTGTAAAACTTCAACACTGTTAATACTGAAATTCCTCAGTTCTGCTGTGGGACCTTGACCTCCCTCTTGTTGAAGCTAAACTATTTAATACTAGTCAAATTGTTCTAAAAAAAGGTTTCCTATCTTCATAATTGAAATTAAAGTCTATTTTTCCTCTTTCCAGCTGATATTGATGATATGAAGATATGCTATGTTTTACGAGGGAGTGACAATGCCACCAGTGATATTTTTCATTTTTTGGTCGAAGACAGTGGTGAGTACTCCTAAAATCTCAGTTTTTCTTGTTATTTAAAGACAAAGAATTTAAGTGTCCTTTGGGAGTTGGAGGACATAGAATTTGATTGAGGTAAGTCTATGTTATCTCCCAGAATGTGATTTTATGCTTTCGTATATTTTAAACTATTTCTTATGATTATGAAGAGACGGGCTAATAAAGTGGTCATTGCACCTAATGAAAAAACCTGAACCTACTCTAGCAAGAAAGTGAAATTCTGTAAGTCTACTCAGATACCTTCTATACTCAGATAGTACTAGTATACTTTCTGTAATTTTGCCTTTGTATTCCCTATCCAGGCTCTTCACACATAAATTCTCTTAAGTCTTTATCTTGAGAAACTTTTCATATACGGTTATTGTTTTCTATCTTTTTAAAGGTTCCAATTCTAAGACTATTCATATCAAAACATTATTCATACCAAAACATGTGTAGAGTTCAAGTTTTTATTCTACATGCTTAACAGAATCCTCAATGGCTTGTCAAAGGTCTTCGTCAGGCGACTGGTGTGAGTTCTCCTGGCTAATACTATATTCTAGGATTGTGGGGGATGCAAAAGAAAATAATTTGAAAGAAATTGAGAATACTGGTATGTACTCATTTGAGGGAGAATTATGTTGGGTTTTTTTGTTTGTTTTAAAAGCACAAAGAAAGAACAGTTTAAAGAGGAAGCAAAATAGATCAACAGGCTTTTTTTTTCCCCCCTCCAAAGTCTGACTTAATGTGGATATTCCTAAATGTAGATATTACTTTGTGTGGTAACAGGTGGCTAGATTATGTTACTTAATGCCTTTTTAAATATGTGATATAAAAGTCATTGCCATTTACTCATAGAGCTATGTTAGTTGATTTAATAATATACTTCTTAGAAAGAATGCTTCAAGTTAGCTGATTGTCAGCTCCTGTACACAACTTGTGTTGCTGCTTCACAAGAAGCATAGCCAATTAAGGGTATTAAAATCAGTGAACAGGGATTTGTCCTGTCTGTCACAGACTGGACAGTTTTGTCACCATCTACCATTGCTGAAGGGGGATATTAAAACATGTTTTACTGTTTATTGTGCTGGACAAGCACAGGGGGAACACTACCTTTCGAGACTTTTGGAAATGTCTTTGCAAATCTTTGTGACATTAGAGACCAGGTAGTGACATAAGAGTTTGCAACACTCAACTTATTTTCCATAAATGTTTTCTTTTCACTGAGATATAGGTTAGAGAAGCTTAAAGGTATGTAAAGTGGAACATGGGATGCTGTCTTTTCATAATAATACTTTTTTGTAACAGGTGTCACCACAAGGTGACATTGTCCATGATTTTTGAGTTGTTCTTTTAGTAAGTGAACAAATATTCAGTCTTGAGATTGTTTCAAGGTTTTGTGTGATGGGAGTAATTAAAGCTGATGAAAGTTTGCTCTCAGTCAGCTGTTAAACATCAGTTCTTAAAATTGAGTTGCCCCTTGAGAGACCAACATTTGTGGGACTTGTCTCTGTGCTGTTTAACGCTTCTTAGTGGCAAATGTGTAGTCAATGTAAATTGCACCTAATATATGAATTATTTTTTCATTGGAAAGCTGGCCTGTCACATCTGCTTCTATTTGGCAGAGTTGTAACAGCCTGTCAATTGTAACAGCATTCTATTTTTCACAATACAACGAACCATGATAGGAAGCTGATTTTTTAGAGCCTTTGAAAGTTGTGACATTACTGTCATAGACACTACTTAACTAGATGGTAAGATGGTTTTTGCTATCCTGAGGCTATTTGTTGACAGAAAAATGAGCTGTATTGCAATTCAGAGTATTTCTGATTTTCAAGATGGTAAAGACACACTTAAAGTTGATGAAGTTGTGGTCAAAACATTAGTATTTGTCTGTCTGAAATATGTCAAATTTATTAGCAATGTCTTTAGAATCTGTAATGGATGAAAAATCCAGCAATTTAATCTACTTCTATTTCCACCCTCCTCAGAAAGACTTCAAAGCCAGTGTTTTGCAACTCAGATGTATTTTGGCAGACTTTCAGTTGTACCAAGGCTATTGTTTAGGATTGTTTTTGATTTTAAGCCAAATCATATTAAGAAACTCCACACAAGAGCTCAGTGAAAGATGGAGCACAGGTGATCAACATCCATTGTAGAAAGCCACGCTTCAGAATTCCATCTTCTGTATCAAGATTTTTGCAGTAGTAACAGGTTTGTGCTACCCTGCAGTGCCTAGTGCTATAAATCAAAAAGTGGGACTTCACTTAAAAAGAATTGTGGGATAGACCCTGAGTGATCTGGTTCAAATTAAGAAGCATTTCAAAACATGATTTAATGAATGAATATGCATTCGTATAATTCAGCTAATGTAATTTCAAATAACTTAAAAACCCTAAAATAAGTCACATCTTGCAACCTCAAGTATTTTGTATCTTCTAGGCTTTCATGCCTCAGCCAGGGGAACATACAACAGCACTTCCTGCTCTTTTCATGTGACATGAATTAGAAAGTTATTTTTGCCCCAGACCTGTAGTGTTGCCTGTAAAATACTTTTCTACATGTCCTGTGATATTTGTTCATAATCTCTGAACTGCAAATAGGAGAAGGGCATGACTTCCTCTAGGTCTGTCTTTTGGTGGCTGACCTGCCATGCTTCTTATACCATGACTTATGAAAACAAATGCAGAAGTTCATTTGTCAGCCTCTTTCTTAAATGAGGAGAGTCTGACTGGGGCCTGAGGCTGTTATTTCATGCAATTGCCTGGAGACCAAGTACAAGGAGTCATCAAACTGCTCTGGTGTGAGCTTCGTTGTGGATCTGGAATTTTGTTTGTCTATTTGTGGTAAGCAAGTTAGGGCAACAGCAGACTGGGTGGGCTGGGTGGGTAGGTGAGAGGGAAAGGACCAAGTCAGCCCTCTGGCCCCTTGCCTGCTCCCCTTCTTGCAGTGGGAGTGAGGTGAGTGCCATGCTGCATACCAAAGCATGACCTGGGACCTGAAAGCATGAAATATGGCACTGGAACAAGGTTGTTTGCTTAGTGGCCAGCAGAGAAAACTGATGTACGGACAAACTAAGAGTAGCTTGGGGTTTATGGCTAGCTCATAATAAACTTTGTGATGCTAAGTAAAGAGAACAGAAATGGGTTCAATATGAAGAGAAAGGAAATCTATTTAAAAGGAAAGTAAGTCTTTAGGACTATAATAAACAAGCAAGAGCATAGGCCTGCTGTATTTAAACCAAAATTAGAGGTTTCACCAGAAGAACTGGTTAAGATTTAAAGCTCTTAAGGAGTCTTATTGTCAGCATCAATTAGTTACAAATGTATGGCTGTAGAGGTTTTCTGGTTTTAAATGGCATTTTTAATAAGAGTAATTAAAAAGTAAAATAAACTGGACACAATTCACCTGTTTATCAACACTAATGTTTTTTAAAGGTCGAAAGCATTTTTATGCTTCCTATGTAGGGATTTAGCCTCAAGATGATCTGCTATAAAGTGGGTGAACCCATGCATTTCTTTGTACTTAGAATCTGTAGTATATCAGATGCTGCTGAGTTAGTGACAGTATCAAAGAAACTACTGTGGTTCATATTAATAATTTACTTTCCATTTTTCCATTTTTTAAATTCTGATCTTAAGATAATCACGCAGAGATCTTTTGATGCTGCAAAAGCATTATGAGTCCATTTCTGCAAAACTTTGAAAGAAGTGTGGAATTTGCTTTTTCACAAAGGTTGCAAAATAGTCTCAGTTGAATCACATTCCTCAAGAGTGGCCTCTACATTCCATTAAGAAGGTGGAGAAAAAACCCTTCTTAGCAAGTGCAAGCATGTGACAGTGGTGAATCCTAATGTTTACATTATAAAAATTCTTAATTCAATGATTAATAAAGGAATGAATGCTACCAGAATGCAGGGAAAGCAGGATTTTTATTTCTCATGGAGAGGTAAAATGCAAATCTAGACTGATAGCTGAACTCCTGCATAAATTTCTGGTATGTAAGTTTCAACACTATTGAGAGACTCACTAGGCTGAAAAAAAAAGGATCCAGTTGAAAATGCTTCAGTCTTTTAATAAGTGAAAAATACACTCATAGACTAACTTATATCTGATAATTTTAAGGAGAAGCTGCAGTTTCTGCACCAAGTTCATATTACTGGAAGCTAGGCAAAATTATGTGTGTAGGGCACTGCACAGAGTTGGTGCTTCAGCTGTGCAAAATGGCACTAATCTGTATGGAATGAAAGTTGACACAGAAATTAACTCCAGTTGAGCTAATGTTGAGCTCTGGTGCCTGTTTCAGAAAACTGCACATACAATTTTATGCTACATCCCTTATGAGTTGTCTGAGGCATTTTTATTCCTTATGTGAACTGGGCATGGAAAGTGCAGTTAAAACTGAAGTCTGTTGTTTACCTTCTCTTTATTCATTACTCATCTGAGATTCGTTATTGTCACTGCAGTAAGTCGTAATAATTGACTAAGAATCTGGATTTAATGCCCAGCTATCTATTCTGTAGACAATATTTTCTCATGAAAGCTGCTGTTTCAAATAATCTGAAACTGGTTGAACTGGTTTAAGGCAGTTTTTTCGCCAGATTCTGCTGATTGTGTAGTGTAAAACAAACATACCCCAAAACTGGCAGTAAACTCAAACCCCAGCAGAACCTCCATGCCTCCAGAGGCAGTATCAAGATGAAATACATTCCCCTGCCCAGCAATGGGTGTCTGGGGTAGCAGCACTACTGTGGCAGCATGTGGACTGCCTGTTAGAGAGCAGCTATTGTATTCTTCTTTTAATTCCCATAAGAAAAATTCTTTATCCTATTCAGGTTTTGTAGGTAACTCTGAAATGTTCAAGATCAGGTCATGTAAAGTCAGTGAAGGAATGTTCATCTCTTTTAAATAGTGGTCTGATCCCAGATATTTTTAAAAGAAGACCTTGTTCTTGTCCTGCTTGTTACTTGACTAGTGCTCTCATCGCAGTAGTTTGCCGTGTTTGTTCTCCCTCCTCCCCGTCTGTCTTCTGAAGCTTGGGAAACTGTCAACCAGGATTGCAGCAGCCATGGAAGAAATTTCTGTGTTCAGCCTTAGTATTTTTTGTTGCAAGAGGCCAATGCCACACTAGTAATAATGCAAAATATTACTAGTGTGGCATTAATCAGTTCCATTACATTTTCCTGTTTTGAGTAAGAAAATGAGATAACCCTGATATGGGCTTTTTGGGTCTGGAGCATTCTAAAAAAACCCCCCTGATCATGTGAGGGAAAGCCCATTTCCTATTCAGCTTTAATTTGAACCAGAATCTGTCTGTCCCTTACCTAACTTCATTCTCTACTCAGTGCTTATGTGGAGTMCTTCAAACTGCTTCTTTAGGACTGCTATGATATCTTGTAACACTTTGCCTCAAGGGTAGAATGGTTTTAAAGGGGAAGCAATGACAGATTCTCATAGCTGGTTTAGGAATGTCAGGATCACTAAGGAAACAAGAATTGTTTCATTTCAGGCTCTTTGGGCAGCTTTTCTGACTTAAAACCAAAGCATCACAAAGCCATGACTCACTAAAACTGGTGATTTACATCATTAGCTAAATCTTACTTAAACTTTTTGTTACAGATCCCTAAATGCCTTAACACAGCACTGCATTTTGCTGTACTAACATTTGGCTAAATCCCCACAGAAGCAAGAATCTTTCAAAAACAATTCCCTGAAATTAGCCTTTAAGCCAAATTTATGGGAAAATTTAGTAAACTTTTCCCTAATATGTTTGTGCAAGAAATAAAAGAATCATATTCCATTGCCTAGACAAAACTCTCCATTAAGTTTGTGAAATAGTTATTGCATCTGTCATTCTTTGTTTTGCTAAACAAATACTATTTTTTTAGGAACTTCACAATTCTGGTATGCTTTATTAATTTATGAGGGAATAATATTTCACCCTTGACTTTAATTATTTAACTATAACAGTTGTCAGTGCTATTTTTCAAAGCCAAAATGCCAATGTGTTTTCCTGGGTGAGCTATAATAATAGTGTCATATCAGACCTTTTGGACTGAATATCTAAAGTAGCAAATTGGTAAAATACGATTGGGAATTATTTGCAGCATCCTTGCTTGACCTCACTTATGGCATTTGGGCACACCAGTCTTTGCAAGACACATCAACTACATTTATCTTTGGCTTAAAAATGAGGACATCACATGTTGGTGGTTTGTTTTTCATCATTTGCCAACTACTGTATTGGATTCTGGTCCATTGCCAGGCTTGTTGCTGCTGTTTTAATATACTCTAGGATGGTGCCCAAGCAATTTTCCACATGTCACACTTCTTACTCCAAGTATTATCAGGGCATTTAAGTAGTTAGTTTGACACTACAGTTTATATATTTAAAAAATCAAAATAAACTTTACTGTAAATTAAAGATGAGTTCATGGGGATGTTGTTGTCAATGTGGCTGGAAGGTGTCAGCAAAATTATCTATCTGTGAAAACATACAGGATAAAGAGATGTTTATATGGGGCATATAGAAAGTCTGGTACAAGCCTTACTAATCTCAGTGGTAAGATTTTCATTGTCTTCTGTTCTAGTTATTATATTGATCTCCTTGTCCTGGCATTTTAGACTGAATCATGGGAATTACTGAATTTTCTAKTTCTAACTTGAATATCACCTTATCCTCCAAATATGCACATAGAAAAGACCTGCTTTGTCTAGTTCAAACAAGATGTTTGTTTGAGATTAATTAAGGTAGCTGTGTGATTTAGCAAGAGAATTTTTGTTTGGTTTTGRTTATTTGAGTTCAAATGGTGATTTTATCCAAAAACAAAGCTTTCTCTCTGCTCCCCATCCTGGATTTTTAATAATTTTCTTTAAAAAACAAAGCAGTGTAATTGAAAAGGTGGATTTAGATATTGCCTTGGATTAGTAAAGGAGAGTCAATTGTGGTTTTAATTGTCTTTTATACAGAACTTAAGGCAYTTTGTCCAAACATGGAAGTCTTGGATGCAATTCCTTCCCTCATTTGAGAGGCTTTTTAACCCATACTTTCACTAATGTGCCTTTGCTTACATTCTGGCCTGTTTTGTACTGATTTTCTGTTTGCTGCCCAAGTATATGAGTTCTTATTTACTCCTTTGAGYATTGCCTGCACTTGAATGTTCCACTTTCAACTAAGTATTGTTACCATAAGGCCAACAAATGCTCTTTTTTTTTTGTGTGTGTGTTCATTCCTCTTCTCCTTTTGCCCCTGTATTTCTCCCATGTCCCACAGAATAAAATGGCTTAGCATCAGTGCCTTCCAGAATAACCCTTMGGCTGGTGGTTTAGATCAGGGTTTAGAGCAGGCAGATATTGATTCTGTTCCAATTCTCCTTGAGTCAGGGCCAATGGTCTKTTCTTCCATATAGAATGAGTGCCTGGACTGTTGGGCTGGTTGAATAGAAAGGAAATGTCTCAAACACCAAAACCTATTGATAGTATTTTTCTAGTTTCCACCTGAGATAACTTGCTGAGTAATCACACTTTCAAAGAACAGATACAGTTGCAGCACAGTTTACCAGTTCAGCACTTGGAGCTCAATCACGCTTGTTTTCCTGAGCTGAATAGTGCCATTGATTTCATTTGACCTGGTCAGATGAGAGACAAGGAAGGTGTAAGGTAGCCCTATAAGTACTTAACAGGCTTCTTACTTAAAAATAATCCACAATTTAGCTTTTATATTTTTGTGATAAAGAGTAAGGCCTAGATAGCAGCAAAAGACGCATGACAATGAGCAGTAAAATTAGGTCAAAATGCAAGAATTAAAGGGATTAAGAAGACACACTAGGCTTAAGCAGAAGAATTGAGAACTCTCAGCAGTAACACTGATTGCCAGTGACATGAGAACCTGCAGAAAGATGCTAATTCCTAAAGTGAACTATAATAAGCTTGTGAAATTATCTTGGTAGTCAGTTGGAAATATTTTTGATTTGGATATTCTGAAGAGCTCTAGAGAAGGGACACTGGCTGCTATCAAGAAACCCTGCTAACAGCTTGTTTAATTTCCCAACTTGTTTTAAGCAAGGGATTCTAAACAGCCCTCAACATAAGTTTAGCTTTTATCACTTCACTGGCCAGTTAACTGTGTGGAATCCTCTAGAGTTCCCATACAGGTCTGTTTGAGTAGTAAARAAATGTATGCAGGAAGTTTCTGGATTTCATTAAAAATTAGGTTGATATTTATTCAAAGTGATAAGCAGCTCTGAAACAAACAACAGAYACATGAAAAATATATTCCAACAACGAAAGTTAGTGAGTATTAATCTGTGGAAAGATGCTAAGAATCAAATTAAATTAAAAATGGAGAAAATATAATTATGGCATATTTTATCGTCAAAGTCTCTCAATTTCTGCATCTTAAGTTGCAACATTCTCCCTGGTGCAAGTTTCTGTTTGCCTTGCTAGATATTATAAGGGGAATTCTTGCCTCRTCAACCTCTGTGTTTTTTCTGGAAAAATGAAGACAATTCTTTTTTGTTTCATAAGCCCAACTTCTGCTTGGATACTGTTGAAATTTTCCCTGAAATGGTATTACTTGTTCTTTATAATTGGCATTGAAGTAAGTTAGGGAGTATTTTGGTTCACTAGAGTTTAACARTGGAGGCAGTAGAGTGTTTAGGGGTAGGAATCAAGGAAAGACCGGCAAGGTACATCTCTTGGTGAGAGTCTGTTAGAGAGCACCCTGCCAGGATGAAAAGGCAGATGAAATATTCTATAAGCAGSTGTGAGAAGTCTCACATTMAGTAGCTCTTGTTTTCCTGGGAGACTTCAGCTTGTAGCATGTCTGCTGTAGGTCCAGGACAGCAAGGAGGRGGCAGTCTAAGGAGGTTTCTGGAATGTACGGAAAACAACTTCTGACACAACCAGGGGAGTTCAACCAGAGGACCAGCTKGACCTGCTGTTTGTGAGCAGGGAAGAACTGGTGGGAGATGTGGTGGTTGGAGGCTGTTTTGGGCACAACTATCATAAAATTAATGAGCTTAAAGGAAGAGGATCACCAGAGCTGCCACCTTGGACTTCTGAAGGGCAGACATTGGCCTGTTTAGGAGCCTGGTTGACAGTGTCTGTTGGGAGACAGTCTGGAAAGGCAGAGGGGGCCAGGAAAACCCACRTTCTTCAAGAAAGAAACCTCAATAGTGCAGAATTAGGATGTCTCCATGTGCCAGAAGTAGGGGAAAAGACCAGCTTGGCTGAAGCTTGGGGAAGAGAAGAGCTTATCGCCTTTCGAAGAAGGGGCAGACAATCCAGGAGGAGTACAAGGGTAACATGAAATTATGCAGGGAGAAAATTAGAAGAGCCAAATCTCAAGTAGGGGTTAATCCAGCTACTGCTGGGAAAAACAATTTTAAAAGTTTCTATTAATACATTAGTGAGAAAAAAAGGAGTAAGGAAAATCTCTATCCTGAATTGGATGTGGGGAGAAAAATAATGACAAAGAATGAGGGACCGAGTTCACCCTCAGCAAGTTTGCTGCTGACACCAAGTCATGTGGGAGTACTGATCTTCTTGAGTGCAGGAGGGATCTGGACAGCTGGATCGATGGGCCAAGGCCAACTGGAAGAATTTCAACAAGGCAAAGTGCTGGCTCCCATTCTTGTGTCAAAATAATGCCATGCAGTGCTACAGGCTGGGGAAAGAGGACCTGGGGGTACTGGTTGACAACAGCTGGACGTGAGTTAGAGTGTGCCCAGGTGGCCAAGAAGGCCAATGGCACCCTGGCCTGTGTTGGTAATGGTGTGGCCAGCGGGAGCAGGGCAGTGATTGTCCCTTTGTACTCAGCACTGGTGAGGCCACACCACAAGTCCTGTGTTCAGTTTTGGGCCCCTCCCTACAAGAAGGACACTGAGGTGCTGCAATGTCCACAGAAGGGCAGTGGAGCTGGGGAAGGGTCTGGAGCACAAGTCCTGTGAGGAGCATTTGAGGCAGCTGGGGGTTTTTGCCCTGGAGAAAAGGAGGCTCAGGGGAGACCCCACTGCTCTCCACCTACTGTCCTGAAAGGAAGGTGTTGTAAGGTGTCTCCCAGGTGACAAGTGACAGGACAAGGGGAAATGGACTCAAGTTGCACTAGAGAAGGTTTAGATTGGATATTAGAAAAATTTTTCATGGAAAATTTCATCAGGCATTGGAACAGGCTGCCTAGGAAAGTGGTTGAATCCCCATCCCTGGAGTTATTTAAGACATGGATGTCTTATTTAGTGGTGAGCTTGGAAGTCCTGGGTTTGTGGTTGGACTCAATGATCTTAAAGGTCTTTTCCAACRTAGATGATTATATGATTCTAAAATTAAAAGCCAGGAATGATACAAACAGAGTGAAAATCCTATTAGGGTAAATTAATTAATTTGACTTGTGTTGATTATTGTTTGGATTTGGTCTAGGTCAGAATATCTTAGACTGGTATAGYGTGGCTTGGTTTCTCTAGGGTTTCCTTGAGTTAATTTTTCTTTAACAGATTTAACTAATTAGTTTTTGGTTTTATTACTAGAAAAGATTTCATTTAGCATGTGACCCTTAGGAAGCTCTTTGAAAAGAYAAAAAAAAATTTTCCCCTTCCTGAAGAAGGATTTTGACTTGTTTAAGTTCAAGTCCTTAGTAAAACATTAATTCAGTCAGCTTGATACACCATTGCCCTGAATGTTTGCCAGGATTCCAATCTCAGTAACTCTTAACTTAAGTACCAGTGTTGCATTTCTGTCACTGCTGCATAATGCACATTTTCTTCAACACTGTAGGAATGCTGTTGCTACACATTTTGCTGCCTCTCTAAAGCTTTGTAGTTAGGGAATAACATAATAATTAGAGAGGGAGTTGTAAGGATACCTTTTAAGAAACATTTGAAGCCTAATTCAAAGCCCAGTGCCTCCAGTGAGGCTCTTCGTGCCTCAAGGTTTTTGGTTTGAGCCTCCATCACTGAAATCAGTGAGAAATTTTTTTCACTCACGACTGTGGTGTTCAAGCGCATATTGYGCAAGATAAGATTCTCATAACGAGAACGTTGTTCAGCTGTCCCTAAAACTATTTTGCCCTAGAAGTTTTAATTTTACAGCCTTCAAAGTATTTGATTTCTTATTCTGATGTCTGTTTTTAGGCAGAACTTGTGAACTCAAGATTCTGAGACACTGTAGCCAGTTAAAAAAAAGCCACTGAGGTACTCTGTAAATTATTTCAAGACTTTCCTGGGCTCTGTGCTGAATTCAGTCAATGTCTATGCCATTAAACTCATCATGACTGTAGAGCATTTGTAGTCCTGTGTGCTCAGATACATCCCTCCTGAGAGAATTGCACTGAGAATGGTTTGGGTAGAGGTACAAGATTCTAGTGGAAAAGAAACCAGTCAATACCTTTTTCTTTTCCTGTCAGATGCACAGTGCATCACACTCAGCTCCTTCTTTAGGGATAGATGATGCAGTTTTGTACATTTGTGATCCAAATGACAGAGCTTCTCTACTGGGCATTTTGGGTGGGATTTTGTCCTGGATTAATCCTAATCAAGTTGAGGTCCTTGAAGTGCTGTATTAATAGCCATAATAAATTTAGGTTTTGTTCATAATCTTGAGGATGAGTAGATGTAGATGTGACGTAGTAACAATTGCTCTGAATTCTAATCCAATTTTGCCCATAGTTTCCTTTTAATGTGTACTTAGAATTGCATAAATCACGCAAGTATTAAACAGAGCAGTGTTCTGCACTGGCAAGGTGTACATTTTAGTTGGTGGAGTGGACATTTTCAAGCTTGTTGGCTGATTTGGGTATTACAYTAAATAGGAAAGGACATGAGATTGCTAGTGTCTTGCTTTTACTTATTAAATTATTGCATATTGTAYATGTTGCAGAAATTTGAGACCTGTGCTCAATTTTCTGTGCTGCCTGAGGAATCTTAAGTAAATATTTCCTATAAAACTGCTGTTTCCTTTAGGCTGTAGGAAATTTGAGTCAGCCTGTGCTCCTGCAGAATCCTGTTTGTACACCAGTGGCAAGTGGGAATGAGACAAAGCGAAGTATTGCTTTTGTTACTGTTTTGTTTTTTTACTGTTTTGCCACCACTGAAAAAACACAGGCAGGAAGAGGAAAGAGTRGCTGGAATAGGCAGACTTCATGCATTATACCCAAGTTTTATGACTGCAGCGGTTGAAGGGGCTTGAAAATGAAGGATTTCATTGGGATTCATCAGCCAGCCCATAAGCTCAAATACTTTCATCTAGCTCTCCTTTCCCCTCCCCTCCCTCCCACTAAAAGATTGGCAGAAGATAATTTAGTAGTACATCCTGCAAGTATCATAGCAATAGCATAGCAGAGTGCTGTGGGCCTTTTTCAGCTGCACAGTTACTGTATGCTTGGTTCTTATTTTAAAATGTACAACTTTCCACCTGTTGAAGGATCTCAACTGGGCTAGATTCAAATAAGCAGGATAATTTTCACCAGTGTTGTTCTGCCATGAATCATATAATGCATAATTCTTGAGTTTCAGATGGTGAAGTATGCAGGAACCGATCACAATAGAAAAAATGTTTTATTCAGTCACTTGTTTATTTAAGGGAAAATAACTCTAAAAGAAGAAGTACTAATGCACTTCTAGCATGTAAAGTATCTTATTTTTTGTGTTCCTATTCCCCATTCAACACACACAACCTAACCACTCACATCTCTACACCAAGGTACTGAGCCTGCYGTGATTCCTGTATCATGTCTCCACCAACCCAAATTATGCTGCTATTTAAACTCCTTTACTGAATTGTTAGGTTTATAGCACAAGTAAATTCAAGATTATATGATTTCTTTTGATCAGCCCATGAAAATATATTGGCACCATATTCCAGTTAATGCCCTGCAAATGTTTACTAAATCTTTGGGAAAGAGGATGAGACAGAGAAGAGAAATATTTTTTATGAGGTCGGTCTTTTTTTCTCTTTATTGGATTTCCTCACTGTATTCCCCAAAATAGCSTTTAACTAATTCCCTTTTTCTGTCATTCAAGAGAGCTGTTTCTGAGGAAATGCATTTTGCTACTCTTAGCATGCTTGAAAATTGAAAGAAGCCTCAAAAGAATCTAGAGCCAAGAAATGCAGACCCATTGAAGAAATGTTAGTCTTAAAATTGCAAAAATTTCAACATATTGAGTTTAGACTGTTAGTCTCTTTGTAGTTACTACTATTGCTTAAAGTAGATTGATRATCATCAGTCATAGGAACTCTGCTTGACCTTCCCTCAATTGCTACTGTAATCACCTATTAAAGCAAATAACTTAAGTGATTTTTCATGGTTCTTTAAACTTCCCTTAATTACRCACATGTTTTGAGGTCCCAGATTCATCTAAACTTCTGAGGAGGAGACATTCCTGGATCAATATCTGGTAACCAAGTTACTGAGATCTCAAGTGACTGCCTTACTTTCTGGTGCTGTCTGCTTCTAGGGAAACTTCATTTAACGGGGACACCTCAGAGATTCCTCTTATCTCTGATGAATCTGTTGTTGAACAGACTTCCCCTGGCTTCCATAGCTAAAAGAGAATAAATCTAAGTCCTCTGTGGACTTGACTTCTATTTTTAGTAAGACTGTCTGCAAGGTATTTGGGATGGAGCTGCTTTTCCTAGCTGGGACATACTTTTGCAAGTGCAGGTGGAACCTGATTTGACTATATATGGCTTTGCTTGTTTAGTCCCTCATCAACAGGAAATGTGTCATTTAGGTAAAAATTAGCTTCTATACTGTTTTTTTTCCCTGCACTTCATCAGTTTTGGCTTGGAATGGAATATATGGACATTGGAGCAAAAATATGTTGTAAAACATCTATATATTCTTTGTTTAAATATTGGGGTTTTCATACCTTTTGAGTACTTTTGAAACATAATAATTTTTGTGTAGATTTTCTCTTTCAATTATTAATTTTGACTTGTGAAGTGTTTTTTTGGGCTTTGTGTTTGTTTGTTTTCTGGTTGGGTTTTTGTGGGATTTTTTTGTTTGCTTGTTTGTTTGGGGGCTTTTTTGTTGTTGTTGTTCTTTTGGTTTGGTATGATTTTGGCTTTTTTTTTGGTTATGTTTGATGACTCCAAGAAGATTGAGTGGTAAGACTGAGTATTAGGTACACAGATAACTATTAAGAGTTAATATAGGCTTTTTTTTTACAGCATTTGACATAGCAATGCATTAGAAAATGATCTTAAACATTTAGCAAATGCTGAGCTTCATGAAGTTGACAGTTTGGACAGTTTATAATGTTTCGTTTGAAGGAACTTGTCAAGTTTCGCACATGCTGGGAAGTATAATTTCCTGAGAAGCCTTGTTTCATGAAATGTTACAGTAATGGTGATTTTGCTAAACAAAGAGGCTAAGCTGCTTCTGGTCTGCTGGCAGTTTTTGGATGCTTGATTTCTATGTTTCACCCATGTTAGGAAGTGGCATCACAAGGATCAGTGGTTGGAATTTGAATGCAGCACAATTCAGCTTAGAGATAGGAATGTAGTTTTTAGGAGCAGATGATCTTAACTGGTAACAGATTTCCAAGGCAAGTGGTGAATTCTGACGTCTTCAAGAATAGATATTTGACAGAAAACCACCCCACCTGTGAAACTACATCCAACACAAAGTTACTGAATGGACTACTAGGTTCTCTCAATGCAGAAGATTAAGCTAAATCTTTACAAATGCCTCTTTTGGCCTTGAAATTAATAGAGCAGGAATTTGTAGAAACTCCCAAATATTACTGACTTTGCCTGCATCTAGAAATAGCAGCAAATCTCTCCTGGAAACTTAGAAAAAAACTGAAAAGGAAATATATCATTTGAGAAAATTCTTACCAGTTCTGTTCTTTCAAATTGTATATATAAGAAACAATCCTTACTCCTCCTTGACCCTCCTCCAAGATCCTTAAGGAAATTAAGAAGTGCTATTGTGAAAGTCATAGAAGGGCCTTTAAATCACATAGCTGAGAAGCCAAGAATTCAAAGAAGATAAAATAAAACCTGAATGGTACAGAACTCAAAACCTGTGGATTGTTATAGCTTTTCATATAGTCAGTAGTTATTATTTGTTTAATATTTCAACATACAATCTTATCCCTCTCCCACCTACACACATTCTTGTAAAGTATATCTTTCTAATCTTAATGTTATCTTAACATTTTTCACCTCAGGGAAGTTTTTACAAAGAATTCTGTAAGTAAGCAGCACTTGGAAAAAAACAACCAAAAAGAACATGGAATCCTAACAAATTTGACCAAATTGATTTTTAAAACCTTTTGTATTTAACAGTTAAATAAAATTTGGCAAATTTAAGGGGTTTTTATTTATTTTTTTTCAAAATGTGCCAGATACTCTTAAAATATTTTATATAAATGTAGGGACAATATTTTTATAGAATTCCATTGTTTATCCTGTTGTTATTAGCTAGATCAGGGTTATTCTGACATAATCAAGTGAAATAACTCCATCTCATGTAAATGAATGTGGAATGAGACTAGGCAGATTTCTACCCCCTTCTCAACAAAATTATTCCCACAGAGGTTATCCAACACGTGTCCTGCCTGGTGAGTGTCTTGCTTGGAGGAGTTCAGCAGATCAGAGAGAGATGTCATGTTCATCGCACTGCTGGCTCTCTGTGGATAYGCTGTCACATGATACCAAATGGGGCGAAATGGGTGACTTTCTGCTCTGGTTATGGGCTGTCAGTCTTTCCTGCTTCACTCCTGGCTTTTTTCCCCCTCATATAATGCTGAGGTTGCTTTGGTGAGTAGTATGGCTCACAGTTAAKTCTTAACTTTTGGATTCTTGACATGCCTGAACTGGCTTTCCACCTGAAGAAAAGCAGGTATTCCTCCTTCAGTGCTTAGCTTTCCATAAATAGTGCCTGACTCTGGCCAGTGCTCATGGACACATGTTATCCAATCAGCTACAATGAAGGGAGACTGAGAGCATACTGTTTCAAGCAGCAGTCAGTTTTAAGAAATATTAAATATTTTTAATTTATAAAAAGATATTAAAATATATTTAAAATTGAATATACTAATTTTAATGATACAAAAATATAATTTATTATATTAAAGGTATATTAAAATATWTTAAAATATATTTTTATAWTAATATAAAAATATATTTTCTTCTGCATCAGAAAGACTCAAATTTCTGATGAAAAATAGTTATTTGGAGGGGAAAGATGATCAAGAGATATTTTCACACGTCTACAGAATGCTTTGTAGGTCAACTTTAAGTTCYCACTGATCACAGTACCTGAAACTAGAGCATTTAGGCCCAACCCACCTTTCCAGTGTAGCACTGATAAGAGATTGTCAAGTAGCTGATAAACACAAGCTTAGGGATTAAGGGTAAAATAAAGTGTTTGGGGCGGGCTTTTGGTGCAATGTGGTGTCCGTGAGTAAATGCAGATTTTCTTCCTTTTTTGTTTTAATATCTCTTTCTCTGGGCTTCTTTTAAAATCCTTCTCTTATTTACACAGTTTAGTAGTCTTTGCCTTATTTCTTGCTAAGATAAAAAAAAAAAAAATTCCCCTCCGCAAACACATTACCTCTGAGAATTCCCCTTTGGGCAGTGTTGTTCAGCTTCATTCCAAAATACAAGGTTGTGTGCTCAATGACATAGAATAGGATACACAGGAGGAACAAAGGCATGATTAATTGCCTGTGCTAGTATATTTGTTTTACTTCAAGCCAGCTGCCTATCTTAGAGTAGCAGAAGCCGCAGCATGGATTCTAACATAAGTTTGTCCAGGCACAAACTTTCTGTGCATTGAGGTTATACATGCWAAATAAATAACAAGCATTGCTAATACCCACATTTCAATCCCTTAATTGCTAATGTTTGGGTGCTAGCTAGATCAAGCTAGCACAGGTACACTGTCCTGTGCTCTTACTCGTTTGTTGATTTTTCTCAAGATTTAACTAGCTTTGGAGGGAGCTTGTAGCATACTTCCCGGGGAACTTTTAGTTTTTGAGGTTTTAAATGCAAGATCTGAATGTTGTTGTAGTCTGCTCATTTATTACATTATAACAAAAAATATTCTCAATGTACAGACAAATGTTGCTCTTTTAAATTCAGAAGGAGAATAAAAAGGATGGGAGTCATATGTTTTAACAAAAATGTCGAAATGTATGTTTGCAAATCTAATGGTAATTTTGGGATCCCTTTGTAGTTAATGGAGGTTAAATAAGGATGATTCACCTCAGTCTAAGAAACAAGCTAATAGGTGATTTGAATTGCTCTCCTGAGGTGCTCATTTCTCCATTTATGTCATGGTACATCTTGGCTGTTAGTGGAACTCAGAAAAAAAAATGTTGCATCTACGTACATAGTTCTGTAACTCCCACATATGGTTTTATTTGCTGAAATTAATGTTTTGGAAAAATGTAGTTACCAATCACATTAAAAACATTTATGCAGTAATTTCAGTGCATTTGTTTAATTTTTACCTATGTATTGCTCAGAAAACCTAAATTCAAGTTTATTTTGCCTTTCCTGCCCAGAGCTTGGAGATGGTTCATGGTTTTACTTTATTTCTTTATAAGCTGAATTACTGCAAAATATGCAGTTGATACTGAGAACAGCTTTAATGAGTTAAGGAAATTAATAAAAGTAAGATTGTGTTATCTTTTTCTTCAGTGTAAATTTGGCAAGCCCCTTTCATTTGCAGTGGCCATTGCTTTTATCTAAAATAGTTGGGAAAGAATACAGAGATAATTTTTGATGAAATGAAATACCAAGAAGTTGTGATTCAGATAAAAAAATGCTTAGAAGTGCAAGGAAAAAATTTATCTTATATATATAATCCTTTAATACATTAAATGATTAGAGCAAATAGGGAGTTGAGCAYTGGACTATAAAATTGAAAGCAAAATAGTGCAAACATTTCTTTTTGAACCTTTATCTTTTTTTTWAATACTTATGTGGGTATAGAGTGTCCTGATCACGTATGTTTATATGCATGTCCGTACACAAAATGCAATTAAAATATTAGCTGTGAAGTTAAAGAAAGACATATTGAATATTCTGAATAATCTCAGGTTTTAGGAGTATAATTAATAATATGAATAGAAAAGAATCTGTTACTTTCCAGTTCTGTTTGTGTCTCTAACTGAAGAAAGGATAGCTTTGAAATTAAGTTGCTAAAATAGATTTTATTTCTWATTTTTCACACTTGGTATATGACTTCATGCAAACCATAGACTTATGGAATAACAAAGTGCTGGGCCCATTTCTGGAGATCCTTTAGTCTGATACSCCTGTGCAGAGCAGCATCAATGAGGGCAGATTGTCCAGGAATGAGTCCAGTCAGGTTGGAAGTACCTCCAGGGCTGGAGACTTCCACACCCTCTCTGAAGAAGCTGATGAAAAGCTTGGACACCCTTACAATAGAGCAATGTTATTGTCATGTTTGGAAGCATCTTGTAATTCAGTTTGTCCCCAGTGTTTCTTGTCCTGTCTCTGGGCACCTCTGGGCCTGAYGCTCTCTCATTAYACCTACCCATCAGGTACTTTCAAGKGCTATTAAGTTTCCCACCTGAGCCTTCTCTTCTCCAGGCTGAACAATAACAACTCTCTCAATTTCTCCTCAAAAGTTAGGTGCTCCAGTTCCTTAATCACCTTTGTGCCCTTTCTTGCTCCAGTATGTCCTTGTGCCTCGTGTGTTGGTTTCTGTRCTGGGCCCAACACCGCATGTGTGTCTCTTCATGAGTCAAAAGGAAGGATCACATACTTCATCCTGCTGGCAGGTCACCCTAATGCAGCCTAGAATGCTGATTATGTTCACGCTATCATGGATCAAACTAGATAAGTCCAGGGCTCATATTGTGGCAGTAAAAAAAATATCTATTCCCTGTTACTTCATTCATATGGAGAAGCAAAACTCTAGTATTCAAGCATACAAACTACCACAATTGTGAGTGGCTTACAAATTTTATATGCAAGGAGCATTTCCAAATTAGTGTGAATCACTGATAGCTGAGACAGGGCTAGAGACTGTTTTCCATGTTCCACATGGAAATGGAGCTTGGTTAGGAACAACCAACTCTGAGTAAAACTGTAAGTCTGTCTCATAGTAGGATTCTGYGGAAACTTCATAAAAGGCTTTGCCAGCTTCTCACAAAATCTATTACCATTTATTACCTTGGCTCATGGCAAAACAGCTGCAAGCTGTTGCTTTCTCTCTTCCTGCTCTGTATGACTATTATAGGCTGAAACATAGAGATTCATATCCATAATGGCTGGTAAAATTAGAAGAATCAGAGTTGGAAGGCAAAGTCAAAATTTTAAAATTTTTCTTTCAATTTATCTAAAATTAGGGGACTTCAAACGAATAATGTAAGAAAGAGGTATGAAAGGATATTCTTAAATTGCCTGAACTATGATAAAAGTGTACCTCTTTATAGCTGGAAATAAATCCATCCCTAATTTTTAATTTAGATTAATGAATGAGATGCTGTTTGGGTGAGAGAAGTAAGAGGGGGAGAGGGAATCCAAAATCCTTGCCACCTGGTTCTTAAAACTAAATGTGATGCTTCCAGAGTTTTACTGAGGAAATGTAGGTACCTCTAGAGGACATTTTARCTCTTATGCAGGCCAAGTAGCTGTCTGGAGTTTGTCAATTCATTCCATCATCTGTTTACAGAGGTTGGGTTCCTCCCTTAAAATGTGGTTCAATGATACAGTCAAATTTGATTTGATGACTTAGTGCTGCCAAGCAAGCAAGATCCCCTTCTCCCTCCCTCATCCTTTCCTATCTCATCTCCCACCAGTTTATAGAATGCTAGGTTGATTCAACTAACTGTTCTGGCAGAAAGCCAGTGGGGTTTTAGGCTGAGTGGTAGGGTGCTGAACTGGTTTACCAGGCAGGCAGGGATGAGCAGCAGGGTGACCAGGCATTTAGGAATGCAGGCACTGGAGGAGGTGGGAGAGAAATGGAGTCTTCCCAGTTGAGGGCTTGAGGTGCTGTATTGGTTCAGGTGAGTTGTCCAGCTGTGCTGCTTCCCACTCAGTWCAGATGGGCCTTCTCTGGCTGCTTGAGGCAACAGGAAGCTGTGCTGCCCACCACAGGGGAAGTCCCAGCTCCTCATTTCATCTGGCTGTACCCGTTCTCTCTGCATGAGCACAAGTGATGGTGTGACCACCTGCACGAGCATGGATTCCCCCTATCTACAGCATCCCATAATTAATCACCCTGAAACCATCTTAGAACTACATTCTTGGCTCCTCAGGCTAAGAAGATTTGATCAGTGAATGAACAAACAGCTTTCCAGGTACTGTTTTAAAAAAATAATAASACATATTTTGCTGACTAGTGGCTTAGCAACAGAGAAAAGGCAATTTATAAAACAAGTCTATTTAATTTGTACAGTGACATTCCAGTGTGACATCTCAATTCGCATTTAGGCAAATTTTTATTGGAGATGTGAATATGCTGAAAGAGACTGTACATTTTGTGATAATCATCTAAACATTAAAAAGAAGAAAATAATAAAAAAATAGGTGAAAAGTTATATACATATCTGTGCTATTTTAGAGAAAAAATCTAAATMTGTACATGAGAAAAACATAGGTATAGCATTCATTACACACATTATAAAATAGAGRAAGTTTTATATTTTTGAATTAACAAGATTCTAATACTTTTTATTAYATGTTTAAATAATTTAAATTGTTTAATAAGAGAACTTCTGCCATTTAATTTAGAGTGTTGCAGTGGTGTTAGTGATTGATTTGGCTTGAAATTGATGTAACAAGTGATGAAAACAGCTTAATTGCTCTTGTGGAAGGAACATTGKGCTGCAAGTTGTTTATCACTAGATCAAAAGTGGGTTAAACATTTCAAGTACTTTACACAAGATGGTGGTTTGCATGTGGTAGGAGATGTGCAGTTAGATCATTGAAATCGTGGTTTGTGCAYCTATATGTATTGGGATTACAATCCTATAAAACTTGTGCAGTGGAGAGATCCAGCTGGCCACAGCTCATGTTCTACCATAATAAATGGAATTCTTTACATCAAATATTTGATTAACAAGTTAAATGTGGCATTCATGCAATGAGTACACCATCAAAACAATCTTCTTTTGAGATAGCAAAGCATGCAAGGGGTGGTGAACCAAGTCATTAGGCAAATGCTTTAGTGCTTCATAGAATCATAGAACAGTCAAAGTTGGAACAGAATTTTAAGATCCTTAAGGTCCACCTATCAACCCAGCAGTACCACTGAAACCCCTAAACCACTAAACCCTATCACCCAGAATTGAGTAAAGGCTAGTGAAGAACCACAGGATTTYTCAGTAGCTTGTTTTTCTTTCTTTTTAAAAAACAAAATCAAACAAACAAACAAAACTCCCACWAAGTGCATCCTCTTGATTTTAAGGGAAAAGGCCGTGTGATTTCCAGAATTCATGCATGTTCTCTATTGCTTTGTGTGAGTAGTTGTTGGTGGYCTGCATGTCAAGACAAGGTGATCTCCCACCTTGTAGTCAGTTGATGACTTTGTGGTGCTGGGGATGGAGGCAGGACGCCTTCATCCTATAACCAGGAGAGAAGGGCTTCTTCAGAAATCAGCTGAGAGTACTCAGCTTTTGTATTGAGTTTGCACTGAAGAGGCCTTTCTCTCTTTGTGAGGATTTCAGGGGGAGCTGGGGAGGCAGGTCCAGACAATGACCAGAGATACTGCTCTAATAAAACAAGAAATTGCAGCATGTTTGTTCAGACATGCAGTGTCTGTAGAGATGCCARCTATCCCCTTTGCGTAACAAAGGCAAGGCTGCCTCCGGAGATTTCTTTCTGAAGGCATCTCTGTTTAGAGACAGTGCATGCACGTGCATGCCAGATTTCCTTTTTGTGTTTGTGCCTGGTTGCATGTTTTTAAATCTACCATAATGTCATACTGTACATGAAATCACTGTACTGTATATTTTCATATGCAGCYATGATGAAGTGTTTCAAATTTTCCATACCATGTAATAAGAAGCTATTTTACWGCTTAATAGACATGATTTGGTTTGAACAGAATATCCAATAATATGATATTAGTGCTGCAGATAACCAGGTTGGTTTTGCATGAAAAGAAAATGTAATCTTTTTGTACTTCTAGAGAAGGTGATCTGGTTGGCTGACTTCTGAAACTATTTTGAATATTCATAATGATTCTAGTCAGTGTCAAAGCACACCAAAATCATCTATTCTTGATGGATGCTGTGTGTCARTCATAGCAGACTAATTCTAAGATGGAATAATGACTTAGAGAGGTACCTGAGCAGAATTTACCATCTCAACAAGCTACCAATAAGACTGCAGCTGCAACAGCTTGGGGTTCAGACTGATCTGCTGAAACACTCTGCAGGTGTTCATCGTGAGTTCTGCGTTGCCACTGCCAGATAAGTTTTTAAACCAACCAGTTTAAAGCTAGGTGCCTTGTATCTGTATGTGCTGCAATYGATTATTCGGATGCACAGGGCAATGTATGGTAACAAAAACTGGGAGCTGCTGATGGTTAGAGCTCCCTTTCTCTGTGCTGAGGGCAGGGTATGATATAGAAACTGCTGTTCTTCCACAGCATGGGAGTGTTCTCCTCCAGTGTACTCACTGAGACATTGGCAAAGCAAAGGAGCCCCTGTGAGGACAAGGGTCTGAACATACCTTCTTTTCCAGTGGAAAAGCATGACATTGTTTCCTTTAAATGAGTGTATCTAAGCTTGCTGACTCTGCTTGTCACAAGTGTTGTCTCTAAGTTCTTCTTGAAGATAGTCATAGTAATGGCCACATTTGAAAAAACAAGTTCTGATGGTCTTTTACTGAGGAAACAGGTGTGTTGGTTTAATATGTTACTAAATCCCCTTTTGCCAGGGGTAGCTGTCTCTTTACAGAGTCAGCAGAGTGGTATGCATGTGTTAGTAAGTGCAGAGTTAGTCCAGCTCTGTAGCAGTGCAAGATAATGTGCTGAACTATGGGTGTTTTAGGGCAGGGATGCACACTGTGCTTCACTAATGCTGCTAGAGGTCTGCCAGTGATACAGGAGGGGGGGAACAGCTGTGGAGGGTAAGGTCTTAGAGATGCTTTAGCAAAATTTGCCAGGGCTTTCCTGTCTGATATGGTCATGAGATCAAGATTTGCATCAGAATGTACAGTATCGTGCAAGTCATAAGGGCTTTTATTCACCACTCATTTGAAGTATACGTTGGTTTGTCTGGCCTGTCCAAGGTAGTATAAGCTGCCTAGAAACCTATCCTGACTGCACACAGATTTAAAACAGCACAGTCTAGTTATCATTGAATCTACCATCCTCTTAATTACACTGTTTCTGTATTTTTCATTGCAGTTATGGACATTTGCATGTTGGTATGATACAGGACATAAMAAACATGTTATGAGGAGCAATCCTGTTTTTTAATGAGCATATATGCGCAAATTCAGTCTTAAAATTTGATTAAAAAAATATGTCATTTTAGCAATGTAAAATAAGTTCAGGTTCACCTATGAAGGGGCTGTTTTCTTTGGTCTCTGGACATGACATGGATGCAATCAGACTTTCACACTTTAAAGAAATAGTTCTTATAAATAGTGCTTCATACTTAAAGAAATAGGACAATATCATGAGCATTACAGTGCCAGCAAATCTTTTTACTACAGAAATATTTGTACTGCCTGTACCTGTCATATCAAATGAAGGATATATTAGAATGTATTTATATCTCATATGCTAACATGTACTTAATGGTGGAATGCTCTGTTGAGAGGGAACTGAAGTTTGGACATAGTGATTGCCAAGTAGAATTGTGGATATGAATATCAAGTACAATAGGGAGTAACATGCAGCATAATATCACAAAAATAAGAATAAAAGTTAGAAAATTATGGTTTGGAGGAAACGGGCAGATGTGTTGGTGTAGATGCAACTACGTGAGAAAAAGATTGACTTTCAGATTTGAACAGTTATAGTGAAAGAACAAAGAGAAGGTTATTAGCGGAGAAATAAAGAGAGACTGAACACAAGTGCTATACATCCAGCAACAAAATGGAAAAAAAAGTGAGTTTTATTTGTTACAAAACTAATTTAAGTAATAGAAGGAATTTTCCTTTGAGTAATATGAAATTAAGGTGGTTTCTGTGGTACAGCAGGAGAAAAAGGTAATGATTTATGGAGACTACAGAATTACAGTAATCAAAATGTGATTTCTATGTAATTTTTCTTTCTGTGCTGCCCTTTCTTTTCCAGCTGGAGCTTTAAGCTGTACATACACATATCTCTTCCATAATTTACAATGTAAACTAAACTGGGAATATTTTTTTTTAAACAGGTGTTTAGTTTGTAATATCAAGGTTAAATGTTKCTCGTTTCAATTTGGTTACTTTTTATAGGTCTTTTGTTTCTCTTAATGTGTTTCAATAGAGACCCATCATCCTAGGCAGAAATGTGTTCTTGACAGTTTCACTTTAAAAGGAAGAAGGTCTTTCTTTGGGATCTTTGAAGCAGATTTTTTTTAATGTGTGACTAAGAATATTCTTTGCCTTCTACTTTCATCATCAGAAATATGTCACACTTTGTAAGACATATTACRAGAATCTAGAATTATGTGTGTGTTTAATCAAGTCCTTTATTAGATGAAACTGGTGGGGTTTCCATGAAGTAGATTTGAAGATTTATCAGAGTGCAGGCCATTGGAACTCCCTGAATGTGTTTTTCTCTGCATTGTCACCTGGGTCCTGGAGGAGATTTTGCCCTGCGAGTGATCCAGGTTTGCTTGTGAGTGTTCATGTTGCAGGGCTGGAATCAATTCACAGCATGTAGCCATCTATCCCTGCCAAGACTTCCAGTGCTGAGCTTGTTGAAGCACAAGAATGGGTTCTTACAGCCTCACTGAGCTGAGCTGCTCTGGGATGTTTGTTTGCCTGAGTTGTGAGAGACTCTGGACACACTGGTGTGGAAGTGGTGTTCCTGGCTTACACGGAAGCGTCCTGCTCTGTCCATTCCATCTGTTCCAGTATCCAGAGCAGTCCAGTGGCTGCTTTAGCCAGAARGATCTAGAAACTCAGTGGTACAGGAGCCTCAGAAGGTGGGATAAGTTTTAGCAAGATGATTGCATAGTTTGGATGCAGATGTGGCAAGGTGGAGACAGGCACTGGATGAAGCAGTGGCTGCAGGTTGTCCACATGAGGAGCTGAGCTTCTAGTGCAAATTGCAGTATTGCTATTCTGACCAATCTCACACTGCATCCATTCATGACTATTCTTGTTCAGTCACATGCCTCTTTTTGAAGAGATTTTAACTTTTTAAGTAATCAGATGGATGACTACTTAACCAGAGTAGTTCCCCCAGACTTTTTGTTTGTGTTCTACCAAATGATTACAGTTTTAGGTATCCCTAGAACAAATGAAGCATGATAATTAAAAATTGTACATACGGATGTAGAGCTCACTGAAGCTTTTTGATAATCTGCCATGAATGCTGGTTTGCATTAGGCTGCTAAGAGCTGTGGCTGTGGCTGATCAGATTGTTATCAAGTAAAACAGAGATGTTCTGTGTGGAGTTGGAGGCTTGGGAGGCGTTTTCTCTTTGGCTGCTATATTCTTTGGCATCTGCTGCAGGCACTGAGCATGAGGCCTAAAGCTTTTGTTAGGCAATTGGAAGGCAATTTCACACTGTTTTCAATGGCCATTACAGAGGGTTAGGAAAGTATTGTTGTCATCATGTAGGCTGCTTCCAAGGGAGCAACCAACATAAGGAATGCTTTCTGTGCTTTCACATCCCTGCATGGCAGGAGGAAGGGAAGCCATTTCAATAGAAATTTGTGATGTTATTAAACACTTGCCCACTTAAGTACTTTTGGTTTTATGAGAAAAATTATGATCATTCATGAACATTTAGAATGAAATCTTCTTGTTTTCTTTCTCATATTCTTATGGGGAAAAATTCAAGGGAAGAAATCATTCAGCGAGTTTTGCCAGCAAATAAAGTGTTAAAATTAGAAATTAGCCCTAAAGTCTGGAAATAGTACAACCCCTTGCAAGACAGGTAGAGTTCTTCATTATCCTAGAAAGATAAATTATTTTATTGTCTTCATGATGATTAAATTCTGCCACTGAAGCAATCAAATCTGCTGGGCTTGTCACCTCTGAGCCTCAAGAAGTGGAATTGAGGAATTGACACCTTGCTGTGTAACTGGTAATCTTGGTCCTCTTTTACTAGTCTCTTTGTACTGGAGATGAGTGTGAAGTTTCACCAAAAGTTAGTGGCTTCTGAGCCACTCAGATGTTTTTGAAAATTTTATCTGGTAAAGAAGAACTTCAGAGAGGAATTCAGGATTAATTATACAAGCACACTCACAGTTTTTGTGAGCTCAACTAATTGCTTCCACCCTGGGCTAAACTTGACCTGATGCCCTACAGAGTTTCTTGTCTATCTGCACATCACCCTCCTCAGCATGTCTCATAATTCCCTTGTTATTATTTTTCCCATTTTCTGGATTTTCCCAGGCCCCTTAACCTGAACCATGAATAGTACAGATTTAAGTGTAATTCTGTATTACTGGAACAGCACTACAAAATTTGCAAGAAAGAATAGAATGTGGGTTATACCCACTCCTAAATCTTCAAATTTTATGCCAGCTGATTTTTCTTGGGGTGAGAGAAATGTCAGCAGACTGGTCTTTTGTCACAAGAGTGTATACAGTTACATATGTCCTTTGTGTGATAGGATTTTTTCAGTGACCTGATTAAGGAGGCTTTTAAAAATGCATTTTTCATTTTAATAGAAAACTGATCCTACTTTAAATAATTGAAACAAAAATAACTCAAACAGTCCCTTCAGTGTGATCACAGAGAAACATTTACAAATATTTTTTCCTAAACCTATCTTCCCATCTCACTCTGTCTTCACTTCAGAAGATCTTTATCTATTGTGCTTGAGGAGAAAATAGGGGGTTGGAGAAAGGCACCAGACCAGGCTGAGATTGAAATCTCTGTTCGGTTTTTCAGTCACGTTTGACCTGGCTGGTAATCTTGGGTAGTACCCTTAGTCCCTCTGTTGCAGTCCTCATTGGAAATCTCTTTTTATTGTCCTTGTTTAGCCTACAACATCTTTAAACTGTCTTTAAAGAAAAGGATTTATTTCATCTAACTTAGATTTAGTTTAGATACATGTTTCRGGGTGAGATGAATCCTTTCCCTCTGTTGACAAAAGACACTCCTTAAAGGAGCTGAAGTGTGATGTTTATACTGACTGGGCTGCTGTACTTCGTTTTCAGTGTCATGGAATTTTATTAGAAATTTGTATACATAACAAATATGGAGTTGCAAATTTGGATATGAGCTATAGAAATAAAAACCAGAAGAGATCTGTTATGGTGGGCTGCAGACTGCGAAGCCTCAGTTTGTTAGCCAGCAGGTGAAGCAGCAGTGGCTACTACAAAGAGATGGCTACACAGAGAGGTTTGGAGAGGATGGCCAAGATGGGGTGAGCAGTGTGCAGGGAATCTGCAGAACAGTGGTTTTACTGGAGCACATATAGTAGGAAGGCAGGGAAACCTCACCTTTGTCCTCCTGCGCAGGACTGCCCCAAGGAAATGTGTCGGAAATACGCGTTTGATGTGTTCAGTAGGACTCTTAACTGCACTGCGATGAACACGTTTGTGCTGTTTATTATTGGCAGGCCTTGCAAAGGAATTTTCATTTTATTTGGAATCCAGGAGTGGTTTGGGGAGCTGGCAGAGGGTTAATATCTGCAAAACTCCAAGGTATGTGAAGTGCTCAAGGTGCCTGCTCGGAGCCTAATGCACTGTTTGCAAATGGCTGTGTCGTGTCACTTGGTGGGACATGCCAAGTTCTAGGATATAAGCTGGGCTGTGACACCTAGCTGTTGATGGAGAAAATATATTTTAGCAGGACTCTGTTGATCATGGATTGCTTGTACATCATTTTACATACGTTATTGTATCCTTGTGGCTATGTAAGATAGCAACCTCTCTCTTTCTCTGACAAAATAAGTAAAATTTTGCGACATRGGTGTTGTGAAGCAGAAAAAGAGCTGGTGTAAGGTTCTGCAGGTGTTCAAGGTACAGGCTCAGCCATGGGCATTGTGGAATGGGATGTATCTGTATTGTATTTCCTGCTCACTTGATGAGCTCTGTGCTCACAATTAACCAACCCCTCTGTAAATCCTGAAGTGAGGCTACATTATGAGATATTGTGTTGTTTTTGCCCCAGATCTGGCACATTAACAATACACTTCTTTTATTCTCTATCCCTCTCCCCATATTTTTTTTTGTGTGTGTTTATCTGTGGCCACTCCAAAAGGGAGCTTCATCTTATGGCACTGTGCTTTCTTCAGAATCAAGTGTGGGATGTTTGCTATATTTAGGGCAGATTTTCAGGCAACYTTGTAAAGTAGAGATAATCACCTGACTAAGAAAAAAAAAAAAAGTGACCATTTCCCCATTTTTATCTCTCAGATATGGAATAAATCTTGTAAAGTATTGAAACAGAAATTAGATTAAAGCTTTTGTCTTTTAGAAAAAGTTATGCTTAAATCCTCTCAGAAGCTACATTAACATTAATACTCTTTTTCCTTGGTGGTGGCATTAGCGTGCACATAAAAAAATATTTGTTAGCAAACTGACAGATATTTTGTGATTACTGCCATTTCATTTCATACACATAGGTTAAACATACAACAGGCAAGGGGTTCAATTCACCTCTTTTTTTTTCCTGCTGCCCTTTCTAGCATAAAGTACATAAACCTTGGAAGATAATTTTTAACCTAGGAGTTACCCATTCATTAGCAGAGTTGAAAGCAGGATACATTAAGTAGTTGTTTCCTGACCTCAGAGAGAACTGCCTGTGTGCTCTCAGATCTGTGTCCAATAATTKGTCCTACCTAGGGGGAAGAAAAGAAAAAAAGAAACTGCACAAACTGACTGAATGACCACTGAACGGTGCTTCCAGAGTAATAGCTGGCTTCTGGCAATGCTCCTGTTCATGTGACATAGTTTGAAATACCTTTCTTGTTACCCAGGGGTATCTTCTACCTTAAGCTTTTAAAAGGTCATTGTTAAAAAGCAGGATTATTGATTAGTTAGTGGGCTGAATTTTTAATCTTAATGTTTATGTAGTGATCAAAAAATGTTAAAGGGCCTTTCAGTAAGTGAAAATGTGTGTGTGTGAGAAATAATTTTCTGAACTTCATTATCTACAGGTATACCAGACTGCTGATAGCAAACTTTGCTCTTTAGTTAAATTCCTTAATTTTTTTTTCTTCAAGTCAGGATTTTCAAGTTATCTTTAGATTGTGTCATGCCTATGTACAAAATCTGCTAAATCTGTCAGGTTAATGCTTTTGCMTTGAGCTGGCTGCCATAGCCAGGCAGTCCATTCTAACTCTCTTTAGTGCAACTCCTCAGCTACTTGCACAATGCCTGTGTCCTGGAGAATCATTCTGGAGTGACTTCAGTTTTGTCCATTTTCATGTAGCCTAAAGTGACTTGAATGGAGTGAATGCAATTATAATGTGAATGGTATGCCAAAGGAGAAAATAATCTTACAACTGTAAGGAATGATGCTTTTTGGGACATTTACTTCCAAAAGTATGTGTACTTCCAAAAGGAAGTTTGATTTTTGACATTTTTCTTCTTCTCTTCTGAAGTTAAAAAACTCCAGAACAAGTAGAAAGGAGAGCATTTGAAAAATCTGGCTTTTTTTCTTTTATGTAATTTGTTTGCATTTTACTCTTCACACACTTTGGGTGGTGGGCTGGTTTTGGCTGAGGTAGTGTTAATTTTCTTCACAGTGGAAGTGAAGAAAATTTTGTATTGTATTGTATGGGTGGGATCATGTTTTGTATTGGTGCTGAACACAGGGTTGATAATATAGAGTTGTTTTTATTTCTGCTGAGCAGGGCTTACACAGAGCCAAGGCCTTTTCTACCCTTTGGGCTGCCACGCTGGCAGGGAAATTGAGGGTTGTGAGGAGACACAGCCAGGACAGGTGACCTAAACTCACCAAAGGAATATTCCAGGCCATGTGACATCATACTCAGTATCTGAAGAGAGGGAAGAAGGGGAGTGTGTGCATATTTGGAATTGTAGTGTTTGTCTTCCCAAGTCACTGTTGCATGCGATGGGGCCCTGGTCTCCTGGAGATGGCTGAACACCTGCCTGCCCATGGGAAGCAGTCARTTAATTCCTTGTTTTGCTTGTGTGCATGGCTTTTGCTTTCCCTAGTAAAGTGTCTTTATCTCAAGATCTCAAATCTGGAGTTCTCCAGATTTTAACTTTCTGATTTTCTCCCTGATCCCACTGGTGGGGGAGTAAGGGAGCAGCTGTGTGGGGCTTGGCTGCTGCCTGGGGTTAAACCACAGCGGTCCTTTTTGCACCTACAAAAGGAGCAAACCACAGACACTTCAGAAAGCTCATGTTTACAGAAGGGAAAAAGGTAGGACTGCAGAAAAGCAAAGCTGAAAAACTGCTACAGTAAGGGAAAATTTGTACCTACAAAACATTCCAAATATATATCATCACATGTCTATTTTGCATTTCTCTTCTATGGGAGAAGGTAAGATACACAGTCAGAATAGGCAACAGCAGCAGAGACAGAGCTTCTAAATGGGTCCTTAGGTTTTAACCTACCTTTTCTGAGATTAGATCATGTATCTAAAATGTTCAAGAACAGAAAATATTGGAATGAGCTTCCTTACAGGTGGGTTAGTACCTTTGAAGTTAGCCAGTAGATGTCATCACAAGACTGAGCATCTTTGTCCAGGAGCTGTGCAGCACCCTTCCCTAATCCTGCACACTTGCCAGCTCATGACTGGCAGAAACCTCATTGCAGCACTTGAGTGTGTATTTTGTGGCCTGCAGCAGGTGTGGGCTAACAGAGTGATTCAAAGTATAACTCATCTACAGTCATCTACACCTCCAACAAATTGATTCTCCTTGAGCTCTGCTGGTAGTGTGTGAGAYGTTTAAAAGACTTTTTTTCAGTAGAGGAACATAACAGTGATGCCTGTGGGAATTAGGAAATAGCAATGACAGTAAACTCACTAACATAAGGGCTCACTAGTGTCTAATAGACAAGATCAGATCATAGTTATATTTACACCTACTTAGGTGCAGAATCTCACCTCTCTGTACTGTTCCAGAAGGGAAGGGTATGATCTGAAAAAGTGTCCATTGTTAATCTTATTCTGTCCTTGCTGAGTAATAATAGGAAATTTACCATTGATTTTATGAGAGGAAAATAAGGGTTTAAAAAAAAAGTTCTCTCCTGAATTTTAATTTAAAAAATGCATTCCCTGTCCTCATGATCAAGCTAATTGTTATAAGAATGAATTGCCTAAATATACATATCTTGCAATAATCCAAGTACAGTAGAACCAAGAGGTAGCCTTCTGGTCTCTAGCTGTCCCTTCACAACAATCCAGGTTTTCCATAGGCCTGAAAGCCAACCTGCATTGATGTCTGGTTTCCATAACCTTAAATTGCACTAGTTGTCAGCACTTTGGCATCTAAAGCACACTAATACAGTATTCTTTTTCTTCTGAAATCTGTAAGCATGCTGTTTTGTGGTAGCATATGTATGACCTGCCCTGTGTATGAATCTTTGTAAGTTAACACTGAGGCCCTCTCAGACAATCATCACAGAGGCAGCTGGGCTGGTTTATGATGTCCTTGTCCTTCAGCTGTTCAGTACTAAACTGCTGCTAGGGGCTGCACCCCAAACAGGATGAGCAGAGCCAACAGAACTCTGTCTTTCTCTGGTTCAGGATAATGCTTACCTCAGTCACCTTAACTTGTTGATGAAGAGGCTTTAAGTTAAGCTGGTTAATTTGTGCTGGAGTAGATGYGAGAGGCTCACAAGATCTGTTGATTTATATTGGGAGAGGAAGCCTTTAGCAAAGGAGCAGAAACAAGTAGCCAAGATATATCAGCTTCTAATACCATCTCTTTAATTTCTTTAATGAATGTCTGGCTGCAGCCTAAAACTAAATATAACAATTTAAACAGCTGCAGTGCTATAGCTAATCTTCTTCATGTGCTCACTCACTGCAGTGTTTTACAGTATTGCCCCTATCCAAGACTAACTGGACACCAAAATCTCTGGCTTGCCATTTGCTCATCTCTCAGGATTCCCAGCTGCCCCTGTCCAATAAATATAAGTATACTGGAGTGTGACTTTAGTGCCCTGAAACCAGAATTGAAGACACAACATTAAATGCTCTGCATTTTGCATCAGAGCCTTATAAAACAGGAATTGTATTGATTCTCATGAGAGTTTACTTGAACTCAAGAATCCTTTTAGACTTTGGACACGTAGCTGCATCTGCTATGGAATTTCCACCTGTCTGTAGTAATTCATAATCCGCCTATAGCATCTAAGTTTTCCTTGGAGTGTGCAGCAATTTGTTTACTGCAATTTGTCCATGACAAGTCCCATAGAAAGCAACAGGGCCCATGGAGAGCTGCCAGAGAGATTCTGACTCAGARAGAAGCCCCTCTGAGAGTTTTCTGGTATGAATGCTTGTCTCGCCAGCTTTGCCAGGGCTGGGGAGGACAGGTGGGAAGCACCATCTCCCCATCTTCATTCTGTATTCCTCTATTCCTTAGTGCTAGTCCTTCCCATCATGAGAGGACAGGGTCTTTAAGGGTACTYAGTCCACAGCAGTGAGAGGACTGCTTGTGGGCTACTTTTGTTATCTGAGGCAATCTGAGAACAGGCTCAGACTGGTGCTGCACTAAGGACAACTTAGTGAAAGGAAGCAAAGTATGGTGGGAGGAAAGTGTCAGCTCCAAAAGGGAACTTGTTATAGTAGTAGAGAGCAGTGCTTGTGCAAATGCTGCAATAAAACACACTTACTGCTTACTTGCCATAARTTGCTTTCATGGTGCTCTTTCTTCCAAATCTTTTAGGCTGCCTGATAATAAACTACTCGTGATAATTCTTCTTTAAAATGAAATGTCTTGTGTCATAGTCTCTCCGTTACTTTTTGTAGGAACCTCATTTTTATTACTAGAGATCAATTATGACATTTTGAAGTTTTCCAATTTCACATTTATTTCGCTCCCTGAATTGACTCTTTGGTAAAGACTTTAGTCATAAATGTACAAATAACACCAACAAATCTCTTTAAAATGCGGATTATTGCTGTTGAAACTGTCAGTTTGAGAAATATGATAAGATTACAAGGTCGGTCATGACAGAAGCTTTGTTAAAGGAAAACAAATGTGCCACAATAAAGCATCCAGCATAAAGTTTTTTTGTCAGTTTGTTAAATTTATAAAACTGCTTCATGACTATTTTGCAAGATACACAGTATTTTCATGCTCTCTTTAGTTTCACATATTAATCAAGTAAAGTCAACTGGTCTCTTTCCTTCCCCTATGTTATGCCTGTAGTTGGATAAAGGGTACACAGATGTTTTTTGTGGTTAAATCATACATGGCAAGTTGTAGTGGAGAATGGAGACTRCATTTTAGCAGCAGTTTTCTGGCAGAGGATTAATAATCTACTATTAAATAGAAATGGATATCTGAAAGTTTTACAAATTACATGGTTTTGAAAACCCATCGAAAGGCCATTAAAAGGATTTACGTCTGAACAGATGTCCAATATGGTATTCAGCTGTCTTGAAATAAGAATGGATAAACTAAAAAACTTCAGAAATATTTTGGAAACTGGGAAATAGAGCTTGAAAACCATATTTGCTTAATAGCCTATGCAGAAATTTGTAGACCTTCATATTACTGACTGAGTTTATTGATAGCTCCCTGTGCTGTCAGTATTACTTTACATTCCAATTTTTTGTTTGTTGATAATCATTTACAGGATTCATTGCAATATTTTGTAATGTTTTTCTGTTTAGGAATCTGGCTTGATGGATAAACTGTCAGGTTCATTTAAGATGTGAACCTGTAGAGATGGCAAAGAGAATGTGTTCCTGATAAAGYGTAGAGCGTTGCGCTGGGAGAGGGAAGCAGCCTTACAGAACATGTTGGGGCATGACTGATGGTGTGGCTGTTCTCTTCTGTGTTGGTTCTTGCTGCACTCCCCCCACCCCTTCCTAAAGTATCCAAACACCTCTCAGTAGTACATGAGCAAACATGATTAGCATCTGTCACAAAATGTTCTTTCTTTCATCCTTTCCTTGGGGCAGAATTGTGTGTGCAGTGTAACCTAGCACTTTTTTTTTTCTTAATGTATTTGTTACATTATTATTATGTTTGTTAAAAAGAAATCAGAGGTGTATACTTTRACTCAAATTAGAAGATTCATGCTTTATTCCTGGGGAGTTCATTTCACAAACTCAGACCAGCCTCCAAGCAAGCTGTGTTTCCTGCACAGACAGGCTTTACCTTCAGGAGAAAAACAAAATCTATTGTGCCTGAGGAGTATTGACTAGCAAGTTGAACTGGAGCTTTAAGCAGTGTTTTAAATATGCTCAGCCCAGAATAATGAGCCCCTCGAAAGAATGTTTTTTTTTGGTTTAAACGTAAGTCAAAGTTCACTGTGAAGTCATCAAAAMCTGTTTAACAAAAACACTGGACACACCCTTTAAAGTCTCTGTTGGTCAGATGAATGGGAGTGTTTGGTTATCATTTAGCATTCTCTGTTTACTGAAGGACACRTTAAAGATATATCACATCGCTGTGGCCATGAGAAGAGTGATAAAAATAAGTATAGCCTTTTTCCCCTGTAATTAATGATGAAAGCAAAGCCTTGCCCCATGACATAATCCTTCTTTTTGCCATGAAACATAAAACAATCTGAGTTGTTTCTGAAGAAACCTATCCTTGATATAATATTACAACCAGAATTAAGCCTATGTTTCCATCATCAAAATCAGAAATAGGCCAAATACACATTAATTTTTCAAAGTTACTATCTTGGACACAATGAAATTTAGTTTCACTCCTGGCCTACCACAAAACCTGATTTAAAGCTTACAGGCACAATACAACTCTGTGGTAAAAACACTTGCTGTCAAATGTTCAATCCAATATGTGCTTCCTTACACTCTCTTTAGAGGTGCCACCTCTCATGCAGTGATATCTACAAAGAGTACTTCTAGCCATCTGTTTGCTCAGAAGTTTGCCCTCTCCCTTTCTTCAGCATGGTAAAATATCACCCAATTAAGAGGAAGGTTTAAGTCTCCTGTGTTGTATCACATACTAGATATATCTGTCTCCAGAGGGAAGTTGGTTAGTGTCAAGGTCTTTTACCTCTGAATCAGGTGAGGAGATTCCTATTTATGGTTTCACAGTTATAAGATCAACTTTTATTTATTATTGCTAAGGGCCAAATTTTTGGGCTTGAGTGATGTTGAAAAAGAAGACATGAGATTTCCTTCTACCCATCGATCCTGACATGATAGCTATTTTGTGCATGTAATCCGTTCTTAAAAAGCAGACATACAGGAACATAAACCAGGTTTCACAGATTCACAGAATAGTCTTGAGTTGGAAGGCACCATAAGGATCATCAAGTCCAGCTCTTAAGCAAATGGCCCATACAGGGCTTGGACTGACAATTCTGCTGTTATTAGCACCATGCTCTAACCAACTGAGCTCATCTCAGTTTTATTTGAAAGTATATTCAAAGTCATTTCAGCTACTTTACTTCTAATAGCTGATTACAGTTTCAAGAGAAATCTATTGTRTTGTGCAGAGACAGTGTCTGCTTTATTGATGACAATCTCTGTAGAAAAAAATAATATTTTCTTTTGTTCTCACTTGGTATCTGGTGGTTGTAGAGATGTTACTGGAGAGAAAATGTTGTATCTCCAAAGTGTGAAAGCACAAAAGTGTGGGTTAGCTGCCAATKTATCCCAGAATTGATGTCACCTACAATGCTTTTACATCTTTAGTCAGTTAATGCCTAAAAAAATAAATGTTAGAACTGTTTTGTACTTCCTTACTTGACTGAATGATTAAAGCCACAGTTAACCTTTCTCCCCTCRTTTTTCAAAAGATCATGTGCTACCAATATTTGGGAGCATAAAATCGTTGTTAATTCTTTGCTCCCCATGGGTTCAGAAAGTGTTTTCCGTCCTCTAACTGTAGTAGTCTTTCCACAGTAGTTGGAAAGACTGAAATATAGGACATGCATTTCCCTAATGAAAACTAAAACTCTTTATGTGTGTTTCCAAACTCTACTATAGGAATAATCTGCAATCAACTTCTTTCTGATGAATTTGTTCTTAGTACAAATATATAGATAAAAAAACATAGTAACTGATTTGCCTKATAATTATAATTCTACTTACAGAAAAAGGAAACTGTTTTGTTTTGGTTTGTTTTTAATGGTATTTTTCTTCCATAGGAAGAAAAAAAAAAGTTGGTGAGAAATTGTGAAGTTTGAATGTCTGGATTTATATTCTAGTGAGTGGAATCCCTGGCCATGRCAGCAGGGTTGAAACTAGATGATTTTTATGGTCCCTTCCAACCCAAACCCAAACCATCCTGTGAAAAAGCTCTCAGAACATCTTTKTGCCTAACTCATGTTACTGATGTGTAATTTGAAAGCTATTTTGTACACAGTTTTATAATGAAATCCTACCCACTTGATAGATATAAAGCTAATTATATGGGACTACAGCACCTGGGCTTCTGGAAGTAAGGTYTTTTCCCATCTCCTCTCTTTCTGTGTTGAGGGGACATCTGAGATTCCTACAGTTGTACTCCCATCACAATGCTGTTGTATAAGACATGGTCTTATGTGTTCCAATGTTTGCGAAGCAAAGCTAGAAAACTTCCCTTTTTAAGTGGAAAGGCAACAAGAAGAAGCCCTTTTTTTGTGTATATTTGGCCTTGTTAGCTAGTTGCATTTTTTATTTAATATTTGGATTTTTCAGTATAAGCCAGAAAATATTTCAAAAGGTTTCTTGTATATAAAAATACAGAATAGCTATGTATGAAAGAAAACAAAAGCAAAAAATGGTGCTCTCCAGGAAGCTACTCTGCAGGTTTGTAGCATTTATCTRTAATTAGCAATTAGAGAAACTGATAAATACCCAATAAAGTTTTTGCATCTAAACAGCCAGAGAGATAATAATATCATAGAGCCAGTTGGTCTTGGTGTTGGTCATTATGTTTCTTACAACGAGGTACAGAAAAGTCATGCTAGTGCCCCTTGTCCTTCAGATTTTATTGCTGTTTTTTTCATTCATGGACCTATTTTCTATGTGTCTGGAATGATTGCCACCACCTTTTGTGTGTGTATTGTACATGTTTTRAAGGTGGATTCTTATTCTCCTAATGGTACTAAACAGGAAGCAAGCAAGCTCTGCTTTGTTGTAGGCTCAGATTAACCTAAAACCAGTGCCATTGAATCAGATATGAGATTCTTTYCATAATCTCCATGATTTTTGTGCTAGAGAATATGGTGATTCTCTTGCATGCACTGTCAGATAGTGTTAAAACATCTCTGCATTTAAAACTAATTAGGATAAACATGWAATTATGAGGGAGTTTAATTGTTAAGGAGGTTAATGTTAAATTTATTTTGCATGTGTCTTAGTTACACTTACTATAATGTGATCAAGAGGAACAAAGAAAACTAAAGAGCACATTGTTAAGATTCATCCTGCTCTCAGTGYATTTTCTTCCCTTTGTTTGTCATGGTGTCTGTCACAGTCAGGCAGATCTGTTTATTCTCTAACATAAAAATAAATGAAAAAAAAAGTAATGGAAAAAAGGATTTTCCAGCAAATACCTGTTTCTGGGTCTATCATTCACATAACATATCTATATGAATAGTTTGATATGCATAGGAGTACTATACTGGARAGGGTCACTTGTGTTTTTGCAGGGCTAGTGTCATAGAATCACAGAATTGTAGAATGATTTGGGTTAGAAGGGACCCTAAAGATCACCCAGTTCCAAACCCCCTGCCATGGCTTTGACCACATCCAGGGATGGGGCATCCAYAGCTTCTCTGAGTAACCTGTGCCAGTCTCACCTCTCTCATGGTAAAGAATTTCTTCCTGATGTCAAATCTAAGCCCACTGTTTAACAATTTAAAGCCATTCCCCCTTGTCTGTCACTACATGCCCTTGTAAAAACTCCCTCTCTAG
Organism: Cardinalis cardinalis; assembly: GCA_014549065.1. Lineage (NCBI taxonomy): Eukaryota > Metazoa > Chordata > Aves > Passeriformes > Cardinalidae > Cardinalis > Cardinalis cardinalis. Next base: position 1,010,672 of record JACDOX010000027.1, read on the forward strand.
TTTTCATATACATATGGAATGTAGGGAAGGGGCACTCAACTGGAGCGTTGCTGAAAGGGGAAATAATACAGAGATCTTGTTTTTCAGATGAGACCTGTATTCCTTGTCCTTTGTTCTGTGGTGAACTTAAGATGTTGAATGGTTTAGTAAATAGGATACAATTATGGATAGATTCAGAAGTGACTCCAGTAATATATTTCTCAAGATAATGAAGTCTGKGAAAAAAAAGTATATTTTTACTTTTGTCGTACTTATCTAGACTTTCATATTTAACATGTTAGTACAAGTGAATCAAATAAACCAGGCTTCTGTCCTTTTAGTTTCTTTTCTAAATTTCACATTCATTTTATAATTCATTCTGGTGCGTGCTTTATAAAGCTGCATGTTTGTGAGTTTATGTACATGTTTTAGGTAGGTATCTGTCAGTGTGTATATAAAGTACAAGTTTAAGAGAATTAATTTTTGTAGAGGGTTAGATTTTTTTATGTGTGTTTTTTTCTGTTGGGACATCAAATCTTCATTTTGTGGAGTGACTTCTTACCTTTAAAAGGTGTGGCTGGTGGGCATTTAGTGCCTCAAAAATGATCAGAGGGAACAAGTTGCAGTATTTCAGAAAACTCTGTTCTTCAGTCACATTTGCGTCCTGCCTGTGGGTCTGATGGAAATGGGCCTTAACAGAAAGCCTGGTTATTTGTAGGAATAACCTTGGGAAGCATTGTAAGGCAGGAACCTTTATGACCTCTTTAAATGGTTACTACAACAACTCCTGCCTTCCATCAGGAATCGTTTTCTTGTTGTTAAAAGTGATGCGATTTGTGTCACCATCAAAGCCTGTGTTGCTTGGTTTCACTCGCTATTAGGAATCATCATCATAGGGATGAAGTGGTTTTGTAGTGGAAATAACATGGAAAACTGGCTTTTCWGGTTAAGGGCCAGATTTACTTTCTAACACTGATTTATACCAGCAAGGAATGTCAGCATGAGGGCTTGCTTCCAGCGTCAAGAGACAGCGCTGCTGCCAAGCACAGCAGTCCCACTTTCTCTCCACCCCTGGTATTTATCACTGTGACGAGGCCTCCCTTACCCTGGCACAAGCCCTGTTACTCTTGTGCCATGAACTCTGGGTCAGGGGAAACGCCCAGATTAAAATTAAACTGTTTCTTTCCGCATTTAGTTCTRCTAGAGATCATTTCCCTGGGGCGGCTCCTTAAATGGCCGTGCAAACACTTGTGCCAGCTCCAGGGGGGAAACACAGCAGGAGCTGGGACTGAGAGAGAGCCTGTGGGGGAATAGGGGGTCCAGGATTTCTTAGGCAGAGCTTAGTCTGCATTTGCTAAATGCATCCAGGAAGCTTTGGCTCAGGGATGCATTTTCAGTCTGTTTAACCCAATCTCAGACCAACACTTAAATGGATCCTGCCTCCCTCAGAACTTGTCWTACTCTGAGATGTGTTCCTGACCCACCCTGTTTGCCTGTTGTTTCAGGCTGCCTCTTTTGATGCAGGCAAACATCCACACATTAATCTGGAAGATATGGTGCCAAGAGGTAGGGTGTTTCTTATTTATAACCRGATTAATGTTCAGGACAAATCAACTTGTACTGAAGTAGGGATTTACTCAGTAGAGCTTGCAAATTTTCCTTTTAGTAGTGGAGTCAGAGGCCATGTAACATGTTTGTTTTTCAATCTGCATATTCCCCTCTCTGAGGAAAGTTTTTAAGTGTAGTTTGTGCTAGACTGAAGGCAGATGAAGTTAGATGACAAATTCAGGTGACTAAATGTGTCTAGTTGTCAAAGGTTCCACTGTGGTCCGTGAATAACTAGATTGTACAATTTGGAATCAGAAAACTATTCCTTATGATGAGCTGAATAGCTCTCCAGGCACTGTTGGGCATGTTTCAATTCCCTCAGYATAGCACAAGTGTACTGTGAGGGCTCCAGCCAATCTGCCTGACCTCTGTCCAACCCTGCTGAAGAGCATGGGTTTCCTGTTAATCATGTGTTATATTTGCCAGCTGTCTGCAGATGTCTAAGATACCTTAAAGGGTCTCAAATGACCCTGAATACCTATCTTTAAACAGTAGGATACAAATCCACTGCCTAGTCTTCCCTGGATATAAAAGATGCTGAGGATAACTATCTTAGGATGCAGACATCTACCTCATCCAAAGTTAGGTGAAAGAAATCTCGATAAATGCTTTTCAAAAAAAACTGTCTAACATAGCATGAGTGTAATTCAGTGCAGGAATGTCTCTATACATAGAGAGTTCTGGAAAGAAAGTGGACAAAGGCTTCCAGCTGCTGCTGGCAGGAGCAGTGAAGGAACTGAAATTACTAGAACCAACAGGTCCATAGCCTRGAGCACTCCTAAAAGGGCAAGGATTTGGGTTGTGGTTATAACTATGAGCTACATATAGTTGTCTGCTCAGGATAGCCATCTTTTTTTTTTGCCATACTGTTGCTCTTCACAGAGCCTTTGCTTACTGGGATATTTCTAGTGAGTCAGGCTCAGTGGAACCAGCAGTGTCCACAGCCAGTGTAGTGTCCAGGCCAAAGTCTCAATGGACTGCAGGTCAAAGTGTGAGTAACGGGAGAAGAAAGGTCAGTGAGTTGTACCAACTTAAACTGCAGTATTAAAGGTAGGAGAGAATGCCTGACATTACTGTGCTCTTTTCACAGAATGAATTTTTCCCTTCAGAACACACTGCTAGGTCTTGGTTTCCTGACAGAATGTGAAGTTCTAGTTATGTGTTGTGGGAAAATGTATGAACTGATTTCTCTTGTGTGTTCTGTGGGAGCCTGCTGCAGTCCTGGACTAGGTTAATGAAGAATTGTTCTTGGAATTGGTTTTGACAGGGAATGGAGTGTGAGTCAGGTAGAATGGAAYTATTAATACGTAAAAAATTACTCTGGAGATCTGCAGGATATTTTATTTCACTTCATCCAGCAAAATACTAKTACTATCTATAACTGTAATATTCTTATCCATCTTACTGGTTTATTTTAAACAACTAAAAATAATTAATCCTCACCCTGTTACACAGGTTCTTACGGCAATTACTGAAGACTCAAATTCTCTGTAAGATGAAAAAGAAATCCCAATGCATAACTTCAGCTTTTCCAAAATGGTAAATTCCTATGGATAGGGTGTTGTGAGCACATTTATTCCCATTTATGTTGGTGATATGAAGTGAATATCACTGGTAAGCAGCTACTRTGGATTCTGTAATGGCAGAGAAGCACAAAAACTGTGGACCAGGTCTTTGTCTTGATGAGCAATTGTTGCTTTGTTTGCTTCAACTGAGCTGCAGAATGAGACTGATTTTGAATACAGAGTGAAGACACTGTATTCAATGGAGTTTAACAGTTCATTCTTACATAGGTCTATGTGTATGTATCTATAGAAACTTACACATATGTATATAATTAYATTGATTAATATATATATACAGAGAGAAAGAGAAAGAGACTTGCAGTGTAGGAAYGTATTAAAGAGTATTCCATGAAAGTAGTGCATCTCAATTTTTTTTTTATTAATCCAACTATGTGCAAAGAAATCTTGCTTAAGCTCATCAGTTGAAATGGACATAGTCTCTTAAAATATAGGATAYATAGCTGCTTGGAAGAAATTTAGATTCTTCCCAAAACTTATATGAAAAATGTAAATCTCCATGGTCGAAAAATGWGATGTCAATAATTTGAGGAAATCAGGTGTAAAATTCTTTAGCATTAATTATATTCTCCATTTTCCATACAAATACATTGGTGTTAACTCATGTTAACTTATAAATTAGTGTTCATACTGCATTGTTTGGTGATGATTGCACTTCACACTGGCTATTGGGCATATTCAAACCATAGAAATAAATGCTGGCCTTGAGTTCACTGCTGGTGTTTGCAGTACAGTGCTGAAATTCTAGGAGTGGTGAGAATTGTAGAAATAATATTCTCTAAAACRTGCTTGTTTATAATTTTTCTTTTCCCATATTAATAATAATATTCTGGCATAGGTTAAAACATATAAATATTATACTTACTACAGTCAAGAGATTTATACCTTGTTGAAAGGTCTAAAGAATTCTAAGCGCTCTAAGCTATTTGCTTGACATGCTATTTAGTTTTTATAGGAAAGTAATGAAAGTTTTCGCTGTTCTGTTATTGACCCAAACAAGGCCGATTACTTGACTACTAAGTGTCAGAATGTTTTATGTATTGACTCAAATATAGAACTGTAAAATCACAGAATCATTAAGGTTGGAAAGGACCTCCAAGATTATAAAATCCAACTTATGACTGAAAGTTACCGTATCAGCTAGGTTCCATGTCCAGTCATTCCTTGAACACTTCTAGGGATGGTGACTCCACCAGCACCTCAGGCAACCTATACCTGATCACTCTTTCATTGAAAAAAAATTTCCTGTTGTCATACCTGAACTTTCCTTGGTACAGTTTGAGGCCATTTCTTCTTGTTCTGTCATTACTGCTTGAAAGACGAGACCAACCCCCACCTTGCTACAACCTCCTTTCAAGCAGTTTTAGAGAGTGATAAGATCACCCCTGAGCCTCCTCTTTTTCAGGCTAAGTGCTCCCTCAACCACTCCTTGTATGATTTATTCTCTAGACTCTTCCCCAGCCTCATTGCCTTTCCCTGGACACACTCCAGCCCCTCAATGTCTCTCCTGTAGTGAGGAGCCCAGAACCTGACGTGGGACTCGAGATGTGTCCCTCACCAGTGCTGAGTACAGGGGCACTATCACTGCCCTGGTCCTGCTGGCCACACTGGCTGATCCAGGCCAGGATGCCATTGGCCTTCTTGGCCACCTGGGCACACTCTGGCTCATGTTCAGATGCTGTTGACCAGCACCCCCAGGTCCTTTTCTGTGGGTCACTTTGCAGCTACTCTGCCCCCAGCCTGTAGTGCTACACGGGGCTGTTGTGACCCAAGTGCAAGACCTGGAACCTGACCTTGTTAAATCTCACACCGGTGGCCTCAGCACATTGATTGAGCCTGGCCAAATCCCCCTGCAGAGCCTTCCTGCCTCAAGCAGATCTACAGCAATCTGCTGCATCATATTAGGCTTAGTTGTCTTTCCGTCATGCTACATTATGATTCTTTGATACATTTTACAAAATTCCACACAATACTTGATTACTGCTGACTTTATATTTGTAGGAGTTCACTTGTGTGTCAGCCACAGACAAAAAAATTGTACAAAATATTTAGTAGATTGCAGAGAGCATTCAGGAATTCACAGGAATGATTAGCAGTAAGTTTTGCACTATTTGTAATAATTT
>JACDOX010000027.1:1016015-1209616 GCA_014549065.1 Cardinalis cardinalis
TTTTGTTTTTATTTTGCAACTAGTGGGTGTGCAGGAACACTCAGTGACAGGGCATATTTAATCATCAAATTTGATTTGATGTGAGAAGAAATTTAGATATTATAAAGCCAGCTTCGCTCAATACTGCATGATATAAGAAGAGAAAGCATTTACTTCTTTCAACTTTTTAAAGTTGAAATAGATGTATAGCCATACTGGGATATGTTTAAATTTCAACTGGAATATTTTCATCATTATATATATATGTGAGTAAGTATACTTGTAGTACAAATCATAAATATGCTTTTATTTTGAGCTTCCATGCACTTCTGCATTACATTTTTTCTATTCGGATCTTGTTGCCTACTTGCTAAGGGAGCAAAGAGTTAACCTAAAAGGTTGTAGCTTTCCCGTACAAATCTCATTCTCAAGATCTCTTAGGAAGAAAGTGTTTAACCATAGCCTGAATGAAATTCCAGGCCCACTTTCATGCCATGAATTTTGCCAGCCTGTTCTCCAGTAGATTTAAATAAGTGTTCTGCTTATCAAAATGTGATTTAGAGAAAGCAGTGCCCTTTGAGGGCACTGGTGTGAAAACTGGCTGTGAAATTTGTCTGGTGCATATGGCTGGCACGTCTGTAGCTGTTGAGTAATGTTAAAGGAAAGCACAAGAAAAAAGGTTGGAAGATTTGGCCTGGATTGTATGTCTGTGTAAGCAGCTACTCTATTTACCCCAAGAAAGGCATGTTATGACAGACTGGGGAGCAAATGGTTTCTGTGGCCACACATGAGTAGGAAAGAGAGTGACAAGTGTGTCCAACAACCTGTAGAGTTCACTGTCACAAAGCACTGAGAGAACCCAAGATCAAATCTACCCTTATTTATTTCCTTCTAGCCAAAACTAAACTTTTTCTGTCTGTGGAGCAACAACAGTCCCTTAGTGAGCTACTCAAGAGCTTAATGAACTATCTCAGGAATCAGCAGGGTTGAGGAGGCTCAGCAGGGCGTCCATCTGGTAAAGCTTTGCCTCTGGCAGGGCTGAGTCATGTGGCACTATCCTTTGTGCCATGAAGATGTACCTACTCAACTAGAGCTTGTTTGTGTCGCTCTAACAGGATGCACATACTGTGTCTTGCCCCCATGTTCRCGTGCAAAAGCATATTAAGGTATCTTGGTGACTGTAGATTGAAATACCTCTTCAATAAAAGAACTACAAGCTAGGGCTCTTAATGTAAGCATATACTAGAGCAAATGTGTCTGCATTGAACAAGTAGTTTTTGAGACAGTGCACACACATTTCTTTTTGCTTTTTGCTCCAATGTTCTCTAACATAAGGACCTTTATCAAACTCATCCTGAAAGTTGCTCATTAACCAGAAAGTGAAAAGAAAGTGCTTTCCCATGGTTATGTTAGACGGTATTACCCTCGTTGTCCCCTCAAGAACTTACTCAGGGAGTATGTGAAGAGGTGAAGAACAGAGGTATTGCTTGTGTCTCAGAAGCTAAGAAAACTAAGATATATTGATTTATTAACATGAGGTAAGAATCATGGCCAAAGGATTAGAAATACATTTGGACAAAGATATTTCAACRTCTCAATATGTTCTCTTGAGATATTTGAGTTAAAGTGTGTAAAAACAACTTATTGTGAGACCTCCTTTGGACTGCAGCACCCAATTTTAGAATCATAGAATGATTTTGGGTTTGAAAGGACCTGAAAGCTCATCTGATTTTATATATTTTGTTCCATTTGGTCAAAAAACATCCAGTTTCATCTGTTCAACAGTTTTGGAGTGTTTCACTGTAGGAAGTGGACACAAAGACAAGAAGCTCCTGCTTTTGGAGGTGGAGATTAGTGAGAATATCCCTTTGGTCAGTTTGGATTAGCTGTCCTATTTGTGCCCCCTGGCAAGATCTTGCCATCCCCAGCCAACTGAAGGGTGGTGGAAAGTTGGAGAGACAGTTCTGATGCTGTGCCAGCACTGCTCAGCAGGAGCCAAAAACACTGGTTATCAACACCAGTGCACAGCACACCACTGTGAGGGCTGCTGTGGGAAAAATGAACTCCATCTCAGCCATGCCCAATGCAGCCTTATAAATAATATTAGTGATATTTGCCCCTCTTTGAAAAGGAATGAGAAAGCGACCTAGACAAGTGATTTTTTTAAATAGGCAAAAAAATAGCAGGTACTTCTTTGGAAAGCTTAAGGCTAGAGCTCACCCTTCCAAGTAACAAGATAGGACTGACTAGTAGAGTTAAAGCAGGAAAATTTCTCTGACACAGAGAAACCAGTCAAGGATCTGATTTAGCAAAGGTGCGGGCATGAGTAAAGTTACATGTGCATATGTTAGAATGATTGAAACTTTATTATGGATCGACTTTTCAGATCGATCTCTAACTAAGGACTCACTCCCATATTTTTCTTTAGAATGTGTGGCATCAATTGTTTTGCACAGGAGGAACAGCAGTGTATTGCTTTCAAGCTGACCAACTGGTGGCTCAGCTTTTGTGGGTGGGCTGAAATGTGCATCTTTCTGGATGTGTCAAGCAGAGAACCAGCAATCAGTGACATTTCATATATTGTACAGTTGTCAGAAGATTAATACCTTTGCCATCTCATTTTCTACTGTTAATTAATATCCACACCTATTTGATCCTATAGAACAGAGAAAAAAAATACTGTAAATGTAAGTTATGCACTTCTCATGTACTTCTCATTAATCAATACTGCTAATTAAGACATCCATTTTCTTCTAGAATTAGGGTAAGAAGAGAAAGAGGTATTCTCAAAAGATATCCAGGGGAGAGGCTTTCACAGGTATCTCTGTGGCAATCAGTGACTAGAGGAGTTTCTGTAACCATCTATACTTACACAGCCAGAGGGCTGCCCAGGCTGATTCCATCTGAGATGTCCTGTTAATCTCACTGAGCAACCAGTGAGCTTTGTCATTTTCTCACCTCTGCTCTGTTCTCCAACCTCTGCTGTATCCTCTGGTCTTCATGGCCCTATGGTCCATGGGGCTTCTGTGGCATTCCTGGAATGGGCTTCCATGAGCCTCAGTCACTAGCGTGTTGTTGCATCCTACAAGAATCAGAAATCCTAACAGGTCGCAAGGGCACTGTCACATTTAGTGGGGGAAAGATAATTAATATTTTGAGCAGCCATGAAATCAGTTTAAAATAACAAGTTTAACACCCCCAGCTAAAAAGGGGAGGTAGGTGATGACAGCTTAGCACTGTGTCATCAGCTTTGCTCAAATTGCTGCAGGCAAGAGTTTTCCCAGCGACTTCYCAAGTGCCCCCCATGGTGCTGCAGCCCAGGGAACTGCCCTGGTTTGTGTCTCAGCAACCTCAGCAGGTACAGCAGGTGCCATGTGGGAGGCTGAGGTCGTGTCCCAACAGGTGAGTGCTATGCAGCTCCCTTTCAAGAAAGGGTGGGAGACAGCTTTCTTTAAAAGCGATCAGCATTTGTGCTGGCTGGCAAGTTCAAACTGCTGTGATCACACCTCTGCACATTTCTGTACAAACTCTAGAGCAAAAAATGTAAACTTGAGACCAGAGATACCCAGGCCTTCACCTGCCTGTATGTGATAGCCAGCAGATTTGGTGGGAGGCAGGCTTGACTTGACTTGAGAAAAAACATTGCTACCCTGACCTTTGGGAAAAACCTGAAGGATTTTAATTTCTCAATGCGTGTGGGAGAACAGTGGTGGAAATCTTCATAAAAGATTTTTCAGAAGCTTGAGGAATGCCAAAACAACTTAAATAGCTTAAACAGTAATCTCTTTTCAAGCAAAATAAAATGTGAACTGTACATAAGTAAGTTGTTAAAGATTGTTGTATAATAAAAACAAATTTGATGGTAAAGATGCAATTTTTCGACTGCTGATTTTAATTTAATTACTGCTTATCTCAAAGTGTAAGTGAAGATTTCATGCAGAGAAGAAGGAGAAAGAAATGATGTGTTGGAAGCAACATACTATCAAGATTGGGTTTTCATAATTTCACAGTCACTTCTGTTCCCTGTCCTTCTGCTTTATGTCTATTGAGCTCCTCTCTTGGAAAACTCACAGTGCTTGTATTATTCTCAACGCTACTTTACATTTCTGAAGTACTTTTTGCACTTATTTTTAGTATTTAAACAGATTTTTGACATCTTGGCTTGAATCTTTTAAGGAATCTTTGGCTCCTTCCAGGTTTTTTGGGGGTTTTTTTCCTTCTTGTTATACATGTTATGACTACAACATAGGAATTTCAGATGAAATAATACAGGAATATATTATTTTATATTATAATTACTGCCATAGGAATATGCACTTTTGCCCCTTAGGATAGACTTCAAGTAACACTAAACGTTTTGTCATGATATAAAAAAATAACACATTATTGCAAAAATATTTCTTTCCTCAGCAGAACTAATATCTTTGACTACTCTGCAAGGCTTGTCTCAAGTTAAAGTTAGTGACTTCAAAGGGAATCCTTTTCTGTTCTTGTTTATATCAACAATTTTATATGTTTTCTGTTTTTTAATCTGCCCTTGCTGAGCAGGACTAAATCACCTGCAAAAGGTTATAGGTTTGACATAGCTTAAAAAGGATGAAAGGCACAAAGGAGTTTCTCAGGGCAAATAATATTAAAAGTCAAATATTTGAGATTGCCTGGTACAATTACTCTGAATTGAATTAAAAAATAAATGAACCTGCCTGACATTTGTTCTCCTCCAGTCAGTTAGGCATTTTATTTGTTGTATTGCCAGAACAGAAAAGGAACCAAAATTCAAGTCTCTGGAAGTAAACTCTTAATAACAAAAAGCAGTTCAATCACTTTGACACAGAGTTAAAAGAATGCTTTTTGTGTCCATGCTCAGTGGGCTATAGGAAGTCCAGTTGATAAAATGGAAACCCTATTCCAACTTGTTTAGAGTAGGTTTTGCAAATAACAACAACCTCTTTAATTCCTCTTGCATACATTTTCCTCTTACGTCTGTAAAATTTGAGATTTATGAGTTTGGATTGTGATCTGAAATGGAGGGGAATTTTCTGCCAAGACAGTGTTCTTCAGCAGCTAGGAAAAAAAAAAAAAGTTGAAAAGTTCAAGTACTTCTTCAAGGGAAATTTGCCAATTTGGCAAAAAAAAAAAATTAAAATTCATGGTGAAAAATTAGAGGTCTCAGTTCAGATTATATCCCTTCACGCACCCTGGTTTTAAGCATGAGAATTATTTTGCAAGCATTGAAATATTAGGCATGTATGTAGGAGTTTGCAGCAGTGGGTTCTAAATGAAAATGTAATCCTATGAAGGGAAAATTGGTCTATTCTTTTCCCAGAATAGAAGAATTTCTTAAAATAGTACAATATGAAGTGAGATAATATTTTGATTTTGATTATATCTCTCCTGACTCCTGTTCTATTGTAATGTCTTGCGTTTGTGAGGTTGTAGTACACTTTTCTGTTATTACTCATAAATTGACTGGGGCTGAGGATGTGCCATGACCCTCAAATTTAACACTCTGTCTGAGTAGGCTTTGAATGAGAGTAGTTTTCCTATGGGCTAATACATGTGTACTTCAAAGGTATAAACCAGAAGAGAAGTCCCCTATGTGACAGTAGCTAAGATGGTTGAGCTAAACCCGTTATTCTGTGAGCCAGGGGAATGAACCTTGCTTCAATTCAGCCAGAGCCTCTTGGGAGAAGTTGTCTGGCGCCACAAAACAAATTAGTGAGCAGAGGCTGAAAACTATTAAGTTTATTTTAAGAATGTGTTGTCAGAGATCTAATAAATTTACTTGTTGCTGCAGGCCATGCAGCTATGAAGCCTTAACTAATCCAGGTGGTGTTTTTTTCCCTCAGAGGGAGGTGCAGGGTGTGGATCTTTAAGAAAAAGGTATTGTGCTTTAGGTAATATGGGCATTGTTTAATGATAGACGTGACAGCTTGAGTGGTATGTTTGGGTTTGCTCTGTTAATACTCACAAGGCAATTTAAATTAATTTTCTCATGCAAACTTAGTGACTACACAAAATGCTAATTAGTTTAATGACAGCATGAAAATAACTTTATAGTAGCAGAACAGTTCTTCTAAACCAAATAAATGGGGTTTTTTTTGTTGCCATGTTTAGATATTCCAAAGGTTACTTTTAAAGTGTTTAAATTTACAAGTTTACCATATTATAGTTCAGGACCAGTTGTGTCTTTGAGTTTTCTCAGGACTCTCCTTTGTCAAGAAGATGACTTAACTGGATTTTAGCTACCCATATAGACTGGTGGGTTGAACACAGTCCTGTTGCATTCAATGGAGTCAATCTTTCCAGAAGGTGATCCACCTGTCCATATAAGATGTGTCTGCAGTTCCTGAAGATGTATTTCTTTCCATTCCTTGTGCCTAGACACCTAGGTTTAATTAAACATACATCTTTTATAGCATAGCATTAAATGATATGAATCCTATGTCTAGGAAAGATCCCTTGTCTTCACCTGTTGTGGAACAGGAGCCAGTTGATTATATTCCTGTGCTCTGGAACCTGAGCAAAAACATACTGTGTTTTGCCAGGAGTGGTTATTCACTGGAGATACTGAATTTATTTTCTCTGTGTTCTTTTCTGCTCAGAAGCAGTGGTCATCCTGGAGAGCTAGTCCCTTGCTTGCAGCACAGAATCCAAAACCAGCCAGTAGATCTTTTGGATTTCCTAGAAATCAGTTACAAACTAAGTATTTAATATGAGTAAAGGCTTTCAAACACACACAGTGCTCCAGCATATTTTTTGGTGATTCAGATTGGGTTGCTCTTTGTCCACTTCGCCCTTTCCTTTGAAAACTCATAGTTTCTTGATGCAGCCAGTAGAGTGACAGTATCCTGGCTCTCAGTGAATTTCTACAGAACTGATTTATAATGAAATTAATTTAAAGCTATGAAACTATTCGGCCGAAGAGCCAGTGCATATTTGCTTGCACAATTTTTTGTCAATGAAAATCAAGTTAACCTCTAAATCAGAACCCAGTTAATTTCCTGCAGAAGAATGGGACATAGACTTAAGTTGGGAATTCCTTGGAGTAACCCAGTGTGAATCTCCAGACTGCAGTTGGAGACATCCTTAGTGATGCTTAGTTGAATTTTGTGAGGATTCAAATTTAATATGCACTAGGTAACCTTGACATTCGTGTCTTGTCTCTCACTTCCCCATTCCTTTTGTAACAAAGCCGCTACATGGTATTCTTCAGATATTTCTTCTGCTACGTGGCTTCAGGCATTTGCTTATTCTGAGCCCTGGCARATGTGGCCCTTCCAAATTGTTTCTTGGGGTGTAGACATAAAGCAGAAAAAAGAGTTACAGAAAGTACTGAAAGATGGAAACTGTCTGCAGTTCATTGGATACCAGCAATCATACTCCAGGCAAGCTAAGTCCATAATGCTGGGAAGTGTGTGTTTTCTCATGAGAAGTTAAGAGAAAGCATTGTTTCAGTCCCTAATCACTTGGGGCTGGTTTAGAGGGTTCATTTTGACTGTTCTGCAAATATATTGAGTTGCAGTGGCAGATAGAGAGCAGGAGAGTGCAGAGTTCAGCAAGTTGTTTTAGTGATTGGGGTCTATTTCAGTATACTTGAAAGATACTTATAAAAGTGAAGCATTTTAAAGCTTTTCTTATCAGGTAATATCATTAGATTATCTTATGCATTGTTAAAGTCAATTCAAAACTTTCTAGTGGCATGTGTTTTGTGCTGGGTTAACTTAGGCATTTCACTTCTGCAATTTCCATATGAAATTAAGACAGTTTTACAGGATATACCTGTAAAGGCAAAGCTTACCTTGAAATTTATTTATTCAAAAATAAATGCCTAAATTAGGTTATAGCTTTACAAAATGCCTCTTTCCTGGGTTTGACTATAAAGACAGATTAGGATTTCTATCCCCAAAATAAATACCTGAAATTAGGTAAGATGTATCATATGCTTCCTGCTCTGTTTTATTAGAGGTCTGTAGTAGTAGTAATAATAATAATAATAATAGTAGTAGCAGCTAATAATAAGAAGAACAGCAGTTTTATTCTATGGGACAGTGGACTGTGAAATGGCTTGTATAAATCAGAAAACGTGTCTTCTGAACATGAAAGAAAAGCACAAAGTGAAGACACAAAGGTTTAAAATACCTAGATTCTTTTCTTAAATTTTTGAAGCTGATGGGTTTGGTATTGCACATTCTAAAAGGTGAACATTATATATTTTGGGRACAGTAGTACGTCTGTAAAAATGGAGGCTCAAGCCCCTTAAGAAATATAATTTTTTGTGTGGTTGTTGGGGATTTTTTATTCTAGGAAAAAAAAATAGACACAGCTGAAAGCAAGAAATAGGTGGAATGAAGACAATACTAAATCTTTTTAATTGCCTGTCTTGTGCTTTTTTACTCCTAAATTTCATTCATAAGAGGTCTCTATGTAAGATGTAGATTGTGTTCCTTTGTCCACAGCACATTTAACCTTGAGTTCTTTGGATAAGAGAACAATTTATGCCAGATTTTCTTTTGTTTCTATCCTCTGGTTAGAATATCTTTTGTTTAAAAGATGCAAACTCAGCTAGAAAATTTTCCTTTACCTTGGCAGTTTCAAATATCTGACATTCTCATTTGTAGTAGGCTCGTGCTGCAATATTTCTTCTCACTAGTGGTATACAAATAGGTTCTCTCTCCTCTAAAAGACAGTAAATTTCCATCCTTTTTATATGTCAGAAGCTTTTATCCTTATGTTAAATTATGGTCAAATTGGGCAATGTGTTCAAGGGTGGCGCATAAATGGCTTTTCTCACTGGATTAGAGAACAAGAAGTGTTCTGTTACATTTGTCCCCACAAACCAATGGGAAGACATAACATACAGCTAACCTAATGTAAGTGCTGTTGTAGTCACTGCTGTAACACTATAGCTGCTGGTTCTCTCTGCTGCTCATTAGCTTCTGATATATGTGAGTTTGTAGCCTTCCCCTTTGTCAGCAACAATAGAGATCAAAAGAGCAGAAAGGAGCAGGGKGAGGAGTGCAGGGAGATACTCCAGTAACCATTTCCCTCCTTTCACTGACACAGTACCTTTGCCTCCGTGTGACATTGCACAACCAGTTCCTGGTTTTTCTACTAGGCAGGTCAATAATGAAACACAGGGGCTTATCTTTGAAGCAGAGTGAAAGCATGTGGAGTGGCTGCCTTGATTTTCAAGAGTGGTAGAAACTGGAAGGGGTAAACCAACCTTCATTTGTCTCTTCCTCCAGAAATTAAGCCATGAATTAATTTAAGTACTTAGATACATCTCTCTGCTGTTCACTTTTTTCACTGGCTTGGGTACAGAAATTTCCTTTCTAAAGGAAATTTCTTGCACATTTAAGCCAATTGTTACCTGAGCAAACCTTGTTCTGTAGCAGCACCTTGTGGGAAGGAAATCAGACTAYGGTCTACAGACACACAGCCCAGCATTCCCAGAAGACAGTATTTGAGTGAGCATCTGCCATCAGTGAGCTGAGAAGCTCATTTTATTACTGCTGTAGAACTTACAGGATTCTAGAGTAATAAAAAGCACATCCATTAGGATGTTATACAGAAGGCATCCCAAATACATTTCAATTAATGCTTGATTCTTTTCTCTTGAGAAATAAGAAAATTAGTGTGCTATATTTGTATGCATCTAAGAAAAAATTGACTCCTATGTGTAGCAAATGAGTTAGGGTTGAGTTCCTTCTTCCTGTAATTTCTTCATTTTAAATCTTTAAAACCTTTTGATTGTAATGTCCAGATATATACCTATGTTACCCAGGATACAAGGGTAATTTTGGGTTTTTATGTTACCTAGGATACAACAGTTTTGCATTAACCTCAAAAGATCAAAATTAAAAGTTATGTCTTTTTAATTTTGTTTTGCAGGAGGCAATAAGCTGAAGAATCAACATTTTCGCCTAAACTGGGCATGGATCTCCTTAGAAAAAGAGTATTACTTAGTAAATGAAGATACCAAGTATCTTGATGTTGTTCTTAAACGGAGAGGTTACCTGGGAGAAACCTCTTTCATAAGTAAGTTCAATTCTAAGCTTATCAGTTGCTTCTATAAATCGCTGCCCAGTTAACTGATATAATGCAGCTGTATCCTATTGCTGCTGTTTCATGACAAGCAAACTAAAGTCAAAGGAATATGTTTATTTATTAGAGTGTATCTTTTATATGCTATGCATATGATTTCTATAGTTAAATAATAAAATTTTTCCTTTTGTGATTTTTTTGTCTTCTGCAACTAATTTCTGAATAAACATCCCAAGACATGGTCCTTCTTTCTTTGATTTGATTGATACCACTGTTTATTTGTTTCACAGAATACAGTTCCTGTCCAGATCTCCTTTTCCCTATAATGAAAAAATGCAGTTGTAGCAATTGAAAAGACAACAATAAACATCTATCATTTTCCAGGAAGGTTCTTGTGAGCTGGTCTGACCAGCAGCCAGCTCAGAAATGAGCATTAGGCTCATTTTCTTTACTCAATGTTGGCAGTCAGCTGAGGCTGATACAGGAGGTGTTGAAAGCTGTTTGCAGTGTCTGGGGAGTGGAAAGGTGAAAAAAAAGGTTGTGTTATCACATTCTGCAACCTCACACCTGTTTCTGGCTTCTGGATCTGTTTTCTCCTCTGATGCATTTGCACCAGGGAACATTATCCTTGTACAATTTCACGCTGAAACCTATGGTGAGATTACTGCTTAGAGAAAACACTCAAATTAAAGCTGGTTTTGCAGAGATATATAAGCATTTGTCTGGTAAGTTTCTGTTTAGGGCTTTTTCTGATTAAAAATCTGAGTTTCAGGTAGTGAGATGCAGTAGAGACACCTTTTTTGGCATGATACTTAGGCGATATAGACCTTAACCAACACGATCTTACTTAAAAGACTCTGTTTTTAACAGTGAACCAACTTTAATAATATATTTCTTTTAAAGAAAGAAAAAGAACGGAAGAGATAAATACATAGTTAAGGATGTGTGATTTTAATTCATTACTGCTACTGAGTAACAGATACTGATGTGACTTCTGATCCTTCAGGTAGAGTGTTTACAAAATTTTCTACCTATGGATTCATGATCAGTTTTAGTATTAAACTGACAGAAAAATCAAAAAAATCCGTTTGAGTAACTTCCTCTAACTACCTTAGTCCAGAAAATGGAATTATAGAATTGGAAAGAGCATAAAACATTCTGGTCAAGATGCTCACTGGCCTTTCTATGCAGTGCCAAAGTGGCTGAAGGTTTATAGGTTATATAAAATTGACTATGACTTAGGACGGGGCACAAGCCTGAAGAAAGAAAGGCAAGGTTTGTAGGGAAAGATCATGTGTTTCAATGCATTAAATAATGCAGCTGAAGAAACAATCAGAGAAGGGAGAAGTTTTAAGGGTTTTTTTTCTGAAAACCTAGAAAAGCCTTTAAGATTGCAGTTGTACTGTGGGATTTAATCAAGGCCAAATGCATGAGTTGGAGACAGTTCTGAAATACTGTCTAATTTCCATGAGGGTCTTTCAGACAGCCTTAAAGGGACAGTAGAATGCCTATGAAAACCAGTTTCAGAGCAGTCTGAATGTGAGGCTGAAAGGCCTGTGCCATCTCTTTGGATTGAGTTGTTTGAATTTTTTCCCATGGACTTGCAGCTTCAACTTCACTTTAACCTAATGATTGTCATTATGTAAACACGTAAATAAGAGGACCATAATTTTAAAAAATTCTTGTTGCGATGACAATGAGGGCAATGGTTCACGTTTTGCATCTTCTTTCATTTTTATTCAGTATATTTTCCTGTTTGTCTTTGTGCTTTCCTTAGCTTTCCCTTTAAAGTCTGAACTTTCCAGGGGTGTTTTTATTTTTTTATGAAAAATAAATATTTTCTAGGGTTTCAGGCAGGATGCTGTTCAGATGTTCTAGAAGAGAAGAGAACCCAGAGGGCTAAAAGGAGAGAGAAAAGTCTGTTGTCCTTTTTTGACTTCCATAATTGAATTATAGGGAAATGGAAACTTGATGTAACTTCAGAGAATGTAGAGTTTTCCACTTCTATGTGTAAAAAATATAAAATTGATCAAAAGAAATGGATTTATTTTGAATGTTCTCAGGTTGTGGAGAGAGTATATTTTTCTACACGTCTTTTAAATGTGACACAATGGAAGAAAAATTACTAGTGATGTTTATAATGACCTGAATTTCTGGGTTTAACAGGTATTAGCACTAAAGATGGTACGGCCAAGAAAGATAAAGACTTCAGAGGAAAAGCCCAGAAGCAAGTGCAGTTTAATCCTGGTCAAACCTTAGCTACGTGGCGAGT
Source organism: Cardinalis cardinalis (assembly GCA_014549065.1). Lineage (NCBI taxonomy): Eukaryota > Metazoa > Chordata > Aves > Passeriformes > Cardinalidae > Cardinalis > Cardinalis cardinalis. The sequence goes on from JACDOX010000027.1 coordinate 1,028,314, forward strand.
GCGGATTTTGAGTGATGGTGAACATGAGCATTCTGAGTCCTTTCAAATTGTTCTTTCTGAGCCTGTCATGGCAGTTCTGGAATTTCCTGCTGCATCCACAGTGGAAATTATTGACCCAGGAGATGGTGAGAACCTTTCCAGAATTGTACTGCAAATATGTGCATATACCAAAAGATAAACTGGAGGGCAAATGCTGTGAGTAACAGTGGATACTAAAGGTTTACTGTCCTCAAAATACTTCTGAAGACAGACTTGGGCATCAGGTAGCCATTTGTTGTCTATCACTTTAAGTGCTTGATGAGAGGTTTACTCAGGTAGCATCTTTTTTATGAAATACCTGCATTTTACTGTTATGTGTTAGTTCTAGGGAATTTGTTTGTTTTCATTTTAGGTGTAACAGGTTTTCCAATAAATGTGTTTGCAGACTGAATTTGTCTGAATGACTGAAGAGTTGGCTGGAAGCTGACTTGATTTACTCTTCCATGGTAATTTATGTGGGAGAGGATGGTACAGTAAAGTCTAGGCTGGTTGATCACAAGTTTGGTCTCGGAGTGAACTATTTGCATCATTTGCATCAGTTAGGCCTTGATATGAACCTGAGAAGCTCAGTAATTGTAAAGTTCATTAGACAAAGTGTAGCACATGCTGTCAAGAGCAAATAAAATTATGGTTAAATATAAATCAAGAAATAAGCTGATTTAAAAAATTCTTAAATAGAAGTAGAGCATGCTCTGGTTGCTTTGTATCTTTTCAGCTGCATCCAGAAACTTGACCCCGTGGGCTGTAGTCACACAGAACCGTCCTTAAGAAATCTTTTAAGTACTGGACAACCGTAACAACTTGAATTATATTGCCTTCACTAATTAACATTTGAAGAGTGTTGGGCATGGAAATTATCAGAAGTGTCTTAGTTTCTAGTTACAAATGCAAGTTAAACCAGAGCTTATCTCACATCTGTTTTTAATCACTTGAAAAGCAGCATGTATGAGACACAGAAATAAAATAATATGAAAATGTGTTAAATCTCTTTATCTTTTCTATGATCAGTAAGACAGCACAATTAAAGGTAATTGGCTGAGTCTTCTTTATGCCAACAACAGTATTTCATATTTCTTACATTAAGATAAAATTTTTACAGTCCCAGAGAATTTGTATTAATCATACGTAAAGAGAAGTTGCAGAGGACAAAATCAAATGCGCAGCTGCAAATCAYGAAATATCTAGAAGAAAACTAGAGAGAGAACTTTGGGGGAAGGACTGTGTTTCCTAACAGTGTTTTGAAGCTCAGGGTTTACCAAGCTCACTGAATAAGGAGCATCAAAAGTTTTATTCTCCTTCCAGTGAAAAAATCATTGATTTAAATTGTGTAGCTTTAGGATCATGACTGTGAGTTTGTTCAGAAAGTTATACCAGCCTCTTTGGGTATGGGACATTAGTTAATGTTTTATTGGAAATATAGATTGCGTAGGGATAGGGGGTTTTATACTAGCTGTGATGGTGTAGATCATTCTCCTCCAAGCTTTTATGTTGTTCATAAGATCTGTTAAACTTTTATAGTGCCATTTTACTCCTAGTTGAATAATTATGAGGGGGAGAGAGAGAGGAAACCAAATAAATCAGATTCCTGCATGTTTTGGAAGGTTAGAGTTTTTTATTTTGCCAGCTAAATTCTAAATGGGAGAAATAGAAGGAATGAAATAGGTTGGGTTTTTTCAGTGCTGCCTTTTGCTTTACTTTAAAACAAAAAAAGTGGGGATTTGATATTTTTCTTGTTGAATTTTTGTCTTGCCGGAATAGTGTGTAACTTGGTGTTATCAAACCTGAATTACAGCATTTTAAAGGCAGGCTTTTGACCTCAAGTCATGCTAGTAGTAGTTGGAGAAATAAAAACTGGAACATGTTTTCAAAGAAGTCACCTAACAATTTTCAGAACTCTGTTTGCCAAAGTACTCTGAAATGATGAAAAATTTGCTTTGTGCAGTCAGCTGATATCACTTAATTTGATGCTGTACAGAATTATATTCTTTTTGGTTTGTAGTCACACTAATGAAACTGTAAAGGTGTTTTGTAATTATGTGCGTGACCACCTTTTGTTCTTGCATTTTTAAGAGAACAAGAATAAAATTGATCCTGAATCCCAGCAATAAAACCCAGCAATCTGATTGTATGAGCATAAAATAATGAAGAAATTCAGAATGCATCTTAGTGGGTTTTTCCCCTGAAAAAAGATCTGATATCCTTTTTTTATGACACTGGCTGTATTGACCGGGTTTTCTAGTAAAAAAGTAGTGTAGACATGTAACCAACTAAAATCAAATGTCCAAGTCAGAGTAAGATGTCAGGAGCTCAGCCTTGCTCCTCAATGCCAAATGATTTTCCAGGTTATCTTGGTGCAGTAAATTAAAGAATGGCCTTGATGAACCACAGCCTGTGTGGGAGCTATGCTATTGATACTTCTGTAGTTAACAGTTAATAATTAAATGCCATGGAAATAATAAAAAGACAGACTTTGAAGACAAATTCTCCAAACACTGCCTTGCACCATTAACCCTAGATAAATAAATCAGTCACATTAGAGACCACTTAATAAGGACTTGTGAATTTAGACCTAATGATCTGATTTTCTTTTCCATTTCTGAAACACTAAGGAGCTCTACTTTTCTCACCCTTCAAGTTTTACTGACAATTTAGTGGAATTGCCAATAAATGCAAGTTATTTGTTGCGCTTTAGAATATTCAGAAATGCTCTTAGCTAATGTACAGGTGACTTTATGAGGTTCTTTTCTTTGCAGAATCAACAGTCTTTATTCCTCAGTCCACCTATACTATTGAAGAAGATGTTGGTGAGTTATTTATTCCAGTCAGAAGAAGTGGAGATGTGAGTCAGGAACTGATGGTCATCTGCTACACACAACAAGGTAGTAGAATCTACTATAGAATAAAAAAAAAATGGAAAAGAGACAGAAATTTAAAAATATTTATTCCATCTATTTTATAATAAAATTGTTTATAACTGTTCATTACTTTTTCATTTAAATATCTTCAGTCTCAAGTGGAAATGCATTCATCTCTGCAATCTGTCTAGGAGTATTACTGAATGCAGTTTAGAAAGTATCATGGACATGCAAAGAGGGTCTGTGTTTTTTCATATTTCTGAAAGATTTTTGTATGCAGCCCCTTATATCTGAAAGTGAGGAGAACTGAAAGCACTGCAATGATTGCCCTGGCTATCCTTCACTTGTTTGTATCTTGAAAAAAATTATACAAAATAATATTGCTTAATTGTCATACTTGTCCTTCCTCTGACTTTTAGTCTCTTACTAATAATACATGTGCAGGGCATAGGGTTTCTACACCTGTGGTTTTATTATTATTTTTTATCTGGAGAGCTGAAGCAATATTTTGTGTAAAGTGATTGGGGATCTAGATAAATTGTTTTCAAACAATTCTGTCTGTTCGAGTCCACTGGTATCTTCAATATGAGTAAAATATACTCAGGCAGTTAACTGATAATCCTCACAGGGGCTGTTTTGTCAGTCTACCTCTTGTGATAGGCAATATTCCTTCTGACTGAAAAGGTGCAAATGATTTCAAGAACCACACTCTTCTATTGTATCATATACAGAAGTAGTAGAGACCTTTGAAGTGGGTCTGTGGACCTCTGACCTTGTCCGCAGCCCATCTTATCACCAAAAAGTAAACAGAAATTCGAAGATAATGAAAATAAAATTCCACCTCTGTGAGGAGATCACTGTAACCATGGTGTGTATTGTGACTGTTTTCCTTTTATACCACAGGAACGGCATCTGGCACTGCCCCAACCTCTGTACTGTCCTACTCTGACTACATATCCAGGCCGGAGGATCACAACAGTGTTCTACGCTTTGACAAAGACGAACGAGAGAAAACGTGCCGGGTTGTCATCATAGATGATTCCTTGTATGAAGAGGCTGAGACCTTTGATGTTTTGCTGAGCATGCCCATGGGTGGAAGGATTGGTGCAGAATTCCCAAGCACTCGCATTACCATTGTACCTGACAAGGATGATGGTAAGATATCATATAGTTGAAGTGATACCCTCAATGAAGGACAGAAACTACAAAGAACATCACGTTCAAATCAGCATGTGGGTTTTATTTTTCTTCCTACTGGTTAAAACACATGCTGCTTCCATCTTGAGATTAGAAAATATTATTGGAAAGCTATGCAGGTTTTTGACAATATTGCTATTTTATTGTTTGAAAGAATCACATGAGCAGCGATTCAGAGCAAGGAGCTGCACCTTTCTATTCTGTCACATTAACAGATATAATCCAAGATGTCACTTTGCATGGGCAGCCTTGTTTCTGTGATTCTGAGGCTGTGTCTGCAAAGCCTTTGGGCCCATTCAATCGTGCTGCAAGGGCCCTATTGGAGGCCCTGATGGGGCAGAAGCCATCTAGGAGCTCCCTAGAGGGAAGATATATTTCTTCTGACATGATGCTGCAAGTGTCCATTTGTGTTCTCTTTGTCTTTTTAATAAAGAAAATATTCAGATAGGAGTAATGTTGCTTTAGAAATTGCCTCAGTAAGGAAATGCTGACAGAATTATGTTATTTGTTCAACTGGTTAATAGCTTTAAGGTATTGCTTTGGAAGGGACACTTCTGGTGGTGATCAGAAAAATGGGTTTGACTAAGAGTAGAATCAGCACACTGTATCACCAACTGCTTTCAAAAATACATGTGTTATTGCTGCCTCAAGCCTCTCCTTTAATGCTTCAGCATTGGTGTGACAGCTCTTTTTCTAGGAGAAATAGCATGAAAGCTTCCTGGTACAATTGGCCCATTTATGGAGCCTGACATCTCAGCTGTAAATTCTGAGATAAGACTACTGATAAGCTGTTTCAGGCCATAAACCATCTATTGTGACACCATCATATTTCCTAAAGACTAGAGGGAGCAATTACATAGTACAGTACTCTTTGAAAGTCTGATGCCAAAGCAGACCATTATTATCAGCACAGTGATTTCTCTCTAGGTAAGGATACAAAAGGCAGCTCTTCAAGGCAGGAAGTCTGCACCCATCTAATTGCCTCATAAATACTCAGCCTGCCTGAAATTTCTCACCTGTAATCCTGTGACAGAGGTGACTTTGTTTTCTCTGTGGAGCATTTGGGGAATCATATAGCATTAATGACTACAGCGGGTTGAAAAAACAGGTCTTGTGGAGTAGGAGATCATATAGCAAATGCAAGCCAAAATAGAAAACTTTGTAGAATAGAAATTACTCTGTTATTATAGCAAACACAAATTTATTCATTTAGGAGCTTCTACAACGGTTTGTTTTGTATGAATAATTTTGATGAATTCATGAACTTTAAAATTTGTACATAGCAAAGTATAGAATATTTAGAGAATAGCTATTAAAAACATGTATTCATGGAGAAGCTGATTACCCAAAAAAATTGAAGATGTTCTGACTTCTTAAGTATATATATGGATGGTTTGGGATGGAGAGAATTATTCTCCAAGACATTAGTTAATATCAGAGATGAGCTGAAATTAGACCATCTAATTTCAGTGTGAATCTCAGTGACTCCAAGGAACAGCAGAGCATAAAACATTTTATGAAACTCACACAAAATATTAGGGAAGTTAATGAGAAACCTCTTTTTACAATGCCGTTAGAAAGCAGGAGAAGTAATTTAGTTTGTGTACCACTGTTTAGTTTTAAGTTTCTGCATTTATGAGCACAAGCTGCCTCAGATCTACAAACTTTTCTGCACAAATTAATTTAACAAAGAATAACCTTATGGGATTTATTTTAAAAGTGTTTGGGAAATTAGAATAGAATATTTTCATTATGTGGCAACTGAAATATCTATGTTTGTTGGTAGGAGTAAAGAATATTTGGGATATTGAAATATAAGGGGTCTTTGAATAAATTTGGAACACTTTTTTGCAAACATTCACTTTTCTTTTTACACCCAAAATGTTGCATATGTGGCATTTGAAATTATGTGGCAGAACTCCTCTTTTACAATGAAAGGACTCCCACAAAGAATTCCAGCACAAGCAAAAACAATTCACTTAGCAGTAAAATTTTCTACCACATTCTTTTTAGTTTGCATAAAAATATAAAGCATGAAAAGTCTGTATTTGTTTCATCTGACATCTATTGCAACGCCTTATCTATAAAAAGCAGAGTGCAGACTACAGAGTAGATAAATTATAGATTACACCTTGAATGTTTTTTTATGGATTCACACACACATACAAATATATGTTTACAAGCACATATTTTTGTAAAGTTTTAGCACCCTGGCAGTCATGATTGAAATTCTGCATAAATAAGCAGAGGATTTTAAGCAGCACTGGTTATTATTGTTTGCAGTGCACAAAATTAATTTTACTAAGTTAAATCAGCATAGAATGTGAAAAAAATTCTTTAGCTTTAGCAGAAATTCTTTAGCTTTAGCAGAAATTAAACAGAAAGGTTTAATATGTCTAAGATGTCTAAGACAGAGGTTGGGAAAAACTTTAGCACATTTGTAATAGCCTATCAGCTGTAGTAATGCTGTAATGCTAAATTCTGTGGTCCGCTTTAGTCTCAACTTCACACCTACTGATACATATTTCTCATTGTTTAAATTAATTTTCTACTTAACAGAGTTTCTTTGGACAAATGTCACAGTGAGTCATTAAGTGATGTCTCCAAGAGCTGTGACTGGAATAACATTAAGCATTGACTTCTTCAGGCCAAACAACAGAACTAGCAAAGGTCAAAGTTTAATAATACTRCAGGAGATCCTTCCTATCTTTCCTCAAATCAGCACTAGCAACATTGCCTTATGTTCTCTGGCATTCCGTGTGAGTTAATTAGGAAATACTCACCTTCAGCACCTACCATCCAAGTCTTTTATTTTTAGAAAATGCCCTTAGGGTCTAACTAAAATGYCATAGTTGCTGTATAATCCTGACAATAAAAAAGTAAGAGGCATGCTCTTAATACACTACAGTGTATTCACTAAATTTTGGGCAACTGAAAAGTTTAATTGGGGATTATACAGTTGTGCTGTGCTGCCAAAGCCAAATCTGGGGAAAAAATTGTAGTATGTAGAACATGCACTGGTATATTTATATATTATGAATGGTGATTTTCAGATTGGTGCTGCTATTGGGACATCTCCTAATTTGAAAGGGACTTTTCCTGAGAGGTACTAAAGTTAGATGGAAAAAAGGAAAACGATTAAGTTAATGAAGTAAGTAGCAGAAAAAATTTCACATTGAAACTTTGGATTCAAAGTTATGCATGCCACTGCAGTTAAGGCACTAAAAAGTAAAACCATGGTTTCTTTGAGTCAGATGTGATAGTTATTAACTGTGAACCATGGCAGAAAAGCATGCTTAGGGAAAAGACCTACGTGAATCATCCGCTTCTGGGGTGGCACTAATCTCACTTGGTATTAGCCTCTATAACTTTAGGCATCTGATTCAAATAGGCTATTACAGGATTCTTCTATAGTTATTGAAATGAGATATACTCCCAGGAAACATCCCATCCTAGGACAAGTATCTAAATTGTTGAGCCTAGTCACCAGGGATACCTGGTGCATCTGAATACATTTATTTATGACAGTAGATATAAAAAACCTACCTTAGAAATTTAATTTGCAAATACAAAGTTGTAAGCACTACTGGGCATGAAGGACATGCCTATACTGCATGGAGAGCACAGAGTTCAGCATAAAGCTCATTTGAAGGAGGCACTTTACATAATAGATAAATATTATGCATCTAGGAAAAGGAGGATGAGGTTAATGTGCACTTTTCATTCTCCTTGGACAGAGGAATCTTGGAATTCAGTCTGAGACTCATGAAAACACTCAGATCCTTCTGTTCCATGGAAGTGCCTTAATCCTCAAGCACTTAGCAACTGAGCTAGATCAGCCTGGAAGTGCTCTCTACTTTTCTAGCTGAAGCAATGATTCTGAAATAATTTCCTAGAGAGAGAGAAAAAATGAGATCTAAGTCTTTTGTTAGTATTCATATGGGAATGAAGAGCCTGTAATTTGGTTCTGACACTAACAATGTTACTGTGTTGTGTGCCACAAGTCTGATACAAAATGCTTTAGCAAGGTTTGAGTCAAAGCTCTGCTTTTTCATTGTCCCAATATTTTGACTGCTGTGCTAATTTAGACTCTCTTTTACTTACTTGGTTTTTTATTGTGGGCAAATTTAAAACCTGAGTTCRTAATCACATTTGGAAATCTGAAGAGAAGAGGTGTGGTGAATGCAGAGCTGGAAGTTTGCACCTGAGGGGAAAATACAGTTATTTTGTGTGCTGCACATTTTTTGTAAGTGGCTGTCTCCCCATGTGATTTCAATTCCATGCTACTGTATTTAGTGTTGCCATGAGAGCACACAGCCTTAGAGCCAGGCTGACAAACAGTCCTTCTGCTTTAGTGGAATTGTTGAAGACTCATGCTGTTCACAGCAGGAAGTACATTAAATACATTTCTTCCACTTCATTCACATTAGATGGGCAAGAAGCTGCTCAAACTTCTTCTTGACATTTCTACACCAAGGCTGGGAAAGCAAAGGACTCAGGTTTATGTGGGAGATTTGCTGACCATTGTCTTTACACCTGATCCACAGAATCAATCACTCATACCATCCACATGATAGAGGATGGTACTGTCTGGGAATATTTTACAGATGAGTAAACTGGATGATGGTATCCTAATGTAGAAAGGGAATATTAGAGGTCAAACAGAACAGATCAATTATTTCATCTTCTGGAGATTTCTTTAAAACACTTGCTGTCACTTTCCTTACACTTAATTAAATTTTGAAAATCCTTAGACAACGTTCTGGAAATTGGTACCCACTAACGCTTTTCCAGCTTCCTTGGAGTACCAGAGTATATTAATATTTACTATCAAAAGCCTGAAAAGTCAGCACTGCAATGTTACGTTATAAATATATGCCTTGCATTGGCTTCTAGCAAGCAGGCACTATGAACTTACTCTCAGTGTATGTACTGTGCCAAATTTAAAGCTTATGATAAATAAGTGTTTTGTTAGTAACATTGTTTATCAGAGGAACATCCCTATCTCACAAGGCAGGTTGGAATCTCCTTATTTCCATTGGTCTCCAAGGCAGACAAGTCAAATGTGCCTTTTTCTCTTTGTCAGTGGGTCTGTCAGATCTTAAACTGAACAGGAGGTTGATTAAKCTTGGTAGTTAACATCTGCTAGTGCATTTGTCCAATTTTAATTACAATCTGAACACTACAGATAGAGCATGCCCACTGTTGTGTTACAGACTAGAGTCATGATTTGGCCAACTATCCATCACCAATCTCTGGACATGTCTAAAATAGTGAACTAGTTCTTTTTTCCTGTGCATATCCATCTTTGATTACTTTCTCCCTTTTATGTTTTTACAGTGCTCGTGAGTCTGATGCCTCTGGCACTTCTGTGCAGCTTTTAACTTCTTTTGTCCTCCCATTAAGTCTCTATATGACCCCTCCCCTTTCCCCAGCCTGTGGCGGGTGGCCAGGTTGGCAACTAATCAGGGGAAAAAGTGGATGACAGCCAGCTTATGACAAGTTATACTCCTACTTTTCTTTACTAATAGCTTRTTATCACCAGTTCAACAGAGTGAAAAATGTTCAATCCATGATGATAGCCTTAAAGATTTTGGAAACTGCCTGTTTGCTGCCTATCACAGAAATAAATTAGTGTCATGCCTTGCAGTAGGACATTCTGTGGATTAACCAGGCACATTTATGATTTGCTTTCTTAGCATTATTTGTGGCTTACAGGTTATTATGTATGTGTGTCCCATTTTATAAGTGTGTGTGTGTGTGTGTGTGTGAACTACAGCTGTTGGATTAATCTCCTATTTATTCATCTGCTTAACAACTAGAAAAATAGTCCAGCCTTGTGATCTGGGCTCCTTTAATAGGTGAGGAGGACAGAACATGATCTCCAGGCAGCACTTTGTCACATCTATTTCAGATGGCTCTTTTACCGTAGGAGATGCAGCTGGTGGGGCACAAAGCTCTTCAGCCTTCACTGCTGCATGTTTTTAAATGGGTTGCTTAAACATCCAGTATTACACTTCTATGTGAATTGCAATTGAGGAGAGTGTTGAAATGCAGAAAACTTTTAGTTTTGTGCTCAAAGCACACAAAATAGCCAATGAGCAGAAGGCACAAGYTTACATGAACTGTAGAAAAAATTATGCCTTCTGTTAAATTTAGAACGAGTTTAGTGAAGTGGTGTTTTTATGTAAACTGGTATTGCATCCCAGAGCCTAATGCATTATTGGTTTATGACAGTTCACTCAAGAGTACATTGAACTGGTTTCTCTCTTGTGTCTTGCTGTAGCATATTGTGATTTTGATGGCATTAGTCTTTGTACTGTAGATCTTGCATTTATTATACACTGTTTAGAAATGAATGAATGTCTAGCAAACCATTCTAAATTAATCATCTCTTCATTGTTGGATATGGTTGTAGGGAGTGAATTAAGTGACTGAGTGAGTGCTTTGCATGTTTAAGATTTGGATAATCAAATTGAGTAGGATATCTTGTTGCATTCAGTTTTCCTAAGGCTTCTTCAATCATCTCCCTTACTCTGAATCCCTTCATACTGAGACTTTGCTCATAGTCTTTAAAGACATAAAAGATACTGAACACTGTCACCATGGTAGCCCATTAGGCTTTATTGCCATCGATTCTCCTTTTGAACATGTAAATTTTTAAAAGATTAATTCAGTTTTTATCTCTCTTCACTGCCAGGACACTCTTTTGTCTCTCACACAAATGGGATCAAAAGTCCAAGAGACATATACAAGAAGTTTTAACATAGAGCAGAGCATATTTTCTTACGTGAGAGCTCTGCTTTTGTGGTCTGATAAGTCTGGCCGTTGCTCTGTTTTCACTTCTGCTCTGTCTTCACTGCCAAGTCCCATCCTCAACAGTAGCTCTGGTTAAGCGATATCTTGCATGCTTTTCTTCTATAGCYTCATTGAGCTAAATATGTTCTGATTGTATGTGGTCAGAAAAGCCTATAAGAAATTGTTTCCACTGGTTAAGCAAACTCAACCTAACCAGCATTGTGACTGAATAGTAAAAATGCAAAAATCTAAAGTCGGATCAGCCAGTAATGGCTGCATACTATATCTTTACCTAGCTGCATACGGTATCTTTACCTGATTTCTGAAATGCTGCTGAACATTTCTGTTTGTAGCCCTCATTTTTTTTACCTGATGTTTGAATCACCAACTGTAAGCACCTTCAAGCTTGGCCTCTTTGTGAAAAAACTTGTGTGTGGTATATTTAAGTGCTACTGCCAAGACTTTCCATTTATCTGTCTGCCTCTGTTTCATCAGTTTGTTGAGAATTTGTTACCAATCCCATCTCCCAGGCTTGTTGTATAAATGTAATCTAATTAATTTTAGAAATAGAGCATGTAGAAGATTCCAAGTTGGTTTCATGCTCTGTGGGAGGTATAGCCAGTAGAAGAAAGGTATGTGAAATTCAGATGGTTGCTGCAGGCAATATAATCATGGTTGGGTGTGTCCCCAGATTCCAGTGTCTGTTTCTTCATCTGTTAGTCTTATATTTTTATTTCCATTGGTAAATGAGGCAATTATCTGCATTATGGAATGGTTAAGACAAGTGATTGGAGTTTGATGTACTTGCAGCAGGAAAAATCTTCTGGCCCTGTCCTTAGACATAAGAAAAACTCCTCCAAAATGTGTAGTAGTTCCAGTTATATCAAGGTCTCTAGGTTATACCCTGAAGGGTGTGGAAGAATTGTAACAATACTACTCTACTAATAAATATTTTCAGGTATATGTTAGTTCACCGATATATGAATTTGGTGTTTCAGAAAGGTAGCAATRTTTCTTAGCAAACCAACAAAGATAAATTAATTGCTTCAAGGGAAGGTCACTTAATAGAGCGAACTGCACACATTAGCCTTTCTACTAACATGCCATTTGTAGCTGGGAAACAATTTAAGAGTGCTCATTACTGTCTTGTACATAACAATTAACTACTTGTTGAAAAATTAATTTTTACTTTAAAGGCACACATCTTCAATGAGTTGAGCCACCGCTTGTCTTCATACACTCAAATTTCTTTATTCTGTGTTGTTCAGAAATGCTCTGTAGCTCATCGAGCTGTTACTGCACCATTTATGATTGGCAGCCTGACATTAAGCAAAATCAGAATAAACTCTGTTCTCCAGGCTACAAACTGTTCCTGAAGGCTGTCAAGAAGGAAGGTACAGGTGACCAGAGATGGGGTGTCACTATAGCCGTCTCACTGCCATCCTCACTCTTGCAGCTAGAGCTGTAGTCTGCTGCCTTTAGCATGCTACTTTGCTCACATTTGAGTTTTGCTTATTGATGTAACAGAGAGTTTAGATATGGACTCCAAGCCTGCCAGGCAGATGCTGCTTGTAATGGTACTGTGTCTAGAGAAACTGAAGCATGGATGCACTTTAACATAAAGGGCGAGTTAAAATGGAAAGTGTTACGTTAAATTAGTGTGTATCATAAATTAATTAAATGTGAATCATAAATAATGTTGTTCATAGCAGTTGCTGCTTCACACCATGTTACTCTACTGAAATTACTAGTTTAAGTTGCATAAAATTAAAGTAAGTGATGAGCCAGTGTAATCAATGTATGGCACTGCCATTGTGAACTAAAAAACAAATGGCAATTTCCTTACAAAATCAAAGTGTGTTTGGTAAAGATGGCATTAATTTGAATCCGTCCTATTACCTGTTACAGGGTTTGCAGAATTGTTTTCAAAAACCTCTTTAAGTCAATAGACAGAAATGGTCTGTTGAGACAAATAGAAAAGAAGGCATTATTTGCTTAAGATAATGTCTGTGGCAATTTGGCTGAAACTATCAATTTTGATTCTGAGGGGAATTTACTTTTTGATTGCAAAAGTTATGACAACACTACTAAGAAGATGAAAGCTGTTAAGATTGCAACATATGAATTTGAAAATAATCTGTTTTGACCACATCAAATAAAAAGCTATTGGCATTTGCACAATAGGTACCTGCTAAAGAATTGAGCTTTGACTATAATCTTGACCCCTGCTTCTCCAGCATTCAGTGAAAATAAATGACTTGGTAAATTAAATTCATTGTGCTAGATGTAGGCTCAGTTGCTTGCATAGTTTCAAGTGTGTGTAAATAGCTGCAGAATGGTGCTACCTAGTTTCAGATTTTAAAGTCCTCTTTGATATGGTTTTAATATAGAGCTTTTTTAATGGATGGTTTCTCTGGGCTTTTCTTTCACTGCTATTAACATACATATATGAGAGAGATTTCAGAAGGTAACCTTTACTTCTGTGAAACAGTAAATAAACACTCATGCCTTCTTACATTTCATGAACTCTCATTCCTAAATGGTCTATCTACAAGTCACACACATCATGTTTGTAACATTGGAATCTGTTATGTTAGAGAATCATCACATCAGTCCTTTAATGCCAGCTTTGCTCCTGAAATGCAAGTAGCCATTGTGTAGGGATGGATGTGTTGCCTGAGTATGAGCCAGATCAGGTCCAGCCAAATCTGGCCACATTTGTCTGGTTTTGTGCCCAAGTTAATTAGCTGTGCCAGCCATCAGGGCTCCTTACTTTGGATTCAGCATGGCCCTAGCATGTCCAGACTGTACCAGAACAGGCTTGTAGGCTTGCAAAGCCTGGTTTTCACCTTCTGCATTACCACAGCAGAATTCTGCTGGCGCTGGCAACTCATAATGTTCACATCATAGCCTTGTTTGTACTGTTCATGGAAAGAAGGCAAAAGCTTTTAGGAAAAAATAGTCTTAACCCTAGAAAAGATGAGCTATAAGTTCATTTGTATAGATTGCTTCTCCTGGTTCCACTGTCTGAATATGTTGGAGTGTCACGTCTGTTTTCTTCTTTTATTTCTTTCCTCCTGAAAGTATATATATATAGTGTATATGTATATTTATATATATATGTGTGTGTGTGTGTGCATCGCTGGCAGCATGTATCACTGAAATTCACTTTAGTTTTAAGCCTTATCAAGGTGTCAGCTTGAAAGAGTCTGTTCTTTTGTGTTTGTCCTAAATATACTGCCAAAAGGATTTTTTTGATAAACAACCTACTCTTTTGCAATGCCTCCCTAAAGCAGTTTATAAGGACATAATTTTAAAAGGTAAAGCCTCTTTGGAAATAAACATTTTTGTGCTATCGCACTGATTTGACGACGTACCTTCAAAGTTAGATGTGTTCCTAAAAACATGAGAAGTGTGTTTGTTTTCCTGCTTGATGACTGACAARTGCTGTAGTTGAGATATGCCTCTGACTCTCTAAGTACAAGGACAAGGCAAAGTTTTCATTTCTGTGCCAAGAAACCTAGGACTAAAGCTCCCAACCTTTCTCCTCTGATTATTGTAACTTCATGCCAGTGAAGTCTGTGGGTCTGAACAAAAAAACCCTTAGAAAACTTCCTCTTATTTCTCTAAGAGGAACCATTAAATTTGCAGTAGTCTCTCTTCAGAGTGATTACTAGATTAAAGGTCTGCTGTAAGTGAGCCTGCAGTCATTGAGCAGAGTGTTTTCCAGACATGACCTGAGCCAGACAATGCTTTCCCTGTTAGGAGCTTGGCTTTGCTCCTTCCCCTGGGGAGCTACTAACACAGCTTACAGGAAATGAATTTAGAAAACATTTGTAAGGATTTGTTTCCTAGGATGGGCAACCATGCAGAGTGTGTCTTTCATTGAAGATACATACCTCAAAAAGTGTGAAAAACTCACTCTGAAATACATGGCAAGCTAGCTGAGGATGTAGATATTTTTTTGTTTGGCTGTGGCTACAGGAATCAATAGTATGTGAGGATTCTTCTTCAGCAGCAATGAAGCAAGTGTTAAGATAATGCTGTAAGAAAAAATCATTATTTTATTTTATGCCTTCCATCTAGTTTAAGGCAGATCATGTAAGTTCCCTATGTAGCCAGTAAGTAAAAGGGAATGCTTCCACACCTCCTCAGATTTTTCAGATTGCAGTGGGTGAGCCATTCCACCTGTCCTCCTGTATGCTCATTGTGCTGAGAAACTTGCAATGGCCTATCTTTGTCCTTGCAAACTGAGAGCAAGCAGGCTCCATGTGAGTACCTCTCACTGAAGTGCTTAAAATGAGGTGCGGCCAAGTCCAGATCGAGACCTGGAACCATTGGGACATAAGAACGAGATTAGGCTTGGGAAAGTGTGCTGAACCCTAAGCATACCTGTTTAAGAAGTGACGTGTGATAATTTTTTTAACTGCCTTTATCTAACTATTGGCACGTTAATRACCATTTGGTCTTAGTATGTATTCTTTTTTTTTATTGGCTAGAGGCTGAGGAAGCCTTTGTCCATCTTAAAAATTTAAAATAACATTTTATGTCTGAAATGACACATTGCTTTGCAGATCTAATATCTAGTGTTTCAGTATCCCTGTAAGAAGAGCTCTCATCAAAGTTAATAGTAGTTACACAAAAGGTAGAGGGTGTATCCTATTCACCCATTAAAAATGTTTCAGATAAGAGCTTCACAGTTCCAAGTATAAAAACAGCTACTGACAAGCCAGCCTCTATGGGCAAATAAAGTAAAATCTATGTGTGTCTGCCTGTGCACACAAATACACTCATCTTTAAATACACATACTCTTGAATTAAAAAAAAAAAAAATTGGAACCAACAACATTTTCATTTTCTAAAGTTAGACTTCTTCGAAGTTTATGTTTCATCCTGCAAAGGTTGATGACTTTGATAATGCTCGAACAGGTCTATGAATCTGCACCATTTTTCAGTAAATACATTCAGTTCTGTTAATTTGTTGCATGATTTCAGTTTTAGCAGATAAGTAGGGAGGCAGCTGCAGTTTTTCATTGATGAGGAATACTCAAGGATTTCTTTTTTTGCTGCTCTTAGAGCACTGAGCAATTGCTGTGATCTTTGCCAACTGAATTCAAGTTGGCTGTATGCTGCACGGTATTTCAAACACCTTTGTGATACTGTAGCCTCATGAAGCTGATAAATTCTCACAAGACAGCATAAGAAACTTGTGATGAAGTGCAAGGAGAACTTGTGTAGGTCTTTCTGTGCTTGCTGTGATTTCTGCTGTGCAGTGGGAAAGCTGAGGCACTGGCTGTGCATGATTAATCTTGCATGTTTGAAACAGGAATGGAAAGGATAGAAAAGAGGAGATGATATACATCCAGGATGAAGCTGGGTTATGTTTTTAAGGCTCTTTACTTTGTGAAATCACTGTGGGTAGGAAAACTGGAAAAGGGAGGAAAAAATGAAGCTAAACAATGTGTCTGTTAAATGGAATAGCTCCTAATCTCCTTTGCTTTTTGTTCTTCTTTCTTATGAACTGTGGAGCTTTAGTATTAAGATAAAGACTGTTCACATTTCAGTTTACATGAAATAAGATTGATTTTGTTTTAAATGCTGGACGTGGGAGAACTAAAATTAAGTATTTGAGCCTTTAGTTAGCTGGAAAACGTTACCAAGAGTAGCTCCAGTTACATGTCATCTTCCAGTCTGGTTTTAGCAACAGGAATCTGTGAGAATATTCAAGTTAAGTTTCGTTATCTCACTTTCGTATGTTTGCACCAAAGTGAAAAATGCAAGGAATTTTCTGGCTTGCGCACAGGACTCAACTAAAACAAGTTTAATGAGATACCATGTTTGGTTTTGTACACAGATTCATATTAGCTGACACAAAAAGTTGAAAATTTAGGAGGCAAGAAAAAGAGCACAGTGCTGATATAACAATTGCTATCTAAAACCATACAAACCAATACTTGAAAAGAAGCCAAAAGTAGCTAGAAGAATTCTAAACCTTGAAAAAAGAAGCTTTATTTCACTTACTGAGATGAGCAAAGTGCTCTCCACTGTTTAAGGTGGATTTTATGGTCTCTTGTTAACTTCGGTGTAAGGTAAAGAAGCATTTATGGACATTATTGCTCTTTCACCAGAACCAGCATTCTACTTTGGAAATGATGAATACTATGTTGATGAGAGTGCTGGCTACGTTGAGGTCTGTGTCTGGAGGACTGGAACTGATCTGTCCAAAGCCGCCTCTGTCACGGTGAGGTCGCGCAAGTCTGAGCCCGTAACTGCAGAGGGTGAGTTATTGCTTCCCTCCCATTTCACACTGCTGCTGCTCTGCATGTGCTGCTACACACTGCTGGCACATGCTGGCACATGTCACAAGTGCTGGTTCAGTGGGTCTTGGTTTCAACCACATAAAATTAAAATTGTATGTGTCTTGCTCTTGGCAGATTGCTTCTTCTTAGAGCAGATTAAGTGGTTACAGAATTTCAGAGAAGCAGGAGTAAGAGCTGCTATGAAGTATAGTAAAAAGAGAAATGCCTTTAAATCCTCATATAAAGACTGCTACAAAGCCAGTTGATTGCTGCCTCAAGAGCATACTCTGGGCACAGTTACAATCACTGGCAATGTGCTGAGTTAACTTCTCTCATTTTTACTGTAGGCAAGAGAAATTATTACCTAGTATCCTATTCAGGAACAGGATTGCTTCAGCTGTGTGGTTTTTGGATGCTTTGACAGAACCTTTGTCAGCAGAATCAAGTGTTAGCACACTCTATTTTTTTTCACGAAACATATCATCATGTTTAAACTAGGATATTCATGTAGAGACAGCATAAAAATTATCTTCCTTAGAGGCTTATCCTGAGTCTAACTTTACTGTTATTTCAGGAATATCTAAACATAAAATATATGTATAATGTACGCATAACACAATATACATAATATAGATGTATTTTTCTTATGGAAAAGAAAATTATTAAGTCTGAAAAAATACATGATTGCTTCAGTTCTGAACTTGCTTTTATGATCTGATGTCTTTATCAAATCTTGAATATTTAGACCATTTTATTTCTGGTAAAAAAATATCTTTCTTTACAGTAAGGATCTTAATTCATTGTGCCAGGACCTCTAGGATTAAAAGCTGGGAATGTCTCTGCTCTTGAGCTCCCTAGTCTGTTGGTCACAGCATGAAAGCTCTGACATGGCTGGCTGCCTGTAAAACCATGAACCTGGTTCTTTCCCTTACACAGTACAGCAGCGGATCTGCTGCTATGAGCTCTCAGTCCTGGAGTCCTGCCTTAGAGGCTTAGCTCTAGGGGAGTACAACAGTAGAGCTTTTAGGCAAGTGCCCATCTGATGATGGCCTTAAATCTGGCCAGATTTTGTCAAATTCACAGAATTCCAAACCTGATTTCCATTTCAATTTAAGTGTTTCCCCCTAAGCTTTGTTTGAAGAGCTCTGCTGTTTATTCTCCCCAAAACCTAATGTTAAAACTGAGTCCTTTCCTGAAGTCCTGGATACCTTTAATGCCTTGGTTCCAAGACAGGGTCATGTTTTAGTCAGTGCCTTGTTTTGTTTGCCATCTTCTTATTGACATGTTATTAATTGGTTTGATTTGCTTAAAAGAAAACAAACCCAGATCAATCTTCCTTTAAGAGTAAGGTGGCCAACCTCACCTGATATGTTCTGATAAGAATTTGACTTGTTTGTTTTCCATTCATTCTGTTTTACACAACTCCTCTGAACAACAGCTCTTCCCGCAGTCAGTTCACTGGCCTTGTCTCCTTTCTCTTTTACATTAATCTTAAAACTTCCATCTTTGTTACAAAATAATATTTCTTTCCAAAAGACTTTACTTCATCTCCAGAGTCTCTCTCAAAGCTTTTTGCTTACCTTCATTTCTTCAAGCAAATTTCATTAGTTCTTCTGGAGCAAATGTTGGTTTACCACAGAACAGAATCAGCCTAATTTTGTGATTCAAATAATCATTAAACAAAAAATTAATTAATATTGACTTATTTTGTTGTCTAACTTAAATGACCAAAAGATAGTTTTGCTTTACGTGAATGCTAGAATTTGGCAAATACTAAAGTTATAAAAGAAAAATATTTACTTACAATGAATTGCCTAGTGATAGATATTTTTATCTCTTTTCCTTTGGTAGCTGGAGTAGATTATGTAGGCATCAGTCGTAATTTGGATTTTTCCCCTGGAGTCAATATGCAGACATTTCGTGTGATAATTCTGGATGATCTTGGACAGCCAGTGCTAGAAGGAACAGAGAAGTTTGAGCTTGTGCTAAGGATGCCCATGAATGCTGCCCTTGGAGAACCCGGCAAGACCACCATCTTCATTAATGACTCAGTGTCTGATTGTGAGCAATTTTTTTTTTTTTTTACTTTTTCATGTTTTGTTTAAGTCATTTGCTGTCTGGCYGCTTGTGTTCTATATCTGGTGCAGTGTGGTGTAAGTAAACATGAAATGATGGAGGGAAGATATGATAACTTCTGCAGTTATACTTTACATGTGCTTTCTATGTTTTTCTGCCCAGTGCCAAAGATGCAGTTTAAAGAATCTGTGTATGTAGCCAATGAAAATGATGGGCAGGTTTCTGCCATGATRTATAGGAGTGGGGATATCCGATACACATCCACTGTGAGATGCTATACAAGGCAAGGTTCAGCTCAGGTTATGATGGACTTCGAAGAACGACCTAATACTGACAGTTCCATCATCACATTCCTTCCTGGTAAGTTCTTGATTGTATTTTAGAAGCCTTTGGTCTACCATGTTTTCTTTTGTTTTGCTTTGCTTTCCTTTGCTTTGTTTGTTTTGTTTTGTTGTGTTTTAATTCTGTCTTCTCATAAAGTAGTGCCCAAAAGATCACTCTGGAAAACAAAAGTTTGGGTTTATTTCATGCACAATGGGATGAGGTTGCCATTATTTTCTTCTCTTCTGACTTAGAGCAATAATCACTAAAAACCAAAAGAATATATCTTCACTTTGGTTCAGCCTGAGTGCCAGGATCTTTTTGATAGCAAAAGCAGATTTGGCATAGCACAGCAGAAGCACAGATCTGCTGTCAGAAAGGAAACTTCAGAAGTTCTGCTCTTTGTTAAGTAGATTTCTGGCAAATACATTTGACATGCACTGAAATGAGTAATAGATCTTTCAACAGCTATATAGCTTCCTAATTCCTGTTTGAATCTTTTTTCTCCCACCAAGGCTTTCCTAAGACCGCCCACGAATATCAGGTACTTAATATCCCACATTTCATCAGAGATGAAATGCAAATAAATCAAATGTTACTCTGTTGAAAGAATATTGCCTAATTCTTTCTACATGTGCAGAAGGCAGTTTGGTCTTCTAGCCTTTGAAGCTTACATGCATGTGATATTTTTTACATGTCTTAAACAAGTTCTGTCCTCAGCATGAAGTCCTTGGTATATCCTTATCACAGAAATTACAACGTTTGTATTTCTGTAGACATGTATCACTTGAAAAAGTGAGTTGTTCACTCTGTCTTTATTTAGGGCTGGCCTCAACTTTTAGTGCTGTCCTGTACTCTAGACCTTTGCTATTGCTTCTGTGCAACGAGGAAAGAGTCCAGCTAGTAAGAATTAATGGATCTGGGCCGCTTAGAAGTGACTTTTCTCTTTTCTTGAGTGTTGCCCTACCACTTCTCTGCAAAGACAAGTAACAAAGAGGTCTACTAGACTTATAGTTTGACTCCATAAGCTTCTTAGGCATGTTTAATATGCAGCAGTTTCATTTCAGTTTTCACATTTTCCATGTAACAGTAAGCAGGATGAGTATTTTGCTTTTTTTTCTCCTTAGGGATAATTGATTTTCTATAGTGAGGGGGAAAGGCAAACTCAAATAATGAACACAGTCAGCATCCTGGTCTGGTTCTTCATCTTGAAGAGCCTTGATCTTATTTGCATGTGTAATGATGAAAAAATACAGTAAATTGACCTCATCTCTCTCCTGCTGTACTGTTCCTTTTGTCTGGGATGTAGGAGTCAGTCCCATGAGGAAGAGCCCACCAAGTCATGCTGGGTGCCAGACACTGAACATCATTCAGAGGTCTTGCTGCTTGGGTAAAAGACGTAAGAAAAGATGTTCGAGTTTCTGAACATCTAGTTAGTCAGGGCAGATTAATTTGTGAGTGCGAAATTGAGAGGTTTGATACTCCAAAGCATTTTTAAGGCAATATTCACTGTCACTTGGAATCAGTGGAAGTTCAAAAGACTTCAAAGTCAAACGGAATAATAAGAGTGAAGGTCCACACAGCTGGAGGGTGTCCAAACAAAAGAGACTTRAAGTATAAAACTTCAGCACAAAATTGCCATTAGTGTTAGTAATGGTAATTAGTAATTAGTATTACCATTAGAAAGGTTTTATTATTCTGTTTCCTTGTGCAAATATTTACTTTTTAAAGTGCACTCTGTAGAAGAAGTCACTGAGAAGGACCATTTTCTTCTTAGGTAATACAAAAGGACTAATACATGTAAAATAGACATACCAAATAGAAACTTGTCTTACAGAAGTCCCAAAATGGAGGATTCCACTTTAATGAGTTTCCATAGAAAGATAATGATTGCTAATTCTGCTTTCACTGCTGTAATTGCTCATTAACTTGTATGGTGTCAAGGTGGATGCCTTGGCCAGCAGGATTCAGGTGCCTTGGAATTGGAGAGAAGTGCTGTATTGGAGCAAAGAACACCTAAGTTCTGCCTGATACTAGCTTCAGAATGATTGCAGGTGAAACTGAGAAGCCTTGCACACTGGTGCTTACGGATGATACTTTCCATGAGGAGGAGGAAGAGCTACGCCTGGTTCTTGGGACTCCAAGAAGTGATTCTTCCTTTGGTGCTTCTATTGGCGAGCAAAACGAGACGCTGATAAAGATTCGGGATGACGCAGACAGTAAGAGAATAGCTTATTGTTACTGGCTTTTGGAAGTCCATTTGCATACTCTAAAATAATTTTTTTTCTTCTAATGACAGAGGCTATCATTAAGTTTGGTGAGACCAAATTTAGTGTGAGTGAACCAAAGGACACAAGGCAAGTAGCAATTGTGAAAATCCCAGTGCTTCGTCTGGGAGACACTTCCAAAGTTTCTGTTGTGAGAGTTCATACAAAGGATGGATCTGCTACTTCTGGAGAAGACTATCACCCTRTATCAGAAGGTAGGATCATAATTATCAGATCGAGCTATTTGTTTTCATTCATGACTCTAACATAATTTTTGAAAAATGAAATAACTTTGTGATTAGAATACTTTGCAACCACATCCCAAAATCCATTTTCCTATTCAGTGTGAACAAAGTAAATTTGAACAGGAATACCACATCCCTTGTGGTATACAATTGCTGTTGGCATACTAATTATCAGTGAAGATATTTACAAATATCTTTATTGAAAACATCTGTACTCCTTTGAAAACATCTGTAGCTCAAGAAATTGTGGAAGGTGTGGGACTTAAACCTTAGTTATATTTGCAGAATGTAATAATATTACTCTGAAGAAACATCTACTTACAGGATATGATTGTGTGATTGTTTCTTGAGCAATTCATTAAGATAATGGGATTTGCTGTATGTAGGAATTAACGTGTATTTCTTTTTATTTTTCTATGTTCTTAATAATAAAACTTTCCTTCTGTATTTCTGCATTCGCTGCCTGCTGCTCCACACTACTAATGAAGGAGGAGAGAAGTTGTACAACAGAATGAGAAATCTCTTAGTGGATAAACTTCTTTCCAGCCCACTTACCTGCTTTAGGCAGACTAATGGAGTTTGTAGCATTATGATTTTCTTTTTCTTTTAAAGTTTATGATAATACATTATAGTACTGTGTGTTTTAAGATTAATCATTCATTGCTGGAGTGTTTTCATAGTTTTGATTAAACTATTTTGGCATCCAGTCCAGCTGGAATATATTACTTACTTTTGAACATCCAGCAACAACATTGCACTATATCTTCAAATTCCATAGGAGTGGCATTTCCCACTAGTGAGATCTGAAGAGGCAATTTGTTAGCGACAAGAAAATCATCAACCCACAGCTTGCTAATTCCAGTCACTTCACTCCTGCATTTTAGAATTTTGCTCTTTCCCCCTGAAAAACACAGGAACTTTTAGTGTCAGCTGATACTTATCCTATATGCACATTACCTGTAGGCATTGTCTTGCTTACATTCTCCCTGCTGTGTACCAGCAGCACATGGGAGCAAAGTTTTCAGGGTAAATGTGCTACTTCAGAACAAGAGGCTTTCAGCCTCTGCCTCCAGGCCTTTGAGAAAGGTCTGTGATGTGCAGAATTTCTCCACAGGCTTCAGAATGCCTGTGGGTTTAGGGAACCTGCATATTCAGCCATAGGTACAGAACCCACATCATTAATTGGGTTTTCTGAAGGAAGTGTGGCAAACTGAAAATCAGTAAAATTTTTAGGTGTCACACAGCTGACAGTTCATATGTTTATTACCACAAAGAGTATTTCCCTGGCTTAATAACACTAGGGATTTGAAGGATCATTAGATCACTTAATCAAACTCACTGTGGATTGCAAAATTCTCCCAGTTTTCCCAAATTATTTGTGTATTCATCCAAATAACTTTGGTTGGAGAAAATTTACCCTTTAGAAAGGGCATCTGGTCCTGGTTTGAAGGCTTTGGAGAGGAAGACTGTTTCTTAGCATTTTGCTTCACTAATCAGTCTCTATCGCCTAACTGTGCCTTATTTCCCATATAGATTTCAGCTTTAATGCACTACTGCTTTTTGTGCCTGTCCCTTTAGAGTGCAGAGGTCTTTATCACCTGGTATATTTTGATTATGGTGGTGTTTCTATATACCAGTGAGAACATCACTGTCTGCAAGTTCTTGTGGTCCTAAGTTTCTCATGGTTATTTCTGTACATCTTCAAAATTAATTCGACATCCTTTAAAAATAAAAATATTAGAAATACCCTTATTATTTTGGTTATTATCACTCTCACCCTTTCCAGGCACAATGTTAAATAATTTCTGTACTTTTTATTTCTTTAGTAGTTAAAACAGTCAAGGATCATAGTACTCCCTAACTCAGTGTGGTGGGTTGATCTTGGCTGGACAGTAAGTGCCCACCAAAGCTGTTCTATGACTCCCCCTCCTCAGCTACAGAGGAGAAAATATGACAGAAGGCTCATGGGTTGAGATAAGAAGAGGGAGACATCACTCACCAATTATCAGTATGGGCAAAAAAGACTCAACTTGGAAAAATGAGTTTCATTTTTTCACTAATCAAACCAGAGCACAGTGATGAGAAATAAGACATTCCTCCCACCCCTCCCTTCTTCTTGGGGTAGCTTCACTCCCACATTCCCTAGCTCTGACTGGCTCGAGGGAATGGGGGTTGTAATCTGGTTATCACACATTATTTCTGATGCTTCTTCCTCCTCACACTCTTCCCTACCCCAGCATGAGGTCACACCCACTGGAAACAGTTCTTCAAAAACTACACTATGGATCCTTCCTGTGGTCTGCTGTTCTTCATGACCTGCTCCAGTGTGGGTCCTCACGAGATCACAAGGGCTGCCAGCAGACGTGCACCACTGTGGGCTCTTCTTTCCCGGGGCCACAGGTCCTGCCAGGAGCCTGCTCCACTGCAGGCTTCCCCCAGRGCCCCAGCCTCCTTTGGGCATTAATCTGCTTGATCATGGATCCTCCACGGGCTGCAGGTGGATCTCCGCTCCACCATGGACTCCCTGGGCTGCAGGGCACATCCTGCRTCACCAGGCTCTGCACCAGGGGCTGCAGGGGAATCTGTTTTGTCTTCTGGAGCATCTCCTGCCCCTCCTTCTCCACTGAGCTTGGTGCCTGCAGAGTCATTTCTCACATATTCCGACTCGCCATTCCCAGCTGCTGTGGTTCAGAAGTTTTTTTCCCTTCTTTAATCTGTTGTCCTGGAGGCACTACCACTGACACTGCTTGGCTCAGCCTTGACCAGCTGGGTCCATCCTGGAGCCAGCTGGCATTGTCAGATATGGAGGATGCTTCTGGCAGCTGCTTGCAGATTCCACCCCTGTAGCTCCCCACTACCAAAGCCTTGCCACACAACCCAAATACAATCAGCTAAGGTTGAGCTTTTTATCACTGTGACTTATGAAGTTTTTTCAGAGACAATGATTTTCAAAATGCAATACTCTTGTGGAGCTACAGCTTTGTT
Organism: Cardinalis cardinalis; assembly: GCA_014549065.1. Lineage (NCBI taxonomy): Eukaryota > Metazoa > Chordata > Aves > Passeriformes > Cardinalidae > Cardinalis > Cardinalis cardinalis. The sequence goes on from JACDOX010000027.1 coordinate 1,053,396, forward strand.
CCTTATTTTTGTTATATACCATTGTATTTATTACATTTTGTTGGATACCATTTATTTAGAATTCTTTAGTCTTTTGGTCATTCACATAGGTTACCAACATTTACGTAATTAGTCACAGATAATTTTCAAAACATTAAGATCCATTAGACTGAATCTTGAGCTTTGCAAATCTCTTGATTTATGCCTTATTTTCAGTGATTTCTACATGTGTCCACTGCTATTATTATTATTTGTAGCATCAAATAGGTTAAACTGAATTTGCAAACATCTGTAATTTGAAAAGTGATTATTAGCTATCATGGCTGGGCCTAGAGTCACAGGTTGTTATGATCAACAGATTATTTTTAAGTGTCTCATGTTTTCAGAAATTGAGTTCAAGGAGGGTGAAACACAGCACTTTGTGGAGGTTGAAGTTCTCTTTGATGGAGTAAGGGAGATGAGAGAAGCCTTCACTGTCCACCTGAAGCCTGATGAGAACATGGTTGCAGAAATACAGGTAACAAGTTCATGCAAAGTCCTGAACAACACAATCTGATAAACAGACCTCTTACTTATTTTCTGGCTCATCATTTTACTCTTCTTTTATTCACACCCTCTTGGTTTGTATATTAAAAGACAAAAAGAACATCTCAGCTGTCACAGTAACACCTAAACAAAACAGTTTGTTGTCAAGGCAATGATGTTGATGGGGCCACAGAGTCACTGAAAGACTGAAGTCTTCAAACTATCATTCAAGGCCTATTCTGCTCATATAATCAGTCTTCAAAACTGATGTCCTCTCAGAAACACTCTCTGGGAATACAACCTCTATGTTGTGAAAAGAGTAATTTCAGGTGAAATATGACTTCTCCTATCAAAATCATGTTAATATTATTCTTCTTGTCTAAGATAAAATAGCCACACATTCTTATTATTTAACATTGTTTCTTGCATACTTTTAATTCAAACAGTATACTCCTCTGGTTTGGCATAAAATGTGCTTAAAAGTCCCTGTCTGCTTCAGCAGTGTCACACCACATATAGTCTGACTCCAGACAGCCAGACAGAAGAGACAGAGCCTTTGCTGATGACAAACACCCCATTTCCACCAGCCATTAAAGCATACACTGCACATAAGGGGTTCTACCAGAATACTGAAGTGATAACAAAAACGCAGGGAGATAAGGTTAAAGGTCTGGGATCTTCACTGTTCTGAAGAAAAAAATTTCATTTTAGCTCTTCCTTTTGCACTCTGCAGTGTACTTTCAGTGCCTCAACCCTTTCTCAATAGCTCATCCAGTTGAGGTTTTAGAACTTATTTTGGAAAAAATATTTCGAAGGCTAAACATTCTCTGATCAAGGTCCAGCTTGTTTATTTAAATTTTCACAGACAACTGTTTCTGTATTTTTCATTGTCAGACAGCCAAGGCCATTGTTTACATTGAAGAAATGAACAGCATGGCAGATGTCACCTTTCCCTCTGTCCCTCAAGTTGCTTCTCTGTTGATATATGATGATACTTCTAAAGCCAAAGACAGAACCAGTCCCATTGCTGGCTATCCTGTCATCTGTATCACAGTGAGTATCTCTGTGGAAAAGTGGAAAAAAATCGGTATATGGATTTTGTTCAGTGGATTTTATACACCCAGTATCAATCCATATGGTGATGAGTCACACATATTAGTCACACATATTAGTTTGAGCTAGAATTATCCTTAGAGCTAATCTAATTTGTCTGGATAATGAATCCATTTTCAGGAGGAGAAAAAGCATAGAAAGATGTTTCACTTGTTCCTCACTAAGAATAGTGCAATATTGATACCCACACTGTGCCTGTGATTTCATGACCTTAGTATTTCCTGCATTATCCTGCCTTAATTTGCAGAGTTAATATCACTGGAGATAACAGATGAGCCATTGTTTTCAGTGAGTGCCACAGACTGTAAAATGAGTGCTGGAGGGAATACAGGCTTCTTTCATTTTTTTCACTAGTAGTTTTGCAATTGAAAAGTTTACATAAATATTCATATACCTTGATGAATGTTTTGTCCATCTTCAATTTGTTTTTCACACATTCCTTTTGCACAGGAATGTCACAAGTTGAATGGTTCTTCTAAATAAAAAAAGAATCAAAGAAAATAAGTCTTTAAATGCAAAAGGTATTTGCAGAATTAGATCAAAGGGAAAAATCAAAATTAAAGTGGTATATGGAAGTGTAGTTTGTGCCTTCATAACTATGTCACATTTTCACCTATGAATCAATTTAAAATAATATTTTTTTTTTCAGTAAGCATAATTAGATACCCCTTTTAATCTACCCTAACAGTGCTAAATACATCACTGTAAAAATAAACCGTGATTTCTTATGAGATTTAGTGGGATTGTCAGTTCCATGTTGTTGAGTTTTGTGACTCTTGATGACTTGAAATTCCTTTCCTTCAAAGCAAATAAATTCTTAACAGGTCTGCCTTGTTCTGCAGGCCTGTAATCCTAAGTACGAGGACTTTGACAAGACTGGCTCTATTTGTGCCAGTGAGAACATCAACAATACCCTGACTCGGTACCGGTGGCTTGTGAGTGCCCCCACGGGCCCCGATGGTGTGACCAGCCCCATGAAGGAGGTTGACTTTGACACCTTCTTCACCTCCTCTAAGATGATTACACTTGACTCCATTTACTTCCAAGCCGGTTCTCGTGTCCAGTGTGCAGCTCGGGCTGTGAATTCAGATGGGAATGAGGGACTTGAGCTTATGAGCCCTATTGTCACTATAAGCACATCAGAAGGTAAGGCATCATCACTTATGCAAGATTCACAGGTCTCTTTTGGATCCCAAATTCAGTCCTAACAAAAGCTGGTTACATGGTAAGGTGTTTTAACATCACCACGTCAGCTTTTCTTCTGCTGTTCATAGAGGTGGTGCAAAAACTGTCTTGACACAGCAAAGCATTGTATAAAGAAAAAGTTCTTCCTCTCTCCTAATTCTCCACATCTTTAAATAATAATCCACGTAGCAAATTTGTATGTTCATGAGAACAATATATAAAAGGCAATTAAATTAGGGAAACCTGGTTCCTGTTGACTTTTTAATTCAGCTGCAGTAATGATACAGTACAGTCTCAGCTCCTGTTAGGCATTGAAGAATCCACATGGGCGTGGCATATCACAGCCTAGCCAAAAGCAAAACCTCATTTGGCATTCAGGCCTCACTGGACACCTGAGATTTGATGTCTTCTTTGACTAAAGACTAAAGCAACTGGGCCCAATAACAGGACATGGACAAAATTTTTCCCTGGTCAAAGCATTCATAATTATTCATCCTTCTTGTTACATGAAACAGACTAGCTTTGTTACTGTAATAATACGTTATTTGGATTACACTTGACAAATTAGCAGAGCTAGTTAGTTCAGACTCAGGACTGAATTGTCATGCATAAATTACTTCCAGTACCTGAGCTAACTTGCGATGTGGAAGGAAAGAAGTGCAATGATCAAAGCAAACTGCAAAAATCCTGAATATTTTCCACTTTGAAGATGCCTGAACTCCAGTGCATAGATCAAACTCTCAAAAGGAATTCAGATTGTGCAAATAAAAAAAAAATATTCAGTCTCTTTAGCAACATTATTTACATTTGAGGAAAAAAAAAACCCTAAAACCACCAACCAACCCAACCAACCAAAAAGCTGTCATATGCAGAAAAGAAATTTGTTTCATCCTGACAGAAGTTCCCTCCTTGGAGATGTTGAGCAACATTGGCTCCTCCAGCGCCAATAAGCTCTCCAAGAGGAGGGCCCTGCCTCCTCTTTTCTTGAAATCCCTCAGAAATGGGCAAAGAGGACTGTTTTCCACATCTGCTTGTTTCTTACTTAGAGTACCTTGTAATCCTTTGGCCATCACATGACACAGTGACCAGAATGCAGACTCTACTGCAGTGAACTATGCAACTAGAAGTTGCATACTTCTCAGATCACATGATTACAAACCTAATTTTCTGGTCCTACAAACTTGGACCAATACTGGAACACATGGATCTAACACTGGAAAAGATTTCCAAAATAAGTTACACATCCCCCTTTCTTGGAGAAATTCAAAATTCAAATTAACGAGGCCTTAAGCAACTTGATCCAGCTTTGGAGCTGGCTCTATTCTAAGCATAATATTTCTACATATCCTGTAACACAATCTTTCTAACTACACTTTTGATACTGGTGGATCAGGAGACTCATGAATTTCTGTGGGTGCATATCGCTGCATACTCCACTCCAGTGCCAGAACCAACTGAACAGTGATCAGGTATCTTYCATAGAACTTAGGATGGTGGAAGGAAATCAAACATATGCCTCTGAATACCTCTGTAAGAAAGTATGGCACTTGGCACTGGCTTTGCAAGTAAGGTTGACGCATGCAACTGCAAAGACRCTGATGCAATATCATCACCTTGTTCTGAAAATGTGATTCTGTTGATCAAGTGATCATTTCTGCTTGAATCCTCTTTTGCATAAATTCCTGTTGAAACCTCTGGAAAATACTTCTCAAAGTATTTATCTGTCATTGAAGAAAATTCTCATTGTTTTGGATACCTGTACCATGGAAGAAAAGTACATCTTAAATAGTGGAAAGAAAACTATAGATTGTTTTCTATGGACATAAAGTAAGGCTGCTTTCTCTTTTTTCCACTAGGTCTTTGTCAGCCTCGAATATCAGGAGTAGTTGGAGCAGAGCCATTCTCTGCCAAACTGCGCTACACTGGCCCAGAAGATCCTGACTATGCCAACCTCATCAAACTGACAGTCACAATGCCACATATTGATGGTATGAGAAAATCAGCAAATTAGCTGTGGAGTTAAAACTTTTCCAATATGCTGTTATTTGAACTATTTTTCTGGTCAGGTTATTTTAAACAGACAAGTTAATAATGTAATCTTTTAACAGTAGGACCAAACAAAAATGTATCCATTAAGAAGTGCAGTTTGCAACAAGATCCATAAGATGCTGTATTGGTACATAGTCTCTGATGTGAAGAACAGCATTTTCAGATTAACTGCATAATTTACATAAATTGGGCTAGACCTAAGCTTTGTAAAGCTCCTTTGAAGTGCATAGAAATATACTGTTGAATTACGATTCACAGTATTTTTTACTTAATAATATGCTGTATAATAATTTATCTAAATATTAATATGTTTAGAAATATTTTATTTGTCTTTTCGTAATATATAGACAGTTATTGTGAGTAAAATTCTCATTCATACTTAGCATATCAACTTTCTTTGAATTCTGGAGTACAGTAATTGGTGCAAGGACAAAATATGAAAGCACTGCATAACATGCTTAGTGTTTGACAAAGTCTGGCTAAATTAAGGAGGTCTGACGACTGACATGTAGTGATAGTGCTATAAATTAATGTTTTTAGGCATGCTGCCTGTTATTTCTACGAGAGAGCTCTCCAACTTTGAGCTGACACTTAGCCCTGATGGAACTAGGGTTGGAAACCATAAGTGCTCCAACCTGTTGGATTACACAGAAGTAAAGACCCACCATGGCTTTTTAACTGACGCTACCAAGAATCCAGATGTGATTGGAGAGACCATTCCCTATCAGTACAGCCCAACAATCAGAGGCTCCAATACCTTGCGCTTCTACCGCAACCTGAACCTGGAAGCCTGCTTGTGGGAGTTCAGTAGCTACTATGACATGTCTGAACTCCTCACAGACTGTGGAGGCACCATTGGCACAGATGGGCAGGTATGGAACTTCATTTTGTACTGTATTCTTGTAATAAAATATATCCCTCGCAATACATCTGTGCTAGTAGAAATAAGAGAATCATTTGTTCTGAAGGAAATTTGTTATGATTTTCTCACAATACAGTTCTGGGGTATTGTGGGGCAAACCAATCCCTCTTTTACTGTATAGTGAACCAATTTAGTATTTTCTTAAAATGAAAGCCTTTTGAAGAATTACTTTTAGCACATAGACAGCACTGAGCTATTTAATATTTGTTGTGGTATATCTTAAAAAGCAGTTTTAAAATATTGTGGAGAGCATTCTTGCTAATAAAAATGGACTGCAGTGTCCTACCAGCAGCTTGACTTTGCTGATCTCTTGTTCACTGGGTAAGACGACCCATCAGTGCAGACAGCACAGTGCTCTCACCTTACCCAGCAGAAAATTACTTGTTCAGGAAGCGAAAAAAGCTGCCAATATGTAATGTTTGAAGAACAGAGCTGTGAGATTGATTGGGGAGTTAAAAGCAAGAGATTGGAGAGAACTTCAGGTATACTTTAAAAAATTATTTCTAGAAATCCATAGTAATGTGGAAAGAAAAGGGTGCAGGAATTCTTCTGGAGCAGTGACAGTGAAATTAATCCCCGAGTCTTCCCTGTATCATTACTATATAAGCCTGTCTGATCCCATTCAGGCTCTGGAGTACAGTGACTGTAAATATGAAGTTTATGTACAGAAAAATATATTCAGGAGATAATCCTACAGGCTGGAAGAAAGACTCATATCAGAGTCTATCCACAACTAACTCACTGTTCCAGTACACTAGAATTCCTAGTTGAACCACTATGAAAAGAATGAGCCTGCTTTGTGAAATGGCCATAATTCCTCTGCTCTTTTGACATTTTGGCAGGGATCCATCTGCTATGAGACCTCAGTAGACTTATTTGCACAAATTCTTATTTTTTTATGCCATTTTCCCAAATGACATAAAGCACATGTGGAAAATGTGTCATTGCCCACAGAAATATATAAGCATGTGCAACAACAGAGCTAATTTATTACTAAAAGCGTAGTCATTGATGGACCTACAGGTATCTAATAAAGTAAACTGATTTTTTTTGTTTTGATTTTGTGATAATAGCATGCCTAAAGTCCACCTTCATGGGTGTTCACAGTAATCATAGTCATTTTGATGGACAGGAAATTGCACCAGGATCTCTTTAGCACTTGGTTAACTTCCTAACATTCTGTCCCTCTTAACTAGAGATTATATACTCTAAATCAGAAGACGAGAATAAAATGGAGCTTCTGCCTGTCTCAGATACAAAGGCCTTGATGGATATGTCATCTCACTGCTTTGTCATCAGTTCTGGTTCCTTGTCTGTTGCAGAGACCGGTTCAAGGTCTCTGCCTTCATGTTGGAAGCTCTGCTTGGGCTTGGCCTCTGCTGAAAGCAGATCCTCCTACAGGTGCATTCCATGAGATCTGTGGAGCTGTCAGAGGGAAAGGGAAGGCATCCAAGTGTGGGATGTAAACCTTACACATTCCCACAAGATAAAAATTACACTAGTCTTCACTGTTCTTAGAATGATTTCATTTCTTCATTTCTTTGACGCGCCATTCCTTTGACTATCTCCTTGTGCCCAGGCAATATGCAACTGCAAATTCTTATTTCCCGCACAAAGCAACCATAAGCACACACACCTTGAAGCATCTGTATGAAGCTTGCATATGAAGCTATGCAAGCCACTTCTCCCTCAGTGACAAGGAAGGAAGACCTGGTATGAATCCATTTTAAATACTTCTGTGTCCTTTAGACAAAAGGCTGAATAGCTGCTTTAGACAAATATGTGTCTAAATAAAACGTATTTAGGTCTCTGTTCATATAAACAGAGGAGGAAATAAGTACCATTCCAATATTTTAGTAGATTGGAAGAACCTGTGTATTCAGTTTTGGAGGACATGCATAAGTGGCTATGTGGCCAGAGAAGTGAGCTGTACTTTCTGAGGCTTCAGAAGTATTAAGTACTCTAAGATCTCTTGTTTACCAACAGAGAGGGATCAACATGAGCTGTGAGAGCGTGAAACTGCAGCTGAAGTCATTCTTTAGTGCCTTCTAGGTTATGGAAAAAAGGTTTACAGTATGTTAAGGAAAATATCAAGCTGAATTACTTCTAGCAGTGAAGCATTTCCCTGCAGCCAGTGCGCGCTTCACTGCCCTCCCTGTTTTCCCCACCTCCATTTAATTCTTCTTCAGGTTTGGTCTTTATCTTCACATGACCCCTCCAGCTGAGAGGGGAGGCAGTCAGTGCCCTATCTCTGTGGTTGTCACCATTGTTGTTTTTTTCTCCTTCAGTGAACAATTAATAATCCTCTTTTGTCAGAGGAAAGCTGCAGCTATGGTTTTCACCATTTTTTTAGCAGACAAAGGAAGCCCAAATTCTGTTCTACAGACAGAACAGATAAATAACAAAAACACTCTTACCATATCCTGCTACACTGCAAATTAAATATCTTGAATTTACCAGGTACTTTGGCTAGAACTTTAGGCTCAAAATTTTGTTTCTTGATTCTAATTCTCCAGTACCTCTGTGGTCAAACAAAGACAGCCATGTTGATTCAGACAGAGAGATTTCACACTAAGAACTGGCAATATCTTAAATGATGAGGACCTTCACTTCATGGGAGCTCCTGGTATGGTAGGGGAAGAAGATGAACTTTAGTAAGCAAGAAGTGAGGTAGGAGACCTGCAGCTGGTGCAGTTCTTCTGGCACAGCTCCTAGTGTTTGCTGAAGGCTGCAGCTGTCTTGGCCTGTTCCCATGAACTCATGAACTGTCATAATACATACAGAGAAGGTCTTAGTTTTCTCTTTTTTTTTTTCCTTTGTGGCCTTTTGATTGTGACCCACTCTCTTTCTCAATTATTCTGTGCATGAGCAAACTCTGTGTGAGCTAGATGCAGCGCTGCTTTCAGTGTGAAGCGTGACGGTTTGTTCCTGGGGTCTGCCCAAAACTGAAAAACCAGGCACTTATGTATCTAAACGTGGACTTAGATGTGCAGTTTAAATAACTTCTACCTAAAATTAGAGACCTGTTCCTCTTTGAATTGAGCTAATCAATTTGAATTAGAGTTCTGTACTTGTCAAGGTCAGCTTTGATGATTAACAGTTTTCTTTAGGACAACCTGCAGTCACAGTCTAAAATTCAGTGTCTACATTTGGATATGTATAGGCCTTAAAAGAGGGGAACTCATCTATTTGAGGGCAGTATTCCAGTATTTTCAAGTATCTAGCAAAGGTTGGGTTTTACTTCATGGGGACATTGTGAGAGTCAAGTACTACAGACATCTCACATTCTCCCTACAGAGATTCTAAAACAATGACAGATATTCATGAAAGGAAGTGAAAAAATGAGACAGTGAAAACCAAGCAAGTGACCGTACTTTAATGAAGTATATACTGAAGTACTGGCCTGCACTTATTTCATGGAGTGTGAAGTATCATTTGATCCCATTTCCTGCTGTTATACCTGTTTGCTATAGCCAGGCAGTTTGGCATCTGAAGGCTTCTGTGTGGTTCTGGCCAAGTATTTATATATGGATGTTGCTTTCCTTAGTTTCAGTCCGTTGCCAGACTTGGAATAGGGAAGCAAGGAAATTACTGCTCAAACTAATTTTATTAATGACAGCTTGTTAATCAGGTCTTTTATAGGAGCAAGAAGGTGAAGAACATGTAGTAAAATACTTGAATGTATAGCTTTATACCTTGAAACTATGGTAATTGAATATGGCTGGACAGTTCACTTTTTTCTCTTCAAAAACCAGTTGTTTTTGGCCCAAACTGAAAATGTCTTTTTTGCTATATGTTTAGGTCACATTTATGCAATGCATGTTACGGCACTGAGCATTTCAAAATCCCATCTGCAAACAGGTTTTTAAATCACTAATGTACTGCTGCACCTTTTACAAGGCAGCCTGCAGAGGGTTTTTATTGCACAGAAACAGTATATTTCCAGCTTTATTGGAACTAGTTTTACCAAAATCGTACTTTAAGGTGAAAACTCACCTATTCTGAAAATCTCACTAGATGTTGTAAAATTCAAACGGACAGAAATGTCTGTTTTCAGATTTCTATATTCACTTTAGCGACTCCAGTCAAGTTTAAAAAAACTCTGCGACTCATATTCCCTTGGCATGGAACCTCTCTAAAAGACAAACATTTTTTCCTCTAGCTGCAATCGTGCCTTTAGTAAGCTGTAAAGAATCAGAAACTATAAAGTGAATGCACTGGCTGTGTAACAAAGTCAGAGGTTACATTTTTTTCAAGGGACTGGCATTTCAAGGCTGTATTGCATTCTCTTCTCCATTCAGACTTCTTTAAACAAACCTGCTTTGCATTTCACCTGTGACCTACCTGTCTGAGTGTCTTCTTAGGGCCAAATCTTAGTTTTGCCATACTGACATTGTGTAAACAGTTAATTGATAACATTGTTAAACTTGCGTGACTCAAATTCACAGACATCACAAGTAAATGCAATAGAAAATGAGACCTAGAGTAATTTGGAGAATAAAAATACAGTTTTCATGTAAAGCCTGTTTCATTGAGATACACAAAATAAAACACAAACATGTGGTTTATCTAATGTCTAATTTAATCAGTACTATCAATGTACAGACACACAAACACTGACAAGCTCTGCCCTCTGGAAATGTAAGCCAGCTAAATAAAGCATACTATAAATGTAGAACAGAGTCCATGCCACAAATCCTTTATTGAAAATATTTTTATTGTAAATATTCTAAATTGTTATATGACAGATTCTCAAAATAATTGTGTATTTTACTTAATGAAGTTTGACAGATTGCATCTGAAAGGGTAGAAAAGAAAAACATGTATAGAAACTCCCATTAATACTTTCTAAGTCTTAAATAGGAATTGTCAGTTTCTAAAGCAGACCTTACAATTTGTGATAATTTATCTCACAAAAAAATAAGTATGAAGCTCTATTTCTCAGATCAATATATAAATCATATTCTTCTCTCACACACATGAATTTTGAGGTTTGATGATTTTTTATCTAAATTTTTCCAGATATTGTCTGTAAGACTCTGTTCCCTCCTTGGAACAATTTTTGTCTTCTGTCTTCTCATGCTCTCCAGACCTGGCATTGTCATGGAGTATGAGACGCAATTTCCCCAGTTCATCTGTTGTGTAGCTGTAGTCTGTATTTCTCTCCTGGTATCAGAAGACTAAAATTCACACCCACTTCTTGCTGTTTAAAATCAATGTTACTGAATGTAATTTTTTCAGTGTGACTGGTAAAATCTCCTGTGCATAGGATGCATAGATACATAATGCACCTGTCCTGTCTCTCCACAGCAGTTAAGCTGATCCTACACTTACACAGCTCTAAGTCACCCTTTTGGTTTCATCAGTGTCACACTGAGATATAAAATGAACAGCTGGCTACTCCCAAAAGGCTTTGCATGAAGTGCTGGAAAAGGAAGATAACTCAATGGAAGGAATGTTTTCTCATGTTGGTCTAAACAGCATTATTAGGAGGGCTGGAGAAGTCAAACTCCTCCATCTGTGTAACACATTCCATCGATTCATTTGGGGGGCGGGGCAGTGTCTGCTCACTTTGACGCAGCTATCCTCTGCAGTTGACTTCCTCTTTATTTTATTTTCACTATATCAAAAAGATCCTTTCATATACCACGTCTTGAGATTTTTCTGTTCTGCCTACAGAAGGGTAGATCCCCCCTTGTAGGAATGAGAGGCTCTTAAAAGTTTTCATTTATTGTTAGAGAGAATCAGTAATTCTCTGCCTATCAGTGTTGTAGGTTTGCCTCCAGACCTGCAAATCCATGAGTGCCTCTAGAAGGGTTTATGTGCATAAAAACTCAAGGAGCTTTTAGCAACAAATTCTTCCTCCCCCATCCATGCCATGAATCACACATAAGGGCAGCAGTACTGATGGAAGCACATGAGTACACAAATAAGTTCTTAGGCTGAAGCAAGCAGCTGTGCTGCCCAGACACCTCTTGCAAGTTTTGCTAAAAGGGAAGAACCTTATAAATTCTACAGCCCTAGAAATGGAGAGATTTCAGATTTTTCTCCAGAGCAGGAGTAATATGTCAAAGGAGCAGTGTTCCTGGCAGACTTGCCCCAAAAGGGATCCTGCTACTAGATTTTGACCAGTGCAAATAAGCTGAGGTCTCCAACACTATGGTCCCATCAAATGGAGGAAAGAAAACCCCAAAATCTGGCTTACAAACCTCRTTAGTGGATTGTTTTATGTAAAGTACATATGAAGAGCCAATGATACATTGAAAGCCAAGAAAAGCTTTGTTATGAGGGGTGGGATTTTTTTTGTCTGGTGTGTCATAAGGTACTGAGCTAGAAGGAGTTTTGTGGATCACCCTATCCAGGCCTCTGCCTTAAGTCTATGTAATCTCATTCCACCACTAATAAACTTAATCTAAAACCTAGCAGGATTTCATGGGCTCACTATTCTTGCAGAGTGCCACCACACTGAGCGATGGAAACTCTCCTGGTTTCTAGGCTGTGTTTGTCATGGCCATCTTAGAGCCATTTGCTCCCGTGTCAGCACTATCTTTCATCATCAGTGGCCCTTCTCTGCACTCAGTGTCCTGATGTACATAGACAGCATTCTTGCTCCCTCTCAGCCTTTGTTGTACTGGGCTCAACAACACTGCTATTTTAGACCCTGCTCATCAGATAGTTTTGCCATTCCTCTGATTATGTTGATTTCTTTTTCTGCAGTCTACAATGCAAATTAGACTTTTCCAAGCATGGATGATCAAAGCTGTTCCAGATAAGCTCTCAGTAGTACTCTATATAATGGCATGCATGCTTCTAATTTCCACCCCATTCCTCAGTTTATCTTAGGATCATAGCACATGGAGAGGGTAGGAAGGTCATAGTTATGATGTGATCAACTCGCATAACAAAATTTCTTTCCCCTCCATTGTGTCTAATGAATGTCTTTCATTTCTACAGAAATCCCTGTGACTGGTTTCTATTACCTTATACTTCAAGCTATAAGATTTCATCTCACTGCTATTATTCTAATCCTCAAGGTCATTAAATTCTCACTTTGATATTCCAGTCCTCTACTTTATCATTAAGCATTATGTATGCTTCTATTTAAGAAAATAATGGGCATATATTAAATGCTGTTCCACATACTTTTGTCTCTTCCTTATAAGCAAACTAAATTTCAGATCTCTGACTTCAGTGTCTAATTCTTTCTGTACTATATCCAGATATAGAACAAAAAGGCAGAGAGAAAAGCCAACACAGTTTGTCTGGGATTACCTTACAATAGTAATACATTTTTTAAACAATCAAATATATTCATTCAGTTCTTGATACTGGTCCAGGAAATTACAAATTTTTGAGGTTGCCCCTGAATCAAAGGCAAACCATAAGATACTTGAGAGCTGCATCATTGCTGGTTTTTTCAATAAAAGTGAGAATATCATGTTGTTATTTGGAACAATTTAGGGAATCTGTGTCCAAAATAGTTGCTCAGATACTCATGCAGGTATCCCAAAGATAAATCTGCAACTTAAATTGTACTGAATAATAATATTTTTGTCTAACTTTAATTGGTCATCTAATATATAGAGAGAAATTTTTTCTTCTGTTCCAAACAGAAGTTCTTGATTTTTTTAATGTAAAACCAACAAAGTATTAATATAATCTACAACTCTAATTTCTCATCCACCAGTCTCTGTTAGTGTTTTATTTTTCAGTGATGCTAGACTCTTTTCAGTGGTGCCCAGTGACAGGACAAGGAACAATGGCCATAAACTAAAACAAAAAAAGTTCCACCACAACATGGTAAAGAACACAGAGGGTGACAGAGCAGTGGAACAGGCTGCCCAGTGAGGTCATGGAGTCTCCCTTTCTGTAGATGTTCAAAACCTAGCTGGACATGTTCCTGTGTAACCTGCTCTAGGTGACCCTGAGTGGCAGGTGGGCTGGACTGGGTATCTCCTGAGCTTCCTTCCACTCCTAAAATTCTTTGATTCTGTGATACTGTGTGTTTCCAAATGACTACTATCTAAATGCTAGCACGTATTATGGAATGAGTCAAACATAAGTCAAAAACATTTTGTTAGCACAGAGTGCAGATCAAGGAGAGTCACACGTGAAAGTGAGTTATGGTAACTACGAACATTTGCCTTAATGAAGTCCTTAATTAGGTCAAAGTATTTAGTGAGTGCAAGCAGTAAATTTGTGGTCATATTATGTTAGTAAAGGTTCTGTCAGGCATTTCTAAGTGTAAAGCAGCTGTAAACTGATGGTCAGTCAGCCCCTTGACTTGCTGCTGGTTGAGCCCAGCTTCCTTGTAAACTTCCTTGAACGCTAGGGAATTTTGATTTGAAAAGACTCTTTAGAAGGACGTAAGGTAATCAGGGAAATGTTCAGATGTGCAAATTTATATATGGAATTTCTGTTGGAACTAAATCAGAATTCAACAGCTTTTATGACTTTGAAAAGTTTCCCACTGGGAGATGATCTCAATGTCTTTCCTCCCATGTATTTCTAAGAAAATCCAGAATATCTAAAAGGATCTGAATTGCACATTTCATTCACAGATATGTGAGTGACAAACTATTTGTAACCAAACATAAAYACGAAGCCTCTTCAGACAGGCTTAGATCTGTGTATCGTGTAAGAGCTATCTTAAGAGAAGACAGTTTACTGACATTATTCTTCTTGTCTTTTTCCATAACGTATATATATATATATAAAGAATATGTAATTTTTTCATAATTACAGCACAATTGTTTGGTCCAATGTATAAAGAAAGACTGTATTTTTAAATCCATATCAGCTTGCTTGTTATTTTTAGCTCTTCCAGACAGTGAAGAACGGTATGATTTCTGTGTTTGCATGCAGCATGTTAGCTATTATCCATGCACAAAGGAAGAAAGAGTTCCAGAAGTGCCTAAGTAAAGTCCAAGGACTCAGTCTTGCAATGTTATTTGAGCAATTTCAGCATCTTCCAGAAGAGTTTATTAGTTGACAGTAACAACATCGTAAGCAAAAGAGTTGGTTAAGGCATAATCATAGAGCAAATGCAAAAGCATATTTGAAAAATTCCTAAAGCCTTCATTTGCAGTTTTGTTGTTTATGTACTAAAAAAACCTGAACAAAAATTATGAGTCAAAATTGAGTGGGTTTTGTTTTATCAGTTTGAAGTAAAAAGATGAAACTTGAAGGGATGTAAGCTCCGCTGAAAACCACTGAAACGTGGTTTTGCACTTCATCTGTAGTTTACAAAAAGAGAGAATTTGATTGAGTCACAGTATTTATTTTAAGTATCGTCTTCTCTTTCTCCAGCATTTCGCTTGCCTGTGCGATGCTGCCGTTCATGATCACTAATGCTGATATACAATTCTGGTTTTTATAGGTTCTCAACCTGGTGCAGTCCTATGTCACGCTGAGAGTCCCTTTGTAYGTCTCTTACGTTTTCCACTCTCCAGTGGGCGTCGGGGGCTGGCAGCATTTCGACCTGCAGTCTGAGCTCCGGCTGACTTTTGTGTATGACACTGCCATCCTGTGGAAGGATGGGATCGGTAGCCCGCCTGAAGCAGAGCTCCAAGGTGGGTGTTGCATTTCTTGCCATAGAACTCATGCTCTGCTACTGGGAGCGTAGTTTGCACACAGTCGGATGGTTTTTCAATTATTCCAATACTAAAAGAAAATTTAATAATTTCATTTATTATCAATTAAAATCTGTTATTTCCTAGCACTCACAGGTATTTGCTGGAGTTTTTATGAAAATCGTGTAAAGTTGACATCAGCTTTTGCTGCAAAGAAAGACAATTGTATTGTTATATTTGAAGTACATGTGCAAAATTGAAAACATTTATATCTACTTAGAACTTCAGGGTACATTATGTAACCAAATTCTGTTAGCACAAAAGATGTTTACACTTTACTTAAAATAATTGTGATACCATTTTTTTTCTCACTATGAATGGCCAGTTTCAGAAACTTTTGAACATATTTTGAAAATGTTATGAAACATTTAAAAGAAACAGAACTATAAAATGGGGGCCTGTTTTCTGTGTGAGAGCGGTAAACTCTGAGACATTCTACAATATGTTAGATACTATCAGTAAGTGTTCGTGAGTATAACTAGTCAACAAGTAGAAATCTATCATTGCAGAATTTATCTTTTAAAAACTTAAATTACTTTTTACAAATAGTGACATACAGTTGTATGTGCAAGATTAAAATATATAGTTACATCTGTGTGCTGCATTATTCTTTTTATGCAAATTTACTTAAAATTTCCCAGGATTACGTTTTAGGTGTTTCCCATCTTTCTCAACCTAAGGTAGAATACAGGTACCAGCTGCAATTGTGTACATACACAATTTCAGGACTCCTGGGAACCTAAAGTCACTTTTTGCTTCTGGTCACTCTGTATATGAACTGTAGAAATCATTGCTATGCCATTTCTGTCCTTATGTTAAGAGCAGGAAATAAGGAGCAGCAAGGGGAATCTGCAGTGCATGAAGAATGAAGCACATGCCATGCCTAAAGAATGAGCCACATGCCACAGATCATGTGATGTGCTAGTCACCAAATAATGACCAGATCTAATCCTATGTCTCAGCAGTTACCTGGTGCATCTATGCCACCATTTCCTGTTTTTAATTTTTTTTATTTCTCTGTTTGAGAAGCTGATAGCCACATCTTTGGAGGTGCCAAACATTTTCAGTTCCCTTTGTAAACAACCAGTACAAAACAATCCTCACCATATCCCAGTGTTACTTGGGTAGTATTTTTTCAGCAGTTGTTTTTCTGGGCAAGGAGGGGTTAACTATTTTCTAGTTTCTTTCCATACCTCTCAATTCATATAATTGTGTGTACATAAATTCTAAGTAACAGTGTAAAGCAGTCAAGGTCTTCCAAAGCCCAAATTAATACATGAATATATAGTTATTTCTATTGTACCAAGAAATATGGTTAGTACAGATGATTTTGTACAGGTGGTATACATTCACACCAGTGTGTTCAATTTCCAGCATATTCATGGGGAAAACATTCCTGTTTCCTTCTTTTTCCTGGCAAGCAGAATGGCGATACATCACTGGCTGTTTTTAAGGGAGCGTTGGAGGAAATGCCTAAACTCTAAAGCTTTGCAGAACTCCAGAAGAAAAGGGTCTTGGCTGCAAGCTACAGAAGTAAACCACTTCTGGGTACAAGATCTTGTAATCTGAAATTAGAATACATAAGGCCTGTATTTTGTCCTAAATTCATGGCAAAAATTGCTGGCAGTGCAAAGCCTGTCAGAAGGAGTTTCACAGATTGCAGCACCCTAGAGCAGATTGCTGTGGAAGTCACAACCAGCTGCTCCAGCTGATGCTGATGGTTGCTGCCTTGGCACAGAGGCACTGATAAAGGGCATCTCTGAAGAAGCTTTCAGTGGTAGGAGTCAGCTTGAATACTCRGTGAAAATAAAAATCTTTATTCTGCAGATTCCCCTGGCAGCTGACCTTGCTGCCTGAGCCCAAGCACAAACTGCTGTTTGGATTTTCCTGAGCATACTAGAGCAGCTGTGTGGGTCCATGGTAAAGCATGGCTTTGCAGGAAAGCTCCCTATATGCTTTGGAAGCTGCATCACATCCCAAAATCTCAAGGCCTCGCTGCGTAAGTTCTTGTTTGAGAAGAATCTGGAATCAACCCAAAAAATACCAGCAGGCCCCCCAAACATGTGACATGGCAAGGGTAGATGAAAGAGTGAGTCTGGTGTTTCACAGGAGTGAGACTTCTTTGTCACCTGCAATGCAGCACACTTGTTAATTGTTTTTTGCTGGCAGGTTCCCTGTTCCCAACCAGCATGCGCATCAGTGAAGAGGGGCGCTTGGTTGTCAACTTCAATACTGAAGCCCGGTTTCATGGTCTGTTTGTCATGTCCCATCCTGGTAAGTGTAACCTACCCTTTAGCAGCACCACAGAAGTAAAGACATCCTCCCCAAATTTGATACTATTCTTTTTTTTTTTTTCTCTTTCTGCTTCTGATAGCTGATTGTGTTGTGGGTTTTATTTTTTTTTGAAGCTATGCTCTTCAGCTACAGATGTTTCCTCTGCTTGAGATTTCTTACTTTTCATTGATGACTGTATTCAGGTTGTCAAACTGTTGAAATATACATTAATCTGAGGGAAGGCAAACAGTTCCACTTGATCAAGAGCCTGATTCATGAAGATCCAGGCCATTGTCTCCATTAGGGATCTACAGATATATGTTTTTAACCCCATAGTTATAATTACTTACATTATCCTAAGAACTTAGCATTAAAATTTCTTTTCTTAATCAAAGCTTTTCTAGGATATTTAAACATTTTAAGAGAGCAAGAAAAAGTTTTGTGTGGGCATTGTATGATTCTGTTAATATAACACTCTCACTAACATTGAATTAGTCATTGCTGAGGACCTGTTCCTGCAATTTAATCTGTTTAAACCCCACTGCCTTTATCAGAATAATTACAGGTGTATGACTCGGTCTACAGACATAAATCTGAGCATGAATGCCAGCCATGGAAAAGAATATCTAACTAAATTAAATCTGCTGAACAACAGTGGGAAGAGAAAAAATAGGAAATCTCTTCTAGTTTAATTCAGGTGTTTTTAACTCATATAACTCCTTCATRGAGCTTCTACTTTTTCTCAGCTGTCCTCTAGTGTGTTTGGTTTTGCCTATAGGCAGAGACAAGTTTAAAATAGAAGGGATTATAGATATCTGCCATTCCACTCTCACTGTTTTGATGGTCTCTTAAATTTATTCTTCATACAGTACATTGTGTACAAAAGCCGCGGCTGAATAGACACTTGAGTCAAGGAGACCCAGCTGAGCTGACTGTAATTTATTTTAGTTTCAGTTAATAAAACCCAGTGCCCCGTGAAGGTATTAACATCAGCTATGACATTATGGTTTATGAATCATTGAGAATGTTTTTCAGGCTCTAAGAGTTTGAAATTAAAGACTAAAGGTGACAAATCTGTCTCTTTGGCATGTTTCTAGCTTCATCTCTGACTTCCATGGTTATGTCAGCTGACCACCCAGGCCTTACTTTTAGCCTCAGCCTCGTCCGAAGCGAGCCAACCTACAACCTGCCAGTCCAGCAGTGGAGCTTCCTTTCTGACTTTGCGGTAAAACCTCGGCCCTCACCTTGTCCTCCACTGCCCCGGCCCGTTATTTGGGATGCTGGTGGCACAGCTCCTTCTCTCTCTGTGCTCAGGTTCGAGACTATTCTGGAACATACACAGTGAAGCTGATAGCCTGCACCACTGCCCCACATCAGGAGTACAGCCTGCCTGTGATCTGCAATCCTAGGGAGCCCATCACTTTTGACCTGGACATCCGATTCCAGCAGGTACCGTTCCAATGACGCCTACATCATGTTTCCTTTCTAATTTGATTCCCATTTGTTGGTCTTGTAGTAATAGTGCTAGAAACTGAATTTCTTGCTAATAAAGAAAGCATTCCTAAATTGGTGGGAGAGTACATATTCCTCTCCTGCTAAATAACCATTAGTTTGGGGGAAGTTACTGTGATGCAATAGTAACATTTAGGAATTCTTTTTTAGTCTGTTAACTTTGGTAGTAAATAGTTTTATCAGATAATTAGGAAAATATAGAACTATTATCAGAAAGTTTTCATCTGGCACAAAATCAGAGTTAGGTCTCAGGTATTAAAAGTGGAACCTCCAGAGGAAGATCCATTCAGTCCTAAGTTAGAACTTCTCTCACTGACTGTAGTGGGAAGTGTAGATGGGCAACACTGCTTAGCTTTAAAACTCACAAAAGTGACCAAAACAAATCTGAGCCTTAGCAATATGGATCATATGGAAACATATGGTAACAGGCAAACATCATACCTTTCACAAAGTCCAGCTGTGAAGCTCTGTAGCTGTGAAAAAATTACGGAAAAGCAGATTCTTCTGTACAAAACATTGGTTTAAAAAAAAMCAAAAAACTGGGGGTCATGTTGGATAGTTAAGAGAACATAAACTGCCAGCTTTCCAGGTTATCAAAAGGGCTAGTGTGACCTTGGGATGTGTAAAGAGGAAGTTATATAATTTCTGTTATTTGGAGCCAGTACAGCCAATCCTGGAACAGTGTGGCTGTGGTTTCATGCTCATTAGTAGTATAGATTATGCTATTAAATCATCTTACAGAATAAATCCATATCAGTCAGGGCTACACAATCACTTTTCTGTTGACTTAGCCAGAGTACACAAGGGAATGTATGCAGTCTTTATGCTTTCATTTGGCATCATGCCACCTGTGGGAGAACAGATGATTCCTGAGAGGGCATTAAGTCCTGGCAAGGAAGAGAGATGATACATGATCTGATGTGAAACCTGCCTTCCCAGAGTTAACCACATTTCAACATTTTGGAGAAGTTTGAATGGAATGGGTGAGGGGAACTTATACTAGTTCAGCACTTCAGCCTTTGTCAGGCACTTCTAATCTACTTCTAGGGACTCTAAAGCAATTCACAGCAATGCTGACCCACAACTTGTTCCTGATCCTAGTATAAACAATAAGATGTTGATATTTCAAAGAAAGGTAAAAAAATGTACAAAGGGCATTGGAAAATGGACAAAGTAGCCTAGGAAGAGACCTAACTCTTACCTGGAAGTAGCCTACAAGTAAAAGCTATGGCTAAGAATTAGAACTGCCTTGGAATAAATAAATGAACACTGTAGGGGTTATTATATCAGATAAGGCCTTAATAATACAGTATATGGCAGTTTCAGGTGCATCAATTCAAAATAGGCATAAGGTGCAAAGTTGTAACAATATCACAGACTGTGGCCAGCTAAACCCTCATCATCAACAATTTTCAAACCAAGACCAGTTTTCTTTCTTGAGATACTCATAATAAAACAAGCTTGGGCTTTCTGTGGTCCATGATAGTTTTTCCATCTGATCACAGTTTGAAGCACTCTGTCCCAAAGCAGGTCCCAAAAAAGCAGCAGTGCAATAGCACAAATTCAGTAGTCAGTATCTAGCACTTTACCTCTAAGACTTTTTAGTCATTCTGCAAAACTGAGTAAGCACTGGTATCCACTCTTTTACAAATAGGAAAATAAATAGTGAAGGAAGCTAGTCCTTATACTAGGGAACACCTGATACCTTGCACAGGCCCACTGCATGCAGTCCTCTCATGCCCWGTGCTAGAAAGAGATGGACCTGTTAGAGGGGGTCAGAGGAGAACCAGAAAAATGATCAAAGGGCTGCAACGCCTCCCCTATGAAGAAAGGCTGATTTGGAGTTGTTCAGCCTGAAGAGAAAGAGCTAAGGAGACCTTATTGTGGCCTTCCAACATATAAACAGGGCTTATGAGAAAGATATTTTTCCAAGGGCTTCACTGACAGGAGCAACTGAAAGAGCGTGTCTTTAGATTGGATAAAAAGATGACACTTTTTACAATGAGGCTGGTGAGGCACTGTCACAGGTTACCCAGAGAATATGTGAATGCCTCATCCCTGACTGTGTTCAAGGCCAGGTGGCATGGTGCTCTGAGCAATCTGGTCTAGTGGAAGGTGTCCATGCCCATGGCAGAGAGGTTGGGTGAGATAATCTTTAAATGTGCCTTCCAACCCAAACCACTTTGTGACTCCCTGAAATCAGCAAGCGTATGTGTCACAACCTGACCAAAATTACTTTTGACTGCAAAGTCTAATGATAAAATGATGAGGCAGGACAAGAGTTGTGTCCCCCAATTCTTCGTCTAATGCTCCATCTCCCATACTGAATTACCTTCTTGGGCTTTTTAATATGAGACTTTTAATTTCCTTGGAAACTTTTTCTTCTAATTTCCTTCATAATTGTTTTCACTGGTCACAAGTGAGGAACCATTTTAAGACTCAAGAAGAAGATTTATTTGGTGTTTCCCCTCTGGTTCAACATTTCCTTTTTGGACATGTATCACCTGCATATCTCTTTTTTCTCTCTCCATGGCCTCTGAGGAGTCAAGCAGGTGGCCTGGAACTCTAGTGAGGATTGTATTAACACCGTCCCACTCTGGAATCCCCTGAAAAAGAGCAATATTCAGCCTCCAAGCTTTGTTTTAATCCAATTCTTTCCACATCTTCTTTCTTTCAATCTGTATCACTATTTCCTGACAGAATCTCTTCCATACTCAGGATACATGTTGCCCTGGAATGGACCAATCTCAAGAGTGCTCTGTTTCTTGAGGTACCGAGTATTACATGGGCTTTGATCCCACGGGTGATCTGCAGTGTCCCCACATCATCCACATGCAGAGCTGATGGACATGTTAAATAGGCAGAATAAATGACAGTTACTCTTCTCACCCAAGAGATTCTCACAGATTGTTTTCTAGGAACTGTCATATAAAATGTCTCAAATGCCCATAAAAGTAATTACACTTAAACTACTGTCCTAAATAACACAGCTGGAAAACAGTGTTTTTAATTAATTACACTTAAACTACTGTCCTAAATAACACAGCTGGAAAACAGTGGTACTAATCAAGTATTTGTGGAACTACAACCCAATGGCCTGATTTTCAGGCATTTGGAAAGAAGCATTCCAAGGGAATAGAATTTTTTATCTTTTTTATTCTCTTTGCAAAGGCTGGGATAGTAGGGCTCCTTTTTCTAAAGAGTAGTGCAACATTTATAAAAAGGTTTGAGCTGTACATTCTTCTTGCCAGATCCTGTTGCTTTGATAGTTTTGGGACTCTATTGCGAAATGGACCCTTGTCCATGAGCCAGAAAGAATGTTTTCTTCATTTTCTTTCCTTCCTGTCCACACACTTATACATATATATACATAAATATACATATATATGTTAGCTTTTTTTATTTGTTTAGTGTCCTCTTGTTATTTTTTCTTTTTTCTTTTTTTTTTTTTGGATATGTGTGTCTTCCACATTATTTCTACAGGTACTTGCATCTTTTTGAACTTTAGGCTCCCCCAGTTCTTCAATCCACTGTATAATTTCCCTTTTATTATGCCATGTTGCTTTATAGTTTGCCTTTGTCTTGCCTCGAAGCCACTACAGCCTTCATTCTTGTTTTAGGGTCCCATGGAAAACTACTGCTGATAGTATTGATAAATTTTATCCTTTTCATGTAATCGAGGAAGAACCATAGATATGTGTGTCCAATATATAAATATAAATACTAGCATAAAAAGATGTTCAAATGGTTTGGTGCATTTTCACATGCATGCTCTGATATATCCTGCAGCACATTCGAGGAACTGATACTTGCAAATAAATCTTCAGCAATGTGTGCTTTCAAATATTGACAGAGGATCAGAAGCAGAGGTGAGACTTGTGTGTAAGAATGAAAATGGGATAGAGAAAACAGGCTGTGATGAGTCTAAGACAAGTTTTTGAGGGAAAAGTTTTCCTCATGCTACCCCCACACATAAGTTGCCCTAGACACCTCCTTAGCTGGGATTTGGAAAAATGTGGTGGGAAGAAACTAACCTAGAATATGATCAAATATCACAGAGGCAGGTAGTCCAAAGGTTGTTTGCGTATAAAATATTTCTAATACCAGGAATCTTTTTGTTAAACTGTATTATTGTAAGTAGATGTGCTGAGCTGGTAAATAATGTACATTGGGAGAAGATCATGCTTTGTTTTAAGAGTTTATGAGTTTAAGATCATGCTATGTTTTTTTCATTAAAAAGTCTTGTTGAAGAGCCTTATGCTTTTGTGGTTTTAGGTCAGTGACCCAGTGGCTGCTGAGTTCAGCTTGAACACCCAGATGTTCCTCCTCTCCAAAAAGACGCTGTGGCTGTCTGATGGCTCGATGGGCTTTGGGCAAGAAAGTGACGTTGCTTTCTCAGAAGGTATAATTGCCCATAAATCATGCACATTTAATTTGTGTTCCACACTATCAGGATCCTGTTCTGTCTAGGAGTAAGGGTTTGTGCTTGTTGCAATAAGCTTCTTGTTGCAATAAGCTTCTTTATTAGCTCAGCCTCAGACCTGTGCTGAATGTTCAGTGTAAGCAGATGTGAACAGTGTGCACTGTTTACAGGTGATATCATATATGGTCGGGTGATGGTGGATCCGGTGCAGAATTTGGGTGATTCCTTCTACTGTAGCATCGAGAAGGTTTTCCTGTGCACAGGAGCTGATGGATATGTACCCAAATACAACCCATCCAACACTGAATATGGGTGCCTTGCTGATTCTCCATCCCTTCTGTACAGGTTTAAGATTGTGGTAAGTGCTCTAATTCTGTGAGGATGCAGAGATATGTGTTTTAATTTTTTTCTAACTTGTCTTTTATCCAAAACCCAACTAACTGTTTAAAATGTTCTCAACAGCACCAAATTGTGACTTGAGCTCCAGGCTAACATGAGCTGATGGAGGCAGTATCTTGCCTTTTCCCTCCTGATTCTATTCTTTATCTTTCTGGGAACTACCTTCAGTAAGAGTTTGACCTAAGTTAGAATCCCAAAATAGACTTTTTCTCTGCATTGTCTGTATCCACAGACCATAGAGAGAATTTTAGGAGACATGCAAGTGAAGGATAATTTGTTTCATGTTTAGCCACCCAAAATCTAGTGCATACTGCAAAGTTAGTCATCCAGGTTGCCCCTGTAGTCCATAGGGAAAGAGAAATACCTCTGAAGTTGGCTTGGATGCTCTAATTTCCTTCCTTAAAATAACTATAGAGTAACCCCAGGTAACTATGGACCTGATGCCCAACTTTTAGAGTTAACTTTAAGTAAGATGATTATCTAATAAGCTAAACAAATATATGTTACTGTCTGTAAATGAAATGAAATGTAGCTTCTTTAGACTGGGAAACAGACTTCTTAATTTCATTTCAGACCACATTTATGTATCTTTTTTGTTTAAGAAGTGGAGCTATGGTAGTTTTCTAGTTTTCCTCTTTTATTCCAGAAAGGCAAGAGGTTATATAGAAGTTAGTACAAGTCAGATGGGACCACAACTCCTTCTCATGTGTTTTCTCTTGTAGTAGTATTTCCCTAGAATGCATAAAATAGCAGGTTTAAACTACACAATTTATACATTGCAAGTAAATGCTAAAACTGTTTTTCCTCAAAGAAATAAACCTATGCTTTACAAGCTTTTTTTCCCCTCCATGCAGGACAAAGCTCAGCCAGAGACACAAGCCACAAGTTTTGGAAATGTACTTTTTAATGCAAAACTTGCAATAGACGATCCCGAAGCAATTCCATTAGTTAAACAGCCAGGCTCTGATGGATTCAAAGTAGACTCAACTCCTCTGTTTCAGGTATGATTTCTGTAGCTTAGTAGCCAGAGTACTGAACCAAGGAAGAAGCACTTGCACAGGTATTGTTGWTAACTATAAGTCAAATTGAAACCAACAGAAAGATTTATTCTGATTTTAGTGGCAATCAAACACAATTATAGATGCCTAGAAACTTATAGATATAAAATCTGGAACACTTATTACAGTGTTTCTTTGGGATACCCTTGCTTTTCTCTAGTATAATTCCACAGGCTAACCAGAATGTATGCAAATTATTCTTGTACATTTCTTTTAAGAAGTTAGTAAGACTCTTGTTGCACACCATTGTTTTATTGCTTCCCATCTCATTTCTCAAAGACAAAAATTAAAAATCATAAGCATTTACARTGAACTTCATCAAAATCAAGTTGATACTTGGCATTTTCTGTACAATTCTTTCCTTGCAAACTTGCACAGTGTGAAGCACTGAAAAGCCTAAAAATTGACAACTAAAGGATGCAACTACTCCTTAATTACATATAATGCTTCAGCTGTCGGCATTCAGCCCTTTGATCTGTACAACCCAGCCAAAAAGTTCTCTCTTCACTATTTGTCTCTAGTATTTGCAACACTGCATGCACAACTCAAGTGTATAAATTAGTAGGAAAAATATGAAGGAGACTTTGATTCTACTCCTGGCCACTTCAGTATTAAAGGTCCCATTTTAAGCAGTAGAGTATTTAACAAAAGTCTACTTAAAAGTGTAAACATTTCAAATCTCCCCCAGGAAAATGGCATCTCATTTTTTATGTGAAAAATCCATTTCCATGAATTCCAATGCCATGATTTTTGGTCCTCTTCCTGTCCAAAAAGTGAAGAAACAAAAGTATATTCTGAAAAATACTTGGAAAAACAAGAGTGAAACAGAAAATGTGTTATTTTTCAAAATAACAAAACTGGGCTGCAACCATTCAAATTAACAGGCAGTATCTTTAAGACAATATTCAGACAAGCCCACTGGACTTTGTGGAAGCCAAATCTGGTACATATCCAGGAAAGGTGAGAGAAATTGAAGGATGGTAGTATCATCTCACACAGATTGCAGGGACCCACGCCACCCAGCGTGGATTAAGTTTTCAGGGACCTGTGGAAATTGACTGTTCCAACACCTGCTCAAAGCAGCGTCACCTAGAACAGATTGRCCCGGACCATGACCGGTGGTCTTTTGAACATCTCTGTGGAAGGAGACTCCACAGGCTTCCTGTTGAACAAGACTCCACAGGCTCCCTGTTTCAATGTTCAACCATCCTTGCAGTAAAGAATTGCTTTCTTATGTTTAGATGGAATTACAGCCAGGGCCTAATCACTTGGTAGGTTGGGCTTGGAAGGTCCTTTTCTGTGGCCCATCCGCAGCTAAAGTACTTTGTATGGCTTTTAGTAATAATAGCACCAAAACCATGCCAAGGCCATAGCCTTCTTCATCTGCACTTGGTAGCACAGAGTCTGACTGTGGAGAGGAATGGAGACTAAACCCTCTGAAAATTTTGGCAGAAAATACAACTCTTCTGGTGCACATTGGCCCATAGTCAGGAGTTATCTGGACATGATTTTGAAAGTGCTTTTCCAGGCATTCAGTTCAGAACAGAGACTGATTTCCTCTGCATTTAGTGCTGTCCAGATTCAGTATGTGTGCGTTTAAATACAAAAAATGTTTCTTTCCAGGTGTCTTTGGGTAGGGAGTGGTATGTCCATACAATCTACACCGTGCGTTCCAAGGAGAACACTAACCGTGGAATCGGCAAAAGAAGCGTGGAGCACCAGTACCACTCACTCCTCAGTGCTGGGAGTGCAGGAGCATCCACACAGAGAAGGCAGAGGAGGGGAGTTGAGCAGGCCCCAGAACTTGCAAGAGACATTGGAGTGGAGAGCAACCGAGGGACGAACATACAGCACATAGCCCTGGATCGCACCAGCAAGAAACAGGTGCCTCAAAGGGAGGTTGCACTCAATGGTGTTCTCCCCAGAGAACTGAATAACCAAAGTGCAGGAATCAGCTTAGTCACAATCATTGGTGGAGCTGCTGCCATTCTCCTTGCCATCTGCTTAATTGCAATTATAATTTTGCTGCTAAAATGGAGACGAAATTCTGACAAGAAGGAAAGCACAAACGAGTCAGGCAGCAACGAACCAATGATGCTACCACATAATTACAGCCATGACAGCTCAGAGGTTTGATTCCAAGGCCACAGTATTCAAGCCAGTGTCCAGAGTGCCTCATAAAAACTCTTGAACTGCACATTTTTAGCAGCAGATAATGGTGACTCATGAGAAGTGTGTTTCTAGGTGTACTTGAAATTTGTTGTCCTGAGCTATTACTGCCATTATCAACAACAGAAGAAGCTGAATGAAACCTCCCCCTTTGCATGAAAGGAAGTGTCCCTGATGTCCCTATACCATGCACTAATTTTAAGCAGCAATTCATGGGACTCCATTGTAAGGGAGAGATTATTGTTGTGGTTTTGTATTTTCTGACATTTCAAAAGAATAAAAGAAGCTGAACAAAGGTGCTATATATCCTGTCTGCAATAAGAGAGGAGATCTCTTTCTTCAGAAACACATAATACTTGAGAGGAGGGATCCTCACACTCTACTGTAGAATTTTGTACTGTTTCTCACAAAGAACTCAATGTCTACAAATAGTTTGAAAGCTGATGGAATGCCTTAGGCATGGATTCTCCGTCCTGTAAGTTTTTGACTTCACTTAATCTGTACCAGTATTTTTAATTTTTTTTTACTTATATGTGACTGAACTTTTTCAAAAGACAGCTAGATTATACAGCATAGCATTATAAACAGTTGCATGTCACAGGATCCAATACATGCTTTTCCTGCAAATTCCTATTCATCTATTTAATCTGAATATTTTTTATTTATGTTTATATAAAGCCGAAGAATGCAACAAATCCAGAAAAAATTTTGGTTTTCACTAAAACTGGGCGCTTATGTCCTCTTAAGTTTATAATGGATCATGGAAGTGTTGTAAGGTAAATTTTATTTCTTAGTGCATGTCCACTGCTGAGAAATGCAAGCATTAGTGTTTCAGTACCTAGAGAAGATGATAGTTAGATTCAAAATGCAGAGGACAAAGTTCTGCTGAACTGAGCCTAGGAATCATGATATTGAATCCATCATAGTTAGTTGTCATACTAAATAATAAAAAGAGAAGAAAAAATTAGCCTTTGATTGAATCAAGTAGTATTTATTGCTGTATAATCATAGCACATTTTGACAAACATGCTGGGTCATTGTTGGGCATTTTTTAGCATGTGACTACTTCTGCAGGAGTAATTCTAATTTTCTCTCAGCATTCTTGATTTAGGTAACATGACAAGTTTGGATCAGCAGTGTCCAGTGTTAGTTTTTATCCAGGCACAACCTGTTCTGTCCCTGTCAAATCCTTGGTTGTGAAAGCTATGTAACCTTCAGGAAACTGTCCCTTTTGTCACACTAGCATTTTATGTAAGGCCATTGTAGGATGGCCTGGGTCAGAAAGGACCTTCAAGATCATCTAGATCCAACCCCACAGCCACGGGCAGGGAGACCTTCCACCACACCAGGTTACTCAAAGCCCCATCTGGCCTGACCTTGAACACTTCCAGGAACGAAGCATCCAGAACTTCGTGCACAACCTGTGCCAGTGTCTCACCACCCTCAGAGTAAATTTCCTCCTAATACGTAAACCTACTGTCTTTCAGGGGGAAGTCATTACTCTTCGTCCTATTGCTACATCCTCTTGGGAAAAGTCCCTCCACAGCCCTGTTGTAAGCCCTTTTCAGGGACCGGAAGGTGCTCTGAAGTCTCCCCAGAGCTTTCTCTTGGCCAGACTAAACGACCCCAACTCTCAGCCTGTCTTCATMGGGGAGAGGTCACAAACTCTGATCATCTTTGTGCCACTCCTTTGGACTTGCTCCATCATATCCATGTCCTTCCTATGTTGGAGACCCCAGAGCTGGCTGCAGCTGTCCAGGTGGGATCTCAGAAGAGCAGAGTAGAGGGCAAAACCATCTCCTTCACCCTGCTGGCCCTACTGCTTTGGCTGCAGCCCAGGATATGTTGGCTTTTGGGCTTGGGAGTACACATTGCCTGTCATGTCCAGCCTCTCATCCACCAGCACTCCCAAGTCCTTCTCAGCAGGGCTGGTCTTAATCCATTCTCTGCCTGCCTGTGTTTCTGCTTGGGATTACCCTGACCCAGATGCAGGACCTTGCTCTTGGCCTTGTTGAACTTCATGAGGTTTGCTCACCTCTCAAGCCTGTCCAGGTTCCTGTGGATGCAACTCTTCCCTCCAGCGTGTCAACCACACCACACCACAGCTGGGTGTCATCTTGCTGAAGGTGTCCTCCATCTCACTGTCCATGAGATTGTCAAACAGCACTGGAGTCAATGGAGCTCTCAATAGAGTTAAACTACATAAAATCTGAATTAGGATGTTGAGACCTTGCTAAAATGTCTCCTTCCTTCCATGACCACCATCTTGTGGTGGTGGGTAGAGACAGTCCCCAGCACACTTGGCATTTGGTGTTCCAAATGGATCAGGCTGCAGATCCCTTGTTCCAACAAGGGATCAGGCTGCAGAGATCAGTTAGCAGAGCAGGATGCAGTTTGAAAGCAGCCTGTAACACAGTGCTGCCTCTGAACTTTAAAACAAAAAATCCATCCCGAAGTCCAGAAGGCTTCCTAGCCTGGTTGCGGGGGTCAGTCAACACAGATAGACCTGACCTAGTAGTTCTGCATGGTTGTCCCGTAAGCCATAAAGACTCAGGTACATGAAGCTCCACTAGCCTAGGGGTATCAGTGCTGTGATTCATGGTACAGTGTGAATATGCCCACAGAGAGACTCGTGCTGGTATCTCTTGCACTGCACTTGTGTTGTTATGACTTCACTAATTTAACAGGATTTTATCAGCTTTTCACAAAATGAGTCAGGTCAAGATCTGTCCTACCTTTTCTAGGATTTCTGAAGATGGTGATTAGACAGCTTAATTGAAGGATGTTTGCAGCACCCAAAGGGTCAAACTCCATTACTAAACTCTTGCAGTCATCTTTTATTTTAATTAATCCAAGTTCTAGCCTGAAACAATTATCTGTAAGCCATGGCCAATGCTTTAGACCTTTCCCCCAGTCATCTGACATCAATTTGCTCTTGTAATGAAGTTTCTGGTTTTGTGGTCCATGTATTAGATGTGCGAGATTGATCAAAGGCTTAAGCCACAGATACCTTTTATATTTAGTAATCTCACCACTAAGTTGCAAATGTACACTAAGATCAAATTTGCCTTTGTGCCTCTGTGTGACATCAGTATGAAAAAAGCAGAATTTCTCTCCTGGAACCTGCATGTTTGGATAATAGCAGCCAATGATTTGACAGTAGAATGGGACACATGTAAATAATAGAACATTCTAATATTTATGAAATGCCTGTTTTGTATAAGCAGAGATGATCTTTTTAAAAAATATATATATAAAATACAGAAATTAGGTGTTTATCAGTAGAGCTATTTTTCTGCTTTTGAATGTTACCAGACCAAAATATCATTGAAGGTGCTTGTAGGCAAAATATTTTTTTAATTCTTACTTGTTTTTATAAAATCATATCATAACTCATATGTTCTACAAGCCAAATATTTAGCCCAGTAAACAACTTGATCAATGCTTTGAACAGTGTCTGATTACAACTTTGGGAAATATTTAGGTTGATGGGGATAATCAGACTAATGTTTTGTAACAATATATAAAATTATAGTGCAAAATGATGATAACAAAGGACAAAGCAAACACTGAAAAGTTGGACAAGCATGAATAAGATTCATGAGTCAGATTCTAAAGTCCTCTTCCTGGGAAAAAAATTGCCGTGTTTTCAATAAGGCATGCTGGATTTGTCCCATTCTTAAGAAATTGGATTTTTTACAATTCAGTGAACTATAAATACATCTGTAACAGCATGCTTTTCTTTTTATTATTATGGCTTCAAGGTTTCAGATTTCAGTAAGATGTTTTGGAAGCTTATTAGCATTTTTCCTTTTACTTAACAAGTGGCCTTGTTTATACTAACCTGAATAAGTGCCTCGTTCCCAGTGATGTGCACAAATATTTTAATATTTATCTATCCAAGCAATAAACTGAGTATATTTTATATATATATATTTAATCTATTTCCAGATTATGTATTCAATCCTCTT
The DNA here is from genome assembly GCA_014549065.1 of Cardinalis cardinalis. NCBI lineage: Eukaryota > Metazoa > Chordata > Aves > Passeriformes > Cardinalidae > Cardinalis > Cardinalis cardinalis. Next base: position 1,084,607 of record JACDOX010000027.1, read on the forward strand.
TTCCCTGGTGATGCTTATTCTGCTAGCAATAATACCATTTCTTTAATCATTTATACAATAATTACTCTGTTTAAATTTGTTATCCTGCTGTCATATTTATTTGCAACAACTTTTTGCTGATGTCTATGGCTGTGATATTTGGCATTTGTATCAGGAAAAAATAAAAGTACTTCTGTTTGGTTACTGATCTAAAGTTTGTGTATAATTATCATGCTCTGGAGAGAGGTCAGTAATGAACTGTTATGAAAAACTAATTTGTCACGTCAGTGGAACACAAAGTTCCTGTGTTTGCAGTAAATCTCACTGCTTTGTCCCTCAATTGATTGCTTTCTGGTCATGAAGGGTTCAGCACAGGGGTTGTTCTTTAATCTTTGTGGTAGCACTCATGGCTCAGAGAGGGATTTCTCTTTCAATTCCAGAACATCAGAAATCTCTAGATACCTGCAGGTCCTTCATAGGTGGGATTGCCATGTTCCTGCGTGCTGCTGGCAGACTTTATTTTCCTGACAAGAGAAAGTGACCCTGCAGGGAGCAGTTTCCTTGTTCCTGTAGGGCTGGTGTTGCTTCTTGTGACAGGTCATCAGATTTTTTTTTTCCTATTGGCAAATGTATCACTGATAGGTGTAGACACACATGAAGGACTATGATGCAGAAAGAAAAAGCCGCTCTGAACTTTTCCCTTCTCACCCACCCTTTGTAAGCCCTGACCTCTGACTGCTATGTGAATTTAAGCAATGACTTGCCTCCTTCACTGTCAGAAAGGCCATATTTCATGGCTACTTACACGAGTGACACAATATACTTATCAATTTACCTTGCAATAAGGAAGGATAAGCCTGCAGGCAGTGATTCCTGATTTGCTACATGTGTTCCCTTCTGCTACCTGAACTTGCTTATGTTGATCATGCTCAGCAGTCTGAGCTGAGAAACCTTGTGTCATATCTGTGAGCTCTGGGTTGGAGTTCCTGCCAGGGATAATCAGACTAAAAGAGTTTCTGTCCTGCTCCCAATATGAATAGCTGTATATGATATAAATGGTCTGGTCCCAGAAGTATGGCATTATCGATAAATCAAWGCATTTTGTGGGCATTAATTTCCCACTCCAAGATCATCCACAGCCATCAAGTCATGTCCACACACATCCATGATCACACTCATTTTGGCACTTAGTGGAAGAATTTTGGTACTCCTGAGGTGTTCAAGCGTGTCTCAGCAGGTCCTGGATGACTTTCATTTCAAAGCCCAAGCACAGTCCCATTTCAGCATCTCTGTGAGTCGGAGTTTTTTAGTGTATCCTCACGGTCTTTTGAAAGAATGACTCAGCTTTTGCCCTGAAGGAATTCAGCCCATCCCATGGAGTGCTTTAGCTTTGAAAGCTGTTCGGCAAATTACTCTCAAGGTTGCCTGTTTGAGTTTGGGGGGGTTTGTTATTTACGTCAAGAGGTAATTCATTCAGACTTTATCTTGCACCACTTTGCTTTGGTAAGTAACCTCTGACTTCCAGTGAAACTGAAGCAGACAACCGGAAGATTCTTAAATGATACACTTTGTTTAATTTCCTGGCCAATACTCCAGCATGTGCTGGATTCCTCTTACCCCCTGTTACCTGCAGTTTCRTGATACAAATTTTCCTGAGTGTAAGTTTACATGTAGAGCATAAATCTCTAGCTGTCCTAGTAAAAGTGCTCAGGTTAAACCAGTGCAACCAGAAGATCACATGTAACAATTGTCATCTTGAGCGTGTTTTTGACCATTTTTGCAGTAAAACTTCTTACTCAGCATGGAAGGCAAGAGGAGGCAGTCTGGGTAAGTGTGTGTTGTACCTCCTCTTTGATAATGTATTACTTTCTACTTTTCTCCTACTTTTATTCCCYCCCCCCCCCCGCCCCAAACAAAAAAAAAAGCATACAATGGAAATAAATGATACAGCAAATGACAAAAAGGATGACAAAAGATAAGAAATCTCCTTCACCATGAGGAGATATTAAATAGATAAAACTCTCCTACTCTTCRGCCCTGGGGAGAATTACCCAAGGGAGAGTATGATAGGGGTACATTAAATCCTGAATGTCAGAGAGACTGTGAGTAGAGAGCAATGATTCACTGCTTCTTGTAATATTTTAGAGAGGTTCCACACAATAAAATTTGCTGGCAACAAGAATGAAAGTAGTCAATACCTAACCATACGACCTGAAATTAAACTTGCAAAAGTCATTACTGAAGGATGGCATGCATACCATACTACAAAAAAAAAAAAAAAAAAGGGAAATTCAAGGAAGAAAAGTCAATTGAAATCAGCTGGTTTGTATCAACAGCTGGTTCAGAACTGCACTAGGAAAAGCTTGTAGGATTTAGGAGAAGGATCAAGCTATTAATCTTGTCTTTCCTTTCTGTTCCCTACAACTCCACTCCAGGGCACTGCCAGAGGCAGGCAAACTGACCCAGAAGAGCCACTCTAAGCCCTAACAGCTGTACAAAGAGCCATCAGCCCCAGACTTGGAATTGTTAATTTAAACTACAAATACCATAATGTGCCTTACTGATTTTGTTTTTCTTGGAGTAAAAGAGGAATGAAAGTTTTCATTTTTCAGCAACCTAGGCTTCTAACAGCTGATTCACCTGCACCTGACATCTTCCTAAACCTCCTGCTGAGGACTGCTTGAATGGTAGCAGGATCCAATAGCCTTTTCCTGGTGCATATCCTGTGAAGGCATATGATCTGGGCAGAATGAGGAAAAAAGCATCTGGAGTGAGGAACTTGGGGGCCAAGGTAAAAGATACTGTTGATGATTTTATTTACGTTATAAACATGCTCTATTTATTCTCTGCTGTTTACCAAAAGGTTAAAATAATATTTCTTGGGCTCTCAAGTGTCTCTTTCACTGATGTATTTTTCTTCTTATGTTTCTAATGGCACTAGAATGATCATGACAAGAAAGAAACATAAATACCTAATTCTTTAAAAGTAATAGCTCATGGGAATGTGGCTGGGCTCTGCTTCCATTTCTTGGCAAGACATCTGAATTTCAGTGCAGCAAGCTGCACTGTGCCCCACAGGGACTGGTCCCCAGTATTGTAAAGCCCGTGAAACTAAGGCAGGAGTATGATCTGGCTAATTGTTCAGAATAAAAAAAGCCTCTGTCTTCGGGGACAAAATGATGTTGCTATATCAGGAGGTTGGCTTCAAATGTGTCATCCAGTGCTCAYATCTCATGACACAGACCATCTCATCTGTAGTGTGCCTTCCACAGTCTTCTGGAGACAGGATTCCTGGTCTCCTGTTGTCAGAATTTTGAAACACTGTCTCCCAGTAGGAGGAAAGGAACGATTTGGATCCACCCTCAAAGAGCTGGAGAGACTTGTAATGGCTTTATGGATATCAGCAGCTGCCCATGCATCACACTCTCAGCATCTTTCACCTGCCCAGGATTTAGCAGACGTGCCACATGATGCCCTTAATATCCCAGGCAACCCTAATGCATCAGAGTGTGCAGTACAGCACAGGCATTCTGGGGCCTCCTTTGCACCCCAGGAGACTTCTTCCATCACAGCTTGTAATGTCAAACACAACATTGCCATGCTGCACAGGAGATGTGTATCACATCTTCCAGGATATCAGTAGCAAAAGGCRTAGCAGAGCATGTTCACTTCACCTAAACTCCTCTCAGATCCTAACTCAGGTGAACTTTAGTAACAAGGTCCAAGAAAAGCCCCTTCACAGACAGAATCATGTTGGTCATAGTCACCTAAGATTTTCTGAACGCAAGTGTAACAGAAAAATGCAGCTCTTACTGCTGATTAAGGGTCTTGGTTATGGGAAAAGCTTGGTTTGTCAGCAGTGATTCTCAACACAACATGCTGTGCACTGAGTCCTAACCCAGCTGCAGGAAGCAGCCCAAAGGGGTGCATGCCAGAAGCTGTTTTGTTACTAACTTAATTGTTATTAACTTGGCTGGCACCTCAACAAAGGTGAATAGCAGAKGCAGAACCCACTTCTTGTTTGCATGTAGTCAGGCTACATGTGAGTGACTCAATACCTGCTTTCTCTAGCAGAGGCTTTTTTCTTGAACTTGTTGGGTATTTTGACACATTTTCTGAGAAGTTCACATTCTGTTATCAGACTGCAAATGTTTGTGTGCACACCTCCTGCCACAGCTGGGGCACTCATTTATTACTCTTTCCTCAGCTGTGGTGATTTCTCTACCCTGCAACCCTACTCTCAGAACACGGCCACCGATAAGAGCTTCTGTCCAAGCTACATGACTTGGTAGACTGCTGCTTGGATTTTCCTTTCCAATTTGGCTCTGAAAATGAAGGTCCCAGGGAAATATTTCTCCCCCAGGAAATCTCAGTTTCCTCAGGAACTGCATTTGTTGTCCGTAACATTGTTTTGAATGGTAAATGTGAGGCCAACAATTAAAAAAAAATCTTGCAGCATTTTAGCATTGCCTGTAGTTCCCATCTGGGACTGTCAGCTGTGGTAATCTGCATTTCCCCAGTCTTCTCAAGAAGTGCTGAGGAGTTCTATTCTCTAGCAAAATGTTTGTTTTCAAAGCATGATTGCAACATCTGTACATGAGCACACAAAAACACGCAGACACACAATATGTTTTTATTAATATATAAATTTTATATAGATTTTATCATGTGTTTTAAACGTACATGTACATAGAGTAGTATCTTTACATTTTTTTACAGTATGTAGTAGGTACTGATATATGTAAATTGTAGATATTTTATGAGTATGTCTATGTTTTTGTATTACATAATACAAAAAAAATTCATATTTATGTAATTCCTCAGATAAGATCACAAGGATGATGTGTTAAAAGGTGAGAAGCAGAATTCAGGGTATATTTGCCTGGAAGGAATCACAGCAGCCAGACCCACAGTCAAAACCTGAGAATGCACCTCCCAGAGCCTTGGGGTCAGAGAGACTGATTTGATACACTCTCCTGGAGTCCAAAATAAGCAAACAGGTGGCATTCTGGGTTGTCTCCCTGATGGGGACCAGCAGTTGTAGCTGGGACCAGCAGCTGCAGTCTATACCCTCAGCTTTTGAGCTTCTCAGTCCTGGCCTGCCACAGGATACCACGGAGAAGCACAACCATTCCTTCACAATAGTTCATGTTTGGAGATCAGCAAGTAAATGTATTGAGAAAAACAGAAGTTAAACTACAGAAGTTTTCCAAAGCCCATGCTTCCTCTATTTACTTTATGTCAAAATGCTGCAGCGCCAGAATTTCTGCATCCCAAGAACCTGCAGTGTGGGGCAGGAAACCTGTAAGGCGTGGCAGCAGCTTCCCCTTGTGCCCCTCTCCTGAGCTGTGGGCTCTGGGCTCCCCTTCTGTGACTGCTGTGAGCTGCTTTTGGTCCCCCATTGGCAGAGAGGCCTGGAAGGGCTCCCAGAGAGGGGGAATGCAGCAGGCTCAATGCAGCAGGCTCCCTCAGCGAGCATGTGTCTCCAGCAGCCCGTGGCAGGGGATGCTGCCAGCCCCTGGGCCTCCTGAGACCTCTCTCCCTGGTCCCCAGACATTCCAAGGGAGTCTTTTTCATCTGGTGAAGGTATGAAGTTAAAAGCAAATCAGCTGCCCAGGGAAGGAGGGCGCTTGGCTGCTGAACAAAGAAGGGCTGTCTGCTGTCAGACGCTGTCCAAGATTTCTCAAAGGCCAACAAAAGTGCGGCTTCATTCCCACGGGATGTGAGCCTCAGCTCCTTGGTGGCTCCTGGCAGGAGGGGTCACTTTGGTCCTGCTCAGACCAGCCCTCACCACCCYCCTGGAGCAGTGTGATTCTCATTAAAGGAGCTGTGGCAATTAGTTGGGGAGGGAAGTGCAAGCAGAGCTCAAGAAGAGGAGCTTCCTACGTGGTGAGTCCCCAGCACCAGCTGTACCTGGGGCTTTTCCTGCTGCTGCCTCCCAGGACATGGGGAACCTCTTGCTTCTCATAGACTGCTGGGTTAGAAAAGAGAGTGAAATCTGTGCTTTAAAGAAAAGCAGGCAGGCAAGAGGGTGCCTCTGCAGACTAAAAGGGACCTGCTTGTGGTAAGAGTTACACAAGCCTGATTAAATATTCAGAAATGTCTTAATTTAAGGACCTGTGAACACACAGTCCTGCAATTTCTAATTTACTTATTAGAAATAAATAAATTTATTTTTTTATTAAGAAAGAATAAATTTCTTATTTATTCTTTGGGGATAAGAATTTGGGGATTTTGCTTCATAACTGTTTGGCAAATTTAAATTAATTCTCTTTTTTGCTTGGTACTCTCTCCTACATATCTGCACTTTAAAGGGAAACTGTCAGGGCTGCTTCTATCTTCCTTACATAGCTCTTGATTAACTGGTCATACTGTGTGAATTTTATCACTAAAAAAAATCCAAAAACCAAAAAAAATTAAAAGAGCAACCCAGAAAAAATGCATACCAGCATTTTGCAATTTTTACAAAAATATTACAGTAGTACACTGACCAGGTATTTTCCAAATTCTAGTAAAATCAACCCTTATGGCATCAATCAATCAGACTGCTAAAATGAGGAACAGAAATAGCCTTCAGTATCTATCAATCATTAACAGCAGAGAATTATCAAATTGGCTCTGGCTTGGGTTTAGCTGTCTTCTTTCTCCTGTATCCTTTTCCCTTTATTGTAGCTCCTTTCATTTCCTTTACTGCACTTACTTGCTGGATGAAAATGTTGAAAACATGCCACCTTCTGTTCTTTTCAGCTATTGCACAGCCCGAAGAAAATTTGTAACCCCTGGAAACTTGTGTAAAACATGTGCACATCTGCGCACAGATATAGGCAGGCACACACACTCATGTAAACCTACATATGCACACATCTCTGAAATCCCACGGAACTATCTAAATCTCTTTACTCACAGCCTTTTCTTTAGTTACAAGTTTTGCACACCAGCTGTTAGAATAAATGTGCTCACTAAAGGGTTTTCAAGGAAACCAGAAATTAGGCCAATTCTGACCACTGTCACTGAAAAGTAAGGGAAGATAAGGAAATTAAGACTTCATCCAGTCTCTTTAATGACTGTAATGAATGAAGATCTCTATCTTTTTTAAATTCTTAATTTTATCTCCTTTACCTCCAGGTACACACCCACATGTACATATTTCCCTTCAGAACTGCTCTGGGAAAATCTCCCCCTCTCATTTCACTGATGCAGGAATGCTGAAGAGCTTTGGCTAGAGCACCCTGGGTATCCCCACTTGCACACCACAACAAAAAAAACAGTGGTGTGGGGGGATGGAAACACCTCTCCAGCCCCACAGTTTTGCTTTTGTTCTTCTTGATTTTCAACACAAATTTTTGTATGGCTGATTATTCCTTTTCCCCCACCCAAAAAAACCCTTTAAAAACCCTTTAAAAACCCTTTAAAAACCCCAACAAAAAACACCACAAGGGAATTTTTTATACCACAATTCTTCCACAAGTTTATCCCGTTCACTTAGTCTTCTGTTATTTCAAATACAGCTCAGCATTATGGGTATGAGCAGATTATTCCTCTGCACAGATTTTTCTACCCATGTTTCCTCTATTGCCATTTAAGGAGTCTCCGTAACTAAAGATAAACTTAGACTTTGGCAAGGCCAGGCTAACTCTCCAGATTCCAAGGTATGAGAAATGCTTTATTTTCTTTTCTCTAATCACTAAAGAGGTTGCTTCTTTCTAAGCAGCTAGGGCTGTGTTCAGAAGTGCTAGATTGTTTTCACTCTGGACTCTACGCTGAAAAAGCAGGAGACAATTCTGTGTTAAGTGACAGAGGTGAAGAGTAGCCCCTGTGGGTGAGGGCAGGGGGATGCACACAGCCACATAAATGGTGTTTGTGGGCCACCTTTGTAGGCAGATGGGGAGGTAGTAAGAATACCTCTCCCAAGGCTGCAGAAAAGGGAGGAATGTCTTTTGCTTTATCTAAATGTGTGTGAGAACTGTTTTCCTAAGTGCATAGCTGCATTCTTCTGTATCTACCTTATACCTATTTTCTTGCTTTTATATGGTGCTGCACTGCTCCATGTAGTGGATCCTGCCTGTCTGACTCCTTAGAGAGGGCACTTTCAGATATCTCAGTTACAGATAGGGTCATTTATTCTTTAAGAGCATGGTAAATATGATTAACAAAGTCTTCACTTTTACTGTAACTCCCACATCAGAAGGGCTATCTGCAGACTAAAGAGGAATAAGCATTAAAATAAATATCCTCAGAAAGTATTTTTTTTTCTGTTTTCTTAACCTCAGAGATATCTGTCATGACAGAGAAGCCAAAGACCCTCTCTGCCTATTCCTTTTTGCCAGAAAGGTGTTAGCATTCCTAAACAGCTGGTCTTTTATCACAATAGCTTAAGGCACTTTATTCCTATTAGAAGTGAAGTTAGACCTCTACCTGCTGTGAAATAGAGGCATCTTAAAGATGCCTCCTTTCTAGTTATAAGTGGAATTTAGCTGGAACAGAGAATAGGGGCCTCATGTTTTCAAGGCATCTGTTTTCCCAGATAAGCTCATGACTCTCAGGGAGTGGGAAGAGTGTGCTGCAGTAAATCAGAAACTCTATAAGGTGTGCAGTGGGATTAAACTTCTGAGTGCACTAATCACCCCAGAAAGGACTCGAATGAGATAAGCCTTGTACTTGGCAGCAAACTTTGGTGGTCAGCACAAACCTTYTCATCTTGCCTTGCACGTCTAATGCCATGAGGCTGATGCACCTGGCAGAGCAAGGGGTTCATGACTGGCCCTGAACTGTGCTGCCAACTGAGAGCACTGACCTTGTAAAAACTTACCCTGAAAATTGGATTTGAGCAGCACTGCTTTTGCTGGTTCATTTCTTTGCAAAATGAGAGATCAAACAAGCTGGATAAAAACCTGGACTTGTATCTAGACAAGGTGGTTTCAGAGACAGGTGAGTAAAGGTTGTGATGCCAAGAGGCGGGCAACTCTCAGTATTCCAAAGTGAATCCCACCAGAGGTGTCTCAAAAGATAACATTTGATTCTGAACTGCCAGTGGGTTCCCTGGGACTTGTTTGGGAGTATTATTCTATTTTATCTTCTTTTTTTTTTTTACATACAAATGTTTAAGCACTACGTGGAATGAACAAGGATGGAAACCCTCCTTTCAGTAATCCAAATTGCTTTTTAAAACCCACTTAGCTGTGTTGACTGTCACGGGGCTCAGATCCACAGCCCGTGTAGGAGCATCCTGCGCCATGGAGAACYACTTGAGGATGTGGTAATCGGGAGCTGCCTCCCTGTTACTCCACGTGCCAGTCTGGGAGGTGGACACTGGGGTCTCAGAAGGCAGGGCTGGACTTGCCCAGTCCTTCAGGAAAGCTGCTGCGCGGTGCAGAGCACGGCTGCCGCTGGATGGCACCAGGACCCCGTGCGTGTGTGCGGGCTCCCCTCCAGCCTCCCTGAGCCATCYCACCCATCGCTGGCATTAGGGATGCTTTGCAAACAGGCACAGCAAGACTCTGGGAGCGAGATGCTGGGGGAAATTACACATGGGAAAGCCGTGCTTGATGCTAATATTTTTAAAGGGGTAAATGATCTTTTATGGTGTGTAACCGAGATAGGAATGTTCTGCAGAGTACTTCATGCTCCTATCCAAACAAGCTGCCATTTCCAAATAATCACACAGAGAATAATCACAGGTGTGGAATACACTTCTCTAACCATAGGATAGAGGGAAAAACACTGCCTTTTTTTTAATTATGATGTTACAAATCTTCATTCTTGCTGCTTCAGTAACAGCAGTATATAAATACTGCAGGTTGTGCAGATTGTGGCTGCAAGATTCCATGTCCTAAAGGATACTGACATCCCACATGTGAGCCAGGTCATAGCATTAATGCTGCCACTGGGAGTCAACACTTTTTGATCCCTCAGAGGAGAATGCATGCAGCAAACTTATGGCAGATATTTATAGAATAATGTACAAGTTAATACTCTTCTCCAGAGCCACTGGAGCTGGGCTTGCTGCCTAAATGTGTGTCTGCAATGTACTTACTGAAGCCAAAAAGCTTTACAGAAGTCATAAAAGAGAGCTGTTTGGAAATTCAGGGATCCATTACATTATGTGTAACTTTTAATTATCTCTGATGACTGCATCTTTATTTATTTATCTATCACTGCTCAGGCAGAAGTGTAAAAGCCTGTGAAATAGGAGCCAGCTYCAGTTATAAAGGAACTGCTGCTGGTGAGGCTGTGCTGATTTTTGCCTTTTGTGTATTCTCTAAAGATTTTCACACATGTATTTGTAGCTTTTTATACTAGTGGCTAGTTTTCCCAGTAGTTTTCCATGGCCTTTCCCTAGGCAAAAAGACAAAACACATCCCAGGGGCACCCATCCTATCTTGGTTCTCCCGAGAACCAAGGCCAAAAACCAGCTCTTTGAGACACGTTTTCATCAACAAAGCACAGCTAGTACCAAGAGGGGGGGCTCCAGAAAAGAAGGGGGAATTGATGAAAAAGTCATCACTAGTGGCAGCAAGGGATGAAAAAAGCCTGCAAGGCAGAACACAGCAGCCCAACACTGAGCTGCTCGGTAAGGGCCAGCCTTGGCAGCCCCAAGCTGGGTGTAAACCTGCTTCCCCATTTAGGTGACAGAGGCCAGTGGGCTCCAGGTGCAGGGCTAGATGGTGTCCAAGCCCAGGAACAGCATAAACAGCCAGATCACAGATCTGGGCTTCTACCTGAGTCTTAGAGTTCCACAGGCACTGTCTCTTTCAAAGCCGCCCTTTTTTTCTTCACTGATCCAGAGACAGACCCCACAGTCACACCCCATGCAGGGAGAAGAAGGAAGCTAAGAGATGCCCAGATGTGGATGGCACCAGCTGCCAAACCTCTCTGTCCCCCCTCCTGAAGAGGGGAGAGCAGAGGTACAGCCCCAGCCTTGCTTTCACAGCAGGGCTGCAGGCTGCACAGCAGCTGAATCCTGCTGCGACCACAAGCTGAACCAGAGAGGTGCAGATGTGTTTTTAGACCACATCCTGGTGTGACTGAAAATACATCTTCCTCATTCAGAGGTCAGGTAAAAATCAAGGATGAACAGTCTGGAAACGTATCCCAGGTCATAAAAATAGATATGTGTGTTTTAACCCCATAAAACCAACTAAGCACCAGACAACTGGTGCCCTTGCATCAGGATGGGGAGAGAATTGTGAGAGTAAAAATGGGACAGTAGGAGCACAAAGGCCATCATTCCAAATGTCCTTGGCTTCCCCCCTTCTTTTCTCAGCTGTCATGSTGTGGTCTGGAATATCCCTCTGGTCAGCTGGAGTCAGCTGTCCTGGCTGTGTCCCTCACAGCTCCTGGTGCACCCACAGCCGGCTCTGGGTGAGGACCAGAAAAGGCCTTGGCTCTGTGTCAGCAGTGCACAGCAGTAACAAAAACATCCACATTATCACCACTGCTTTCAGGTCAAGTCCAAAGCACAGCCTCACACCAGCTACTCTGGAAAAATTAACTCTGCCCCAGCCAAAACCAGCACAAAGTAGCAAGACATGTAGTCACATATTAGCAAGAGCAGATCCATGTGCCTTCCAAGATGTGTTGACTAAATGCATTAAAATGTCCTTTTTGTTTGCATTTTTTATAGCTTCACCTTTTTTTTTTTTTTTCTGTGGGTACAATGTAAAGTCAACTATATAATCTGAGCAGGGTGTGTCTGACCCAAGTACCACTAGCAGGGCTTTGGAGACATCCAGTCAGTCCCCTTTTGAAGGCATCAATATTCCCCTCTGCATCTGAGCCACTGAGAGGGCAGCAGAGCTGACCTCTTTCGCATTATTTTGCTGGAGGTGGTTTTCTATAAAAGTGGCTTTGTGAGGGAAGATTCCTCCTGTGATTGCTGTGTCCAGGCTGGGTACAGTGCCTGCGTCTTCCAGGACAAAGAGGCACACTGTTCATCCAAAGAGCTGCTTAAAAAGCTGAGTATCACAAAGAGCCAGAGCTCCATGGCTAAATTTCTGAGAAAGAAGAGATCAGCATACATTACCTGCACAACTGTCCCACTGAGCTGCTACAGAAGTCATCCAGACTTTTCTCCTCTCCATCAGGATAGCAGATGCCAGGCCTGCCACATGGAGGGGTGCTGCAGCTCCTGACACTGAAACTGCTGTCACTGAGCAGCTTCTCCTTTACAATGAACACAAAATTCTCCTGACCCTTACATCCTGTCTCCTTTTCTCCTTTCTCTTTGTGTTTCATCCTTGAACATTAAAACCAAAGGATCAAAAAAGTAGGGCAGCTTCCCATCTGCCAGTGGAGCTGACCTAAACTTGCCTGAGTGTGATGGAGGTGGGAGCTGAGCCTCCTTCCAGCCTGGGGGAGGAGATGCTTTCTCCTCTCTGGTGTCCCATGTTCCTCTGAGTTACTGGGTGAAGTGAATGTTTTAGATTTAATTTTCAGATCAGAGCAGAGCAGGCTGCCAGTGGCAGGTAGGCACAAGGGTAGCTGTCATTGTACATGGTATGGGATTTATTTTCTCCTTTGCTGTGCCTGTAAAACATTTTCTGGCAAAATTGTGCAATTGTCTGAAACCTTAGAGTGTATCCATGCAGCAAGTCAGGAAATCCTAGGAATGAAGGTCAGTCGTAAGTTGCTTCTCTAGAATTTTCCTGCGAGAGACTGGCTTTACTTGATTTCACAATATGCCTCCAAACTCACAGAACTGGATATGTGACCTTTGTTTTCACTCTTTTCAGCTACTTAAAATTGTAGCTTTTTCCACTGACACACCCAAGATACCTTTTGCTTCTTTAGACTTACTCTTACCTTTTGCTCTCTTGAAAAGGAGAAGAAAATAATTCCCTGGAGAGACAATTGTGCTCATTACAGTCCAGAGGAATGGGGAAGTTGGGCAAGATCGAATTATTTGAAATACATTGATTTTTCTATGTAATTTACAGTTGGTAACAAGGAAGAATTTGGGTTACTTGGGGGTTTATCATGAAATTGAAAGAAAAAAAAAAGAAAACCACAAAGGATGGATTTGAGAACAAGCATCTAGGCAGAGTATGAGGATGTTTGACTATAAGGGCAGTACTCCAAAGTTTCTGTATTATTTAGGCCAAGTTATTTTATTCCTCATTTCCAGCAGCTTTGGGGTGAGTCACTTGCATGTTCAGGTATCTCCTCTCCTCCTGGCCAGTTCAATGGCTTCTTAAAGGTGCCAAGAGCACTGAGATCCTTGAAAACATGGTTTACCAAGAAAACAGGATGCATTTTTACAGTATGGTGAAATGTTATGTCAGCGGAGTTATGCAATTATTGCTTGAACTGAAATAATCTCTCATAGATCACTTTTACAAGATAAGAATTTTACAGAAGCAGTGCTGGTTTTGTGTGTTTTTTCAAAAATCCTTATTTTTATTTTTTTAACATAACATTCAGAAAATCACAGAATTTAGAGAATGAGAGAGAAGGGAGGAAGAAACCCATGAGAAAAAACTAAGGCTCAATCCCCCAGAACTGCAGACTCATCAGTGAGAGCAGAAAATACCAGGGAAATTCTGGTTTTCCTCCTCTAAATATATGATTTTTTTTCAGTGGATACACTTAGAAGCACTAAATGCAGAACTTGTAAAGGATTTTTTAATGGCAAAAGCAGCTACAGCCTTCTCATTTCATTACTTTGATTGTGGTAAGAAAAAAAAGTATGGTTTTAATTTACAATTCCAATTTGTATTGACACTAAAGAGAAGCCATCCTGCTGTTAAGAGGAACTTTTCCAATTAGACCCACACTTCATGGTCTGCTGTTGAAAAAGGGATTTCAAAATCTAATTTTCTGAAATGTCAGAAGTGAAATATTGCCTTTTGTGTTTGTCACAAGTCCCTGTAACTCGGCAGAGAGGATGTCGCTGCAGGGCTCATTCGCGAAACGGGTTTTGTGAAGCTGCCCTTTGTACCCCTCTGCCMGGCAGAGGTGAAAGAGCGCAGGACGAAAGTGAAAGGAGAGTTTGGCCTCATTAGTATTTAGGCTGATTAAGGGGAGAAAGGCTTTGGGAAGCTCTTCATGCCAAGGAACAAAAACTGCTGCTGGTGCTCAAAACACTGTGAAATCCCACCAAGTTCAAACAAAGGTACTGAAAGGAGAGACAGCATATACTCAAAATAAAGCAATTCTGTCTCCCCAGGTTTGGGGCTCACACACATCAATCCCAGGCTGTGCTTTCCACAGTCCACTTGGGCCAGCTGAAGGATCAATAGGTGAAATGTGGCTGAAGAGTAAACAGGAAAGGACTTTGTCTTTAGAAAAAGAAAAGACATTTAAGTTATTTTAGAGGGAATTTTCTGTGTTCTCTCTCTCTCATGCGTGTGCTGGAGACCTTAAAACAAGATTGTTTTATTTTATTTAGTTTCATTTTGTTACATTTTAGTCTGGCTTTGGACTGGAATGTTTTACATTATACTACAAATCACTATGTGAAGAATCTGTGATACTAGAAAACCAATTATTATTTTATAAAAACCCAGAGACAGACCAATTAAGCATAAGGAATTTTAATTCCCATTATACAGGTGGTTATGCATAACCTTGTTCTTTTGTGTTTGCAAGATACAGTGAAAAAATTATATTTAATTGAAGTCACTGGTTTATATTTTGGTGACAAAATAGCTTTATTAAGAGTCAGAACACCTCCTTATATTCAAGTATAAAATAGTTATGCTGCATATTGCTATGGACAGCTGTGGTGTATTCACATATATTTATTCATACTTAACTTAAGGAAGCAAAAGTGTACAAATCCAATTAAAGACAAGTGAAAGCAAAATAATAGCTTTTCTGAGGTTCCCTTCTGAAAGTGATCTGTGAAAATGTCTAGCTGTGGGTTCATACATGGCTGTTTGTATTGCTGTGCAAGCAGACCTCAGTCCCTGACAAACAAGCCGGCCTGGACAATGGAAATCCCATCTCCTCCCCTCTGATAAAGATGGGCACAGAGCAGGATTTTGGTGTGACCTCACACTGCAGAGGTGCCTTTCCTTTGACTTCATGAGTAGGAAATCCCTGCTGATTGTGTTGGTGTCTTCCTGAAATTGCTGGCTTTTCAGCTGGGAGAACTCCTTAATGTCTTTCTCAAGGAATGGGCACTGACCTTGCAGATGTTATTCCTTTTCTTATTCTGTATTTGTCTGGAGAAAGCAAAGGTCCTACTCACAGTTGTCTCTTGTCCTGTTTTAGTGACTAGGATTGCTCAGTGATTGCATCGGCTCCAACCCTGGATGGCAGCAGTGCAAGATGGAGCAGCAGAACTGTCTCTGAAGAGGGCAGGAGCCTTAGCATGCTCCACAGGCACTGCTGCTCTTAATTAACTCTCCCCATTATCCCTACAAGAGTGAGAATCCTTATTTTACCAGCTGCAGGTTTAACAAGACTCTCTGTTCCCTAGGGAGAGCACAAGCCCAGTTCCCAAAAGGACTTCTTCTTCCACATGTCTTTGCCTTGAACACAGACCAGCTTCATGGTGGAAATCTCTACTCTTCCTCATCATCTCTCTTGGGTTTGGGAGGCCAGAAGCCCTGAGGAAAATTATTCTGGCATGGAAATAAATCAGTTTTGTGGGTGCAAAACTGCAGAGGGAATTAGCAGGTGGGGAAGRAGGGCAGAGAGAAAATAACTTTGTTCTTAATGGTTCCCATGTCTGAAATCTTATAAACATCTCCCAAAGAGCATGGATTTGACCCTGAGGATCCACATGTATCTTTCCTCAAGTTTTTTCCTCCCTTCTGACAGCTGAAGTGAGAGAAAAAACCAGAAGAGGTGAAGGAAACTGACTGTTTCTTGGGGAACAAATAAAAAAGCCAAAAACCCCCCAAAAACTATGCCTAGAGCAGGCAAAATGTGAGTTTGAATCCAGCTACTGCTGCCCACCCTTTCTGTGACCACCAGTGGACAGAGAGTACTTTCTGTCTCATTTTGTGTCAGAGGGAGTAACCAACTTGTAGCACACGAAGTGTAAAATAGTGAACTGGTTTGTAGTCAGCTTCTTCTCTTTTCCTATGTCCTTGTCTTGAAAAGCAAGGCAGGAGATGTCCCTTAGGCAAATGTTGGGATGAAGGAAGGTCCCATGGCTGTGGGCAGTGAGCCTTTGCTGTGAGCATGAATTCACTCTGCAAATAAGGGAGTGCTGATTTAAGGCATCCATTGCTAATGATTAAAGACACAGACYTAGCTGTGGTGTGTTAAAGGGCAGTTCATCACCAGAGCCTGGGAGCAGCCATGTGATTTCTGGGATTTGACCTGCCTGTAAATCAGATGGGCATGTTTCCATTTTCAAGGGTCAACAAAACTGTGTTTGGGAGACAACGATCCAGTAAAAGTTTGCAAAAAGGAGACCTGATGATGGTTTCAGTTCTTTCATTTACCTTTGATCAAAACTGGTTCTTGTACAAACAGTTATTCTTCAGATGGGCTTATTTCCCCCTGCTTATCAGTACCCTACTTTTTAAGATGTGTTCCACGCAGCCTGGAATGCCTTCAGCTGATGACTCATCTTACATGTTTATGGTAAGATGAGACTAATTGCCCTCTGGAAAAGCCCAATGTCTTGGACATAAAAGAAAATTGGGCTGAGTGGCTCAGACAGAGGCATCAATTTCATTTTCAATGAAGTAAAGGCAGATGAATTCCTCCAAGAACCACAGACTGAGACTGAGTTGTACAGGTAGATTTCCAGCACAGTTCATTTGGTGCTGTCTAAACAGAAGGAACTTTCTCTCACCTCTGCTGGACCACAGAGATGCCTGAGGTTAAATAAAGGCTTAGAGAAGGAACCTGTCATGTGCATTTTTCCCCATTTAGAAATACTCTACAGCCACTCTTCAAGCCACAGTGTCTTGTTTGATTTTGGGATGCCTTTGTAGTATTTATGAAAACTTCTCTCTGCACTTGACTTTAAGTTGCTATCATGTGAAAACATTGAAGCTGGGAAGAGAATGCATGAACAAAAAAGTATAAAACTGTCACTTAGTCCAGAATGTTTCTCCCTAGGGTATTACTGTGTGCACCACCAGCATGTCCATCACTATTGCTTGCACAGTTTTGCAAGTCATTAATAAATAACCAGGATAGGCAACATCATTTGCTGCAATGGGCTGTCAGCCCATTTCCTACAGCCAGCACCTGGATTGATGGTGGCTCTTCGGTGCTTCTGTTTTGCAGATGTTGTAGACTTTTCCAATGGAAAGGCTGGTATTGTTGGTGAGCTTTTGTTTGCTGCTGTCCAATACACAACAAGCACCATCGTAAGTATACTTTATTACAAATTCTTCAATCCTAACAAATCCCTTGAAAGTGAAGGTAGGAAATAGTCTCTCTCTCCTGATAATGAATCAAAAAAGCCAGGTTCATGGACCACTGAAAATTTGTGTAACCTTCAAAAGGTAAGAAGTAAAAGGCTTAAAACTACCCTTTGAAGGAAGAAATATTCTCTCAGGAACCAATAATTTAAAATGTACATCTTGTTCACTCTCTTGTTGCTGTTCGCTCATTTATTGTTCACGATATTTATGGGATTGAAAAATCTTGGGGAAAAAAAGCCTCTGTAATTGATCTATACATTGCAGACAGCAAAGGTTTAACTTCTGGGAGACCTTCAGTATTCTATATTTATCCTCTATTTCCATGGAGATTTACATATTAGCCAGGCCTTGTGCCACCTTTTGCCAGAGCCAACAGATTCTGAGTGAATGAAATTAAATACCAGCTTTATTCCCTGATTTCTATACCTCACCTTTCATTTTGTGCGTTTAAGAAAGAAGAGGTGTGTTTTTGAAAAATAAAAAAGGTAGTTCAGCCAACCCATTCTGATAATAGAAAATCATTCACCTTTCATTTTAGAAATGTTCTGCAGAATAATCATTTTCCAAAAGTACCTGTCTTGAGCTCAGAACTGTTCTTTGTCTATGTGACATCATGGGTGGAGACAGAACTTGGCTCTTCACTCAGTTCTCTGATTTTTGTAAAATAGACTTGAAAAAAATGAGAGCAAGGATAATGATCTACATTTTAAAGGTCATGAAATCAATTACTAAGAAGCACCAGAGTGGGTCAAGAATGAAGGAAAATAATAAAGAGGGGAAAAAATCCCAACCAATTTAGCCTCCAAATCAGCCCTTCCCAGGGATGTGGTCTTATCTTCTGTGATCTCTCATTTCCAGTATTTCACAGTGATATTGCAAGGAAGATCAGCTACTTGTAACCCCATACATATGGTTACATAGGGAATCTATTCTTCCTGACACATTAAAGCATAAGCTGGCATAATGTGGCTAGTACATGAAGATACATAACTTTGTAGCACTAATTGTGTATTTATTAATATGTATTCAAGGTCTTTCAATGCATGGCCTCGTTCTGTTTCAGAAATTTGAGTTTATAGAGCTTTCTCTGAGTTGCACCAGGTTATAAATTGCATTGGTAGTCCCTGGGATATATTTCAGGATTTTTCTTGTCTGTGTATAGTGATTGAAGTTTTACAGGACTTAAATGGGAAAGTTCAGATTTTGGAGATCAGCCAGAGAAAATAATTTTTTTTTAACCTCTACTCTCACTAACAAGGGCATTGGATTAGGTGATCTCCACAAGTCCCCCGCTCAGCTATTTTGTGAGAGCCTGTTTTATCTTTAAAATTCATATTGTTTGGACAGTCATTGAACATACTGGACTATTTGTTTATCTGTTGTTTTAGATTTCTTATTACTGCCCCAAATGTGGTGCGTTTGGGCACATATGAGATGATAACAGTTCAAGTCCACGGGGCACAGAGCCCTGTGCAAGTTACTGCGTTCTTCAAAGATGAGACGAAAAATCAGCTCATATCAGAGAAGATCTACTTTAACCTTAACCAAAATAATGGCTACCAAGAGATGAAAAAAATAATGGTGAGTCTGACAGTGATTTTTTTTTATTTGGTGATAAAAAGCACATAATCTCTACTTAGAATAGGCTGGAACCGAGACAACACTGATCCCAAGAGGTGCTGACAAAACCAATTCCAGTAACAACAGTACCTTATTCACCCAACCAGCTAATAAAACAATGCCTAATGTAATTTCAGTGGTGATGGTGAGTATTCTTTTGTGCCATATAACAAGCTCAAGATTTTGTCACATGGTGATAAATGAAATTTAATTTAAACACATTTAATTGTTTTATCACTGTTGGGTTTTTTGCCTCACCTAAACTATGCATTCAGGCCTTTGGGTTACTACTGGCCATTTTACAATACAGGAAAATCCTTTAAAAATGTGTAGTCTCTCAGACCAAAGCCTGTGTTCTTTCTGCAGATTTTTAAGTTGATTAATTCTTTACATCCTATGTTGCATCATTTGCTCCTGGCACAATTCTTTGAAGTCTGGCAGGATTTCTTTCAGTAGCATTAGTTTGGGCTATTTGGTTGGGAAAAAAGCACACAGCAATATTCAGTTTGGCTCTGGTTGGTTACTCCCAAAGCTAGCAGCAGAGCTTTCAAATCAGGTTCCTGTCAAGGGTGATGTTTAGAAGCAACACATTAAACTGAATGAAGTAAAGCAGCAGTCTCATAACCAAGATTTTAGCATAAATAGTAATTACAGGATACATGATAAATGGAAATCAACAGGCATGTAGACTGAATTCTACAGCCTGGAGTTGTTGACACTGCACAGAAGAAAGTGTATTTCTGTGGTGGAAAATGGATGGTTAGAGAGTATTTCTACTTAAAAAGAAATACTCACCTAGTAAAAAGATATAACACCCAGTAAGAAAGATATAATTGTGAATCTTATGTTGAATGGTGCTAATAAGATTATTTAAGAACTTCAACTGTTGTGGGACCTCAGCATTGTGGTCCCAAAGTTACCAGGCTCATCTGTGACTCTGTGGGGTTTTCCCTTTTACTCTCTTCAGGTCAAGCCAGGGAGCCTGCAGCAGAGCCTGTTCAAGAAGAGTAATCTGCCATATGTTCTACTGGTCACTGAGAGCAAGGAGCTCCCCATGACTGCCAAGAGCACTCGCATTCTCCTGTCCTCCAAGAAAGGCTACATTTTTATCCAGACCGATAAGCCCATATACACACCAAGTTCCCAAGGTTAAAATACAAACACTTCTCTTCAGGTGTTGAATATGGATGTTACAAGGGCAGGATTAGAAAAGTAATAATGAGCTGGTTGTTCTGGCAGCCAAGGCTTCTGCAGGGCCTGCTCTGCACATTGCAGCAGTCCCTGTGGAAATGCCCCCAGAGACAGTCACTTTTAGGGCAGACAGACAAAATCTGCTCCTTTTTGTTCAAAAAGGTGAATGATGACTTTCCTTTGGAAAAAATTCATAAGAAACTGCCAAAAACTGAACTCTTACTGCTTCTGCTCGTGACACCAGCAATAAGTTAACTTTCCTCTGTAAGACCACTACTGCTTTGTTACTTACCAATTTAATTAACAAAAGAGGGAAGTAAAAAAAGGGTTTGAGTTTAGTTTCAGGCCTCAACTGCAGAAGGAATAAAAGAGCAAGTGAATTTCCCTAAGTAATTTTCAGAATTTGCTTCAAAAATTTATCCAGTCATGTAACATGCAAAGGCTATGGAAGAATGCAATTATTTTTTGAAATTTCTCAGACTTCTTTTCACTAAAAGGAAGTGTTTTATTTTAAATTTGATAACTAAGTTTACAGATTGCAATGATGTGTATATAGAAAGGCCAGAAAGAAATTTGTGAACATATTTATTCTTCTGTTAAACAGTCAGATACAGGATCTTCATTCTGGACAATTCTATGAGGCCGACAGATGACACGGTTACGGTTGCTGTGCTAGTAAGTATGCAAAAACACTGTTGATGAGTGCTTCTTCAGCACAGGAGCTATGGAAAACATGTACAAAACATCCAAGAGCATAACAATAACTGGGACTCCTCTCCAGAAATCTGTATTTGCACATAGTGAGATATCTGTAGTTATTTTTGGCCCAAATCAGAAACATGGAGATACGTGAGATGTGAATAATACCATAGGAAAGTAAGCAAAGCATTTTCTCTTCCACAGCACTGGATATGACCTTGAGCTTTTGGATGTAAATGTTTGACACCTGGTGCATAATTTCATGTTTGCTTCTTCTGTCTCAACAGAATTCCAAGGGAATGGTGGTTAAAAAGTCAGACCGGAAAATAAACGCAGTGTTTGGTGAACACTTTGCTATACCTGACATTGCTGAGTATGTTACTGCTGTGCCTTCTGGATCAAAACCCGGAGATTAAGATTTTTAACTGCTGAATTTCTTGAATTACCTTTTAAAATTGTCTTTCTTTCACCATGGGGCACATATGGAGCCTATGATCAGCATCTTTTCTCCTTTAAGCACCTCATCTTGGAGAGATGAGTCCAGAATTTACTGTTCATAGGCTGCAATTAGCAAAATGTATCCTGGTAAAGAACCATTAAACTGCTCAATTATCTGCTCAAACCTATGGCTGCATTCAAGGGAGCACTTCTAAAAGGGCTAGTCTGCAAAGTATTACTTATTATATCTGATTTCAAACAATTAAGCTTTTAATTAATTAAGCTTTTAATTAATTAATTAAAGTCTTCTGGCATGCTAAGTTGATTTTGATTTCTCAGTGTAGATAAGATATAGGAAATATTTGATGAGTTCTCTGTCTCTGCAGACTTTTCAAAGGTAGTGGTTTGCAAATATGTTATCTTGCACTTCCTCACACTTATTTTGTGTGTTTCCTAAGACACTTGGAAATGTATGTTGCTGGCTCCTCCCAGTAAAAAGAAAACCATTAATTAATTAGTTAGGGATGAGATCAAAGCAAGGCAAATATTATAATTCAGTGATAATTTATATGTTGGCATCATAAAATATCTGAGGAATTGTAATTACTATTTTCTGCTGAATCTGGACTTTAGGCCTGGAACTTGGAAAATCAAAGCCTGGTTTCATCAACATGAAATGTCTAATGTTTCCACTGAATTTGAAGTTAAAAGATACGGTGAGATATTATAAGATTTGCATTACAAATATAAGGAGTTATCACAATGTGTTAAAAATACACTGCAGTGGTTAAATCTGGCTATAGTTAGGCACTAAGGACAACTTTTGTGGTATTTCAATGCATCCTTGCTATTTCTGGTGCACAGAAGTAAAGCTCTGGGTTTGTGTGGCTTCCACTTATATTTATAGAAAGAAACAGCTCTGTTTTTGTACAGATTTAGTAACTTTTTAAACACTTTTTAAACATTTTGTCACAAAACATTGGGTGGGCTCTCCTACCACAGGAAAAAAACATTAGATGAGCTCCATTTTGAAGTCATTTCAATTCTGGCTAAAGTTTGCAGTGAAGACTGGGATGGAAAAAAGAAAAAAAACCCTGCCCATTTTATCTCAGTGAAATTCAATCTAGAAGTTTATTAGAGTTATTCCTATCCTCAAAGAATCTTTTTTATGAAAAATAAGGATCTTTTGGATAAAGTAAAAATGTAAAAACGTMACAATTTGGGATAAGAAGTGGTTTGATTTATTTACACCGAAATGATTGCTCCTTGTAATATCAATGTGGGTTTGTTGTTTCATTGTTTTGGTTTTTACTCCTTTAAAGACAAAAGGAAACCTTTAGATCGTCTGAAAATCTCTGTTAAACAAAATTGATTTTGCCTTAGCTAGTGGAGGTAGTAGAATAGTGGAGATTACTGCCTCCTCTCCAAACAGCTGCAAGCAGGAGCAAATCACCCTGATATACCTGCAGGAGCAAATAGGTTGGCTTTGTAAGAGCTAATTCAGAGTGACACAGCTCTACCCATTTCAGGGTGGGTTTAGCTCAGCCTGCTCCTAGTCCAGGGCACTTCCTGCCCATGAGCAGGCAGAGTTTATCTTATTTTCCTTTAAAATAAATAAAATTTGTGTGCTTGAAAACTGCTCCACCATGTGAAGCAGAGTAGAGTAAGTGAAAATGACCAGTAGAACCATGACCGGTAGAACCATGACCATTTTCTTCAGAAGAGCACTGCTAACTCAAACATCCCCTCAGTGCAGCTGCATTGTCTCAGGACAGGAGTTTAAGGTATGTTTGAAACTCACATGTCATGACCTTTTGTCTTTTTTTTTTCATGCAGAACTTCCAAGTTTTGAAGTCAAACTCATCCCACTTCATCCATACTACCACATCTGGAATGAAAGCTTTGTGTTCGATATCGAGGCAAAGTAGGTGTGCTCAGAGCCAGGCTGGTTAAGAGGCAGATAAGCAGATATGAGTTTTGTGACTTTTTCCTTTTTCTTGTCATTAGCAGTTAACTACCTCCTGGCTTGAATTAGACCTGACTAATCCTATATAATCTCTGTTTCCATCACTGATTTGAGACATCAGTGCCAAGTGCTGCCTGGGTCCAGGTCATGGTGATCAAGCTGGAATAAGATTTTCTGAACATTTCAGTTTGCTAGCAAAGGTGGCTATTTAGGATTCTCCTCTGTGTTGCTATGCAAGGGTCCAGAAAAACTAATCACCCGGTTTTCTGTGTAATTTTAGTTCAAATATTTAGAAATGTTCTAAAGGTAGATAAATACAAATAATCAGAGTTTCCATGACCATCACTACAGCATCACATGGCCATTGCTTAACAGCAGTTCACTGGCCTGGATGTTCCATGGCTACAGAGCTCTCAGACTGGCCAGACCATGGGGCAGGGCTCAAAGACAAATGAAATACACCTGGTCCGATACCAAATTAAAATGGCATCAAACACAGAGCAACTTAGGAAGGCAGACAATGAAAATTTAATCCATCAAAATATTTTTTAATAAAAATAATTTTTGGCTGTTGAATTTTCAGTTTTCATAAGAGTAGAAATGCCAAGAAATGGCCTGTTAGGAGAATTACTAAATTAGAACTTGATACCTTTGGGTTTTTTTCTTTTTCTAAAGAGGAATAAATGTTATGAAGTGAGAACAGGCAGGTGGAAGCTGCTGGCCTTCTTTCATAGTTGGGAGACATCTATTCAGTTTCAGAGGAGTGAGGACTGTTAGACTACTGCCTGCTGTCCTTGACTGTGCTGGTCCTTCCATTCCCCAGCACACCCTGGGAGAGCAGACAGAGCCTGTATCCACCCCCTTGTGCTTGCCTGAACAAACTCAACTCTTCTTATCTCCTCTTGATCACCTTAAATTTTTATTTGGATCTGTTGAATAATTACTTGCTTCAATAATGATCACTTGATATTGTGATATGAAGTGATTTCAAAACACTGGCTTCAGTATCTTAATCCTTTCTAAATTTTTCTCTGTGCTATTGCAGCACTCTATTTTGAGTTTATGAACTTTGCATATATTTGACTTCTCATCAACATCATAATTATTTAAGAAGAAAAATTGACCTTCAATAACTGGATACCATTCCTTTCCTTATTGGAAAAGGTCGTAGTGGTGCCACACAGGCCTGCATGACTTTCATCAAAATCAGCATACGGAATTCCTGATAATTGAACCTATTTCTCTAAACTGGCCATGCACGTAATGAAGTTACTTGGTGTAATTGACTATTGTTTCCCATTTATCAGCTCTGGCATTTAATGCAGTTTTCATAAGACCTGTCTCTCCATTGGCTTTATTGGTATAGACCAGTGCTGCTGATCAGGTCAATTTGAAAGAGGCTTGTTTAAACAAAAATAAGCCTCAGGTGAAGCAGGATTTACACAAGTAAAGGACAACACTATGGCCACTACAGGTCTCATGTAGCACATTGCACAGTGTGCTGCTGGAAGAAGCCATCTGCCAGGGCTTCCTTGAGTACAGAGCCAGGTGCAACATGCCCTATCCTCTCTCCCCATGACCTTCATTAGATGTTCAGGGGTGTTCTGGCCAGATGCTGATCTGGCAAATATTTCACCCACAAGAGGACTTTTCTGCCATACTGCCTAAATCTGTAGGAGTGCTGTGGGGCAGAGGATGTCCACTCTACCCAATGCAGGTGTTGGAATATCAGCAGGGAGGATATTCCTGCTGTACGTCTTCAGAGGTACCAAGTATTTCATATCAGTCTCTGAAACAATTCTCTGATCCCTTATTTTCTACGCTCTGCTCATGAGATGTCTCATACCAAGGAATTAGCTGCTCATCCAAGCTAAATGGGATGAGTGGTGTAAGACCTCTCTGTGCAATTTAAGCTCTCATTAATTTGTTAAAAAAAAAAAAAGAAAAATTGACTCTAGTGAAATTTTATCAGATGATGTCTCCTTATGTGATTCTACTGGTGTGGCTTATGCTATAAATATCTTTGCATTTGAAATCACCAGTTGGAAAAAAGATCAGTAAAAGTTTTCATGTATGAGTTACAAGAGAGTGGGACTAAATTTTGTTTTAAAGCTATTAGTATAGGCTATTATATATGCCTACAAATATTCCAATATTTTTTCAGCATAAAATGATTAGTCTGCCTTACACTTGCTTTTTATTAAAATAATGATCCCTCTCCTCACTTTTCTTCCTTCCAAAGACATTCTTATGGGAAAGAGATTCAAGGTGCTGCATATGTGCGATTTGGCATAATCGATGAAAATGAGAATAAAATATTTATTCCAGGCCTGGAGCAACAGCTATCAGTAAGTATTCACTGGAACTACTCTGATTTATCCTAATATTCACCTAAGCTGAATATTGTCAAAAATTCTGGAAACTTACAAGTTCATAATACTGTAGCTGTGATATAAGCAACATTTTATTTCTAATGGCCGCAAACCAGTAATGCTGTCTCTCTTTCCTTTTTTGTTTCTTTTTTTCTCCTCCCACTTTTGTTTTAGATCCAAAATGGAAAAGGAAGAGTTACTTTAAATACACCACTTTTGGAAGAGAAATTGAGAAAGAGTATTTCCACCCTGGAAGGGTTTCATTTATATGTGGCTGTTACCACTGTGGAAACTGCAAGTGAGTACAGTATGGCTTGGCTGATACTGTCTGGAAGATTCACATTGATCTTTCTCTGGTGTAATCTGTTATGTGGGGAATCTGGTCTCACTGGATCCATCTTTGCTCTAAAGCTTGCTCGTGCTGTAGGGAATGAACTAGAGGAATCTTAGATGGAAAGTGGCTGCTCAAGCTCCAAGTTCCAGATGACATTAGATAACTTTAACTCCCTTCAATAGCTGAAAATAAAACAAAATCTTTCAGATTAGATATCCAAGGTATGCAAATCCATAGTTAGTGCCCCCATAGCAACACATACTGTTTGATATTAACAGGTGGTGAGATGAGGGAAGAGGAGCTCAGCAGTGTGAAGTTTGTGAGATCTCCTTATGCTCTTGATCTGTCTAACACCAAAAAGTATTTTGTGCCTGGAGCCCCCTTCTCTGTTATGGTATGTAGTGCTCTGACAGTATCTGTCTGCCTCCACAGCAATGCATTTATATCTGCCCTCTTTCCTTGTCTGATCCACTGTGAGCTCTGTAGGACTGAGACCTTCAAGAATAGGTGCAACACAGAGCTACTGTTTCTGTTTCCGGTTTATCCCATTTCTGTATGCTCAGCACCTGAACAGCCAGAAAATGCTGGTTTTCCTGCTCTAGAAGTCAATGTGCACTGTTGCCCTACAAAGTATTATAAAACATAGCAGTCTCTGCCTCTCTTCCATATCAAAAGATTGAAACAAGAATATTGTAATAAAATAATCCCACATCAAATTAAAATTCTGAACAGTAAAATGGGGTATTATTGCCTTTTTAAATAAATACATTTAAGTTTATGTGGCTTGAAACTTCACACCTTCAAGTTTTTCAAGCATTTTCTAYGAAGAGTTAAAGTCAGAAAATTACCTTATAATAGTTAATGACAAATGTCTCTGGGACCTGCTTGGATTAAATAGATGCTAAGTGAAAATCTGAGGCACATTGTAATCTGTACTCACAGATTTTTACCTAAACTAAAGTCCAGACTGAGTCAACTGCCATCCCCTTTTCTCAAAGCTCAAATTTTTGAACGCTGGTATACACAGTTTTATATTTTTCCTCAGTTCATAAAAATTATAGTTATAAATTAAATTTCTTCTTGTTTGTGTGCATTTTTTTAAACATAGGATTTCCTTTACATAACAGAACTTTTTTTATTTTTTCCCCAATAGKCATCTGCCACTTGGGTTGATGGTACTCCTGCTGCCTTCCTATTTATCACTGCCACTCTTACCTTGCCTGGAAAACCCTCAGTGAAGAAGACCGCCTTCTGTAATAGAGAGGGTCTGGTCTCCATTACTTTCAACATCCCCAAAGATGCTCAAGTGCTTGAAATAAAGGTAAATAAAATGCAAACATCCAAGTTTAAAAGTATCCCACTGTGTGGGAACTCAGCACATCACTCCGGATGTCCAGAGTTGCTGAGAACCCTCTTGGGGGGCTCGGAAGACCTGGAATGTTGCCAGGAGCACCTGGTGGCTTGACTTTGATCCATCTAGGGATTTGCCACCTGTGTGTGAGGACATGAGAGGCACTCAGGTTTGAATGGTGTGGGAATGATGTATTTACAAGGTGAATATATAGATTTTAGGTTTTGGTATACAGGGGGGTTATGGAGACAAGATGGAGGGATCAGGGCGTGTCTTGTCCTTCTTCTTTCTTCTTCTTGTCGTCCATTTTCTGTGGCGATGTTGGCGCTTAGGGATTGGTTTGACACAGAGGTGCACAGTTCAATATGGGTGATTGGTATTGGGGAATAAAGGTAAATATGTTATCCGTAATTTGTAGTACATAAAGACAAGACCGCCTCGGGGGCGGTCAGAGTGCCTTTGGCTGCCTTGCTGTCCAGACCTCGGCTGGGCAGGAGGAAAATTTTGTAGATAAGAACTAATAAACAATCTGAAGACCAAAAAGCGAAGAGTCCAGTCTCGTCCTTCAGAGCGTGGGCTGCCCCAGAACCCCCCCCTGCTTCTCGGGGCTGAAACAGCCTTTGAGACCACTGAGAATTGCTTATAAGACAATCATAAACAACTGTGAATATGATCAATTTTCATTGAATTAGCACAGATGGTGGAACATGATTTCTTATACAACCTGCAGATCCTTGTCCAGATTGTCTAAGATTTGTTATACAGAGCAGGGGCCTGAGGGATGTCTCAAGTGAAGGACACTCCTGTACTGTCATCAGAGCCTTGGGAGTACATGCATTGGTTATAGTGATGCATTTTTGTGTTTTGGATGTGCATTTGCCTGGCATGAAGGACAGAAATGGGACTGTAAGGAATATCACCATACAAAGTGATAGAAAATTATGAGTGGAAAGATAAGGAAAAGTTCCTGAGCAAGGCAGAGAGCCAACTACCTCTGCCCATTCAGAGGGTTCAATTATGTCCACAATATAAAATGGGGGAAAAAAAATTTGTCTGAGTACAAAATCACTTTGTGATTTTTGACCCATTGATTCTCATTTAGAAAGAGCCAAGGGTGAAAATACCAATGCAAATACAGCAAGAGGAAAAATAGGGTAAGATAATAAAGTAATTAAAATCCTGGGGTTTGATGCCACATTCTGCTAATGAGGGCTCGGCAATTATTCCTCTCACTTCACAGCATTTTCCAAATAACCTGGCACAATGTGATTATTGATGACACTATACACTGTCTCTTGTGGGACACTTTACTCACTCTGTCCTTTTCTTCCCTGACAGGTAAAGGGTGAAGAGGGTAAAGAAAGGTTAGAAACACCTGAAGCCAGTATCAGAGCTGAAAGATACCAGTCTGCTTCTCCAAACTACCTCAGCATCAGCATCCCACACACTGTTGTGGCACCTGGAGACACCTTACCCATCACCTTGAATGATATTCATCAGCCTGGCAGAGGAAACATTGGCTATTTCTATTATATGGTAAATAAAATAGTATCACATCAGTAATTTCTTTCTGGTTACCAAGGGAAAACCAAGGGGCTCAAGTGGGATGATTGGTGTTCTGGCACTCCTGACCCACCCAGACAGGCTGAGGGAACTGGGCTTGTTCAGTTGGGTGAAGAGCCTAAGAGAGAGTTAATAGCAACCTTAAACTACTTGAAGGGGAATTAAGGCATAGTGGAGACAAGATGTCCTAGGTGGTGCCACACAATCTAACAAGGGACCAAGGTTAAAAATTACAGCCTAGAAGATTCATTTTGGAAAAATCTATTCTCTAGTGATGAGTGCAATATTGGAAGAGGCTCCCCAGAGAGCTGAGAGATTTTCCAGCCTGAGAAAAATTCAACATTCAGTAAAAGAAACCTTCGCCACAGTCTCATCTAGTCTTACCCTGGCGATGTCTCATCTTAGAGCAAGCAGCTGGACAAGAGATCTCCATAGGTCCTTTCCAGAAATTATTTCTATGATTCTGCTGTTTTTTATACATTTCCAGTTATTTTGGGGGCATGTAAAATGCAGAGTATTTATTTTGCTGAATGAGACAAATGTGTTTGTGGGTACATGCCAGGAGTGACTCTGTTGAATGTAAAATGTGTTTAATCCCCTTCTCACTCTCTTTGTCCTAATTTCCCTTGGCAGCCTAAATCTCACAGGATAAGTGCCAAGATATCAGTTCCCGTTTATTTTTAAAAGGGCTCTGACATATTGGAATAATTGTATCCCTAGGAGTTAAGTTTGGGTTGGGAGGTTTGTTTTCAATGGATGATGTACCACAGGGCTGGAATTGGTGCTGCCAGTCTTTGGGAAGGTGTAGTGCTGGGCAGGCAGGATGTGTGGGAGGGATAGTGACAGACACTGCTGGAGCTCAGCAGTGAGGGTCTCTCCCGAACTTTGGTCATCTTAACAAGGGCAGTGAGGGTTTCAGGGCAGGCTGTAGCATGCCTTTGTTACTTCCTGAAACCCTGTATGTTTAGGAAATAAGCATACATATTTTGTTCTGGGAAGAGCACCCTCACTCCCTGCCACTGTGCCTGTTTTTCATTCCTCTGACCACCATAATGTAGTTAACATAATGTAGGAAGGAAGGAGTTAAATAGTGAAGGATGGGCTGAAATCAGTTCAAGATGAGTCTGTGAGACTTTATCCTTAAACCTCCTGCTCCAACTCTTTCCCACCATCTGAAAGATTCAGTACTGATTACTGATTCAATAATGCTGATGTCTTCCTGGGTGTAGTGACCAGTCATTGTAGAAGACAAAATTTAGTCTACTATCTGGGTAACCCTTCTAAAGCTGTAAGACTGAGTGGAGGGGGATGGATTTCTGTTCAAACATGGGCCACGAGACCAGTGTAGCAGACATCCACCACCACAGTGCGCAGGTCTCCTCCAGGCTACTGGTAGACTGGTTTGGCAATCAAAACTGTTAATGCCATTAGAAGAAAACATATTTTAAACAGAAATTGCCTCAGGAAAAAAAAATACAAACAGTAAAATTATGCATCATAATGCCCTTTCTGGGCCATACTCACAGTATTTGATTTCTCTTTGTTTTTGCCTTGCAGGTTGTGGCAAAGGGACAAGCTGAGCTTCTGGGAAGGGTCCCATCCTCAAACAAAGTAATAAACCTTAAAATCACCGAGAAGATGGTGCCTGCCTTTCGGTTTTTAGCCTACTACTTCATTGAGAATGAGGGCCAGCAAGAGATCATCGCTGATTCTGTCTGGGTGGATGTCATGGATGTCTGCGAAGGAAAGGTGATTTCAAAGCCCATGGCGTTGTTGCATTCCAAAATTTTTTTTAAATGGGGTAGTGGCAGAGCAAGTGCAGGCCTGGGATTATAAAGTGAGATGTCATTTTTATTGAAAAGGAGTCATCAGGAGTCATGACAAAAGGTATAGCTCGGAAAGGCTCTCAGGTTGTGCTTCAAAGAGATGAAAAATAGTTTCTTACAGAAAAAATCACCCCCTGTGAGTGTCTGTATTTTAGAAATCCACAAGAAAATGCTGATAGAGTTATTGAGGGGGAGGAACCTCTTTTTAACTTTCTCTTTTTGTAGTGATGTGTGTCACACAAAAGAAAGTGAAACCATTCATTGGAGRGAAAAGTATGAATTTGAAGTAATTTTTCAAGATTTTTAATTTCTTTTAAAAGTAATTTTCTGAGTTTTGGTAGCACTTTAAAAGCTTTTAAGAACAGTTTACTTTAGAAAATGAAGTGTAGACAAAATGGGAGGCCATCTAAGCCTTTCTTTAATCTTCCTTCTCCTCTTCCTCCTCTTCACTTTGGAGCCATAAGGTAAAATGAAAAAAAACCGAAGACACAGGAATTTCTCCCAATAGCATGAAACCCAGTTGCTGAAAATTGTCAGCTGTCTAAAATTATTTTTTCTACTGAAAATGTTTGTTTTGGAAAAAGAATATGGTAGTCCATTGGGGGAAAAGAAGTTTTCAAGAAAAAATCATCTGTCTTCAACAGACAAACCAATCCTTCATTTACACAAGGACAAAATTCAGTAATGTTCACAGTACTTATAGTAATAATTCCCTATTATTTCATAATCACCATGGCTACTTCCTCTTTAAATCACAGAAGTGTGTACATCAGAACCAGATCTGTGTTTGCTCACATATGCTAAAAAATTCAAGTGAGTGATAGAAAGCAGGAAATATTATTACAGACTGGTTTAATTTGGTTAATTTTTTACATTACCCTGTAATGACAAAGACATTGTGCTCATGTCTTTAATGGTATTTTTTTTCCACTGGAAAATAACAAAATTATATTGAAGACCCCAGTTCCACAAGCGCCTAACACAAACTTTTCATTTCCCTTGGTCCTTAAATGTCATTGAAAGCCAACATCCAAAACTCTGCAGGACACATCTTTCAGCTCCCCATGATTTCCTTCAGCAGGAAATACCTGCACCTACGTATTCCAAATACAGGATCCCAGGCAGAAATTCCACAAAACAGGAACATCTCCCAGCCTCTAACTGCTGACAGTCACAGCTGACAGTATTCCTGGCCCAAAGAATCTTCATTGTAATATAAAAATATTATATTTTTGTTTCAATCTTTTCTATTTAGATTAAAGTGAGAACAGAACAAGACACATATGAACCAGCAGACCAGGTTAATTTACAGATTGAAACGGATCATGCAGGAAAAGTTGCCTTAGCTGTGATTGATAAGGCAGTTTTTATTCTGAATAAGAAAAATAAGCTTACAGCCAAGAAGGTAAGATATTTGTAAGAAAATATCACATCTACTAGTCAAGCAAATTTTCCCATGACTAATGAGAGGATCAGAATATAGTTAATGGCTATTAATTGCCTAGACAACACTTTAATAAATGTGAAAATGTCTTTTCTTTTGCAATTTAGGATCTGTTTAAGATGAATTGCATGTTTAAGATGAGTGGTATATTTAAGATGGGGCTTTCCATCCTATGGCAGACAAGTTTGTAAATTTAAAAAAGCATGGCTTGAAAGTACTCCCTAACTAAAACATCCCTCAGCTTTAATCTGCTTCCAAATGCAGCTTGAACCACCAGTTTCTCTTGTTTCTGTGAATCAAAGGCTACAAGAATTGTTCTGATATATGTATAAACCCTTTACAAGCATGTACAGTCCCTCTGTGCCATTTTATTTGGCAGGTATTTAATGCTATGAATTCATATGATCTTGGCTGTTCTGTGGGTGGTGGCRCAAACAGCATTCAAGTTTTTACTGATGTTGGTCTGGCTTTTATATCAGACACAATTCAATCCAGTCTTCGGGAAGGTAGGTACAACCTGCCCTTCAGAAATTTGTGTGAGACCACTAGAGATCTGGGGAGACTGTTTGGTTATAAAATCAGAAACATTTTTACTCTTATGCTGTAAAATCTCCTTTGCCTTTGGGTTTTTCCTCTTCTGTTGTTCCACCAGTTGCTGGTAGCTCAGATTTCTCAGATGGTCCTTTGGTGACCACCTCAGCTGGGGTAGGCAGCAGTTGGCTAGGCTGGAAGATTTGTGGGACTCTCCCTCAAATTGTGGGTCTTCTGTCAATGAGATGGGTCCTAAGAGAGGTCTTCATGAATGATGYGAATGATCAGGCTGTTCCTGTCATATCATTGTGACCAAGCACTTCTGTTCTGCCTTCCTAGGATATAAATGCCTCCAGGGCACCAGAAGGCAGAAGAGATCTTTGGATTTTCAGAAAAAAATGTCAGGAATTGGTATGTCTGCTCCTCTGGGTGGCCTGAAAATCTTAGCAGGGGGAGGCAAAGGGATGTGTCTGGGATCTAGGGGGCAAGAAGTGATGGCATACTGAAGGATGTCAAGATATTCTTAGTTCCAGCTCTTAGCACAAGAGCATAACATAACTTAGCACAAATGTATGTACTATGCTGCATGATGCATCATTCATCAGCACAGCTCAAAAAACAAAACCAAATAATGCCTATAAATGGAAACTAGTTTGCCTCTTTACAATCCTAAATGTAAAACACTCCTAGTAGATAATGTGTCATGTCATCAGTCATGACTTTGAGGTTTTCAAAATCATTTGTATGGTCATAAGATGTTTTATAAATCCCTTTTTTTCTTGACATTCTGCTTTGAAACTGTGCCACCTTCATTACTTCATGCTTCAATTTAGAGAACAGTTAGTATAGCATTTGATATAAAATGTCAATTTGTGCAATTTTTTTTTCTCATTTTCTTGCCAGAAGACGTGAAGGGCTGGAGTTGGATTCTTCCTTTCTTTTGAAAAATCAGACCCTATTCAAGAAAGAGAACACTGATATTGCTATTTCTATTAAGAATTCCAGCCTGCAAAGAGGATTCAACTTTTACTTCAGTATGATTGGGAAGAGAGAGCTTAGAATAGAATGTCTAGGATGCCATAGAGCCTCTGCTTTCCTCCTGTGTTTGTGGACTGTTTTTCGGATGGAATGTTTTCAGGGTCCCAGATAGAAGCTTGGCTGTTGCAGTAGAAATTGATGTTAATGGCAAAGAATGACAGGATTGAGCACAATGAACACCTTTACACTGATTTCTTCTTACACAGCACTAATTCTGGGCTTTAATTCTATTGCAGCCAGCAGATACCAGAACACCACTCTACTAAAATGCTGCCAAGATGGAATGAAATTGAATCCCATGAGGTTTTCTTGTGCAAAAAGGCTGGCAAAGGTGTCTGGCTCCCGGGAGTGCAGGGATGCGTTCCAGGAGTGCTGTGAGAAAGCCACAGCCCTCAGGAAGCAGGCGAAGCAGAGGAACAGAGTGGGCTTGGCACGACGTAAGGAGCAGTGGCACACAGCTCTGCCACTTTTTCCCTTCTTGTGGTGGCTGGGGAGGGTCAAGGGGCACCTCAGTGCTGTGGTGCTGGGGAGGAAGTTTCCACATCAGCATTTCAGAGAGCCCCGGTACAGTGCAGCAGCCACGCAGCATTGCATCTTCACACCTGTGCACTGGGAGGTGGGAGTGGGACAGGATAACTCCTTGGGGTCAGAAAAGGCAGGAATCACTTCAGCCACTGCTGGCCCCTCCAGTCTTACAGAGGAGCTGATGGCCCCTGCCCACACCTCAGAGAAGCCACAGACAGCAGGGCAGGGAAGGAGGTGGTTGTCTGCATTTAGGGCTCTAAGTGGTCTCAGATTTCGACTCCTTAATTAGTGGTACTACTATTATATTACCAAAAAGAAAATTACTTTCCATCTAAAATGATCTCATTCTGAGTGTAATTTCTGCTACCATGTCTCACAGATCTCCCCTGTCTATCACAAGTATGGGACACTGGGAACATCTTTGCTAGCCTTACTACAGGGGTCTGATTTCTCTTTTGGTAGCATATAGTTATTAAAGTTGGGAAGAGGAACTCTCTCTTTGTTCAGTGACAAGCTATGGTCATTGCTTCTCTTTTTCCAAGATTTTTGTTTAATTCACAAGATGAAACACAGATGAAATCTTTTCATTCACAGCATTTTTTTGTGCTTTTACAAGCTGACTCTCTGCAAGACAGTGTAAGGTCAGCAGCTGAAGACTTCCAAAAAGAAAACCTTGCTCCTGTTTTGCAGAATACAGTGAACATGAAGAATTGTTTGATGAAACCTCTGTCAGCTTGCGCAGTTATTTTCCTGAGAGCTGGTGGTGGAATTTTGAAGAAGTGGAAAGCCCTGGAAAGCACAGGTACTGTGTTGCCTGACTAGCTGAATATGTTTAAATTTGTACTCTCAGATGTATATAAATATCAGCTTTATGTAGTATCTGATGCAGAGGACCTCGGAATATTGCAAGTATTTTGTCTCCACAATTGAGAGAATATGTTTTTAAATACTCAAACTTCATCAAATGATGATGTTTACATTTTATTCATGCCTTCTAATACATTTTATTTTGCGGTTTTAGTGTAAAAAACTTTGCTCCTGACTCTATAACTACCTGGGAAGTTCAAGCAATAAGTATATCTCCTGAAAAAGGTATAAGTATTGGTATTTTTTGTTTGTTTGTGTTTTTATATGGATGAATAGAGAATGTGTAATTTTTAAAAGAGAGATACAATATTATGTTGACAGAATAAAACAGTTTGTACTGAAAAAACACACTGTTTTGATCGTAAAAGCTACTCCTCTCTTTTATGCCATGTTAAAGCCCAGCTAGAAGTTAAGGTGTAGATTTATATTTATAAAAACAACAGGGAGTAGGGCCTCAAGGATTATGGATCATACAATCAAAACTGTCTTTTATTCTTTCCACTCTTTAAACCACCTGACTTTAGCTCTCACATGGCCAGGAAGACACATGAGAGGTAGCAGTAGTAACATCACTTTTCTTTGAACAATTCTGGGACCGGGTTCTGGCCATCTAAAGCATGAACATCTGTGGCCTCTCAGGCAGAAAAGAGCACCAGGAAACCAGCAAAGGACCAGCCAGAGAGCCCAGGTTCCCAGGTGCTGCCCTCTGGAGCCCCTAGGAATTGATGAGTACTACACAGGATGGACAAATGGTCTATATTGTACTGCCTGCTCCCCTTTGAAAGGGCAGGAACACTGGGTCACAGTTCACTTACAAAAYATACAAACCCTTCTGCCAAGTTTTAGCTATCAAAACCCATGGAAGTGACTCCAAGGGGCAAACTACAGGTAGGTCTCTAGTGCAGATGAGTTTAAATGAGTTCTGAGTATGCCTGTTTTCCTCAGCCTGCTTGTGACCTCAGGAGAGCCCAGCCACTGAATTTTGACTTGACATTTAACTTCCTATCAGCTGATGTTATGTGTGCCATTCTCAATTCTAGTTGATTTTCTTTTTCTCACCCCAGGGTTCTGTGTGGCTGACCCCCACAGCTTTGCAGTTTTCAAAGACTTTTTTGTGTCCCTGAGACTACCATACTCAGTCAGACGACACGAGCAGCTGGAAATAAAAGCAGTGGTTTACAACTACCTGCCCAACGATCTCCAGGTAGTGTTATCACCAACTGCTGCACCTTGCATGCCTAACTAGATAGAGCTGTAGTTATGTAACCATTTAATGGGAATGTCCTGGCTACCCTTCAGTGTCTCCCTACAGCCCAGACATAATGTTCCTATCTCGAGCTCTTTCCCAAGCACAGGATCCAGTTCTACTTGGTAACCAAACTTACCATACAAAGCAGATTTTTTTTTACCATGTTACACAGCCATATCCTTTGGTTTTGGGTACTTCTTCCCCTTCATTGGAGTAATCTGTTCCCTTTTTGCTGCCTACTCATCTGGACATTGACACTTGCTGACACTTTAAGGTACACAAGACAGAAAAGTAAATGAGTATGAGTGCACCATCCAATGTTGGCCACAAAACTCATTAAGCATGCAACACAGAGCCACTTCTTCTCTTCATGTGACTCCTATGCAGTCCTGCATATGGCCACAGTTGTCACTGGGCTTAGGGTCTCCATCATCCTAAGGCTGATACTCTTCCCATCTCCCAACCAGCATCCTCTGGACTGCATTGAATTGTGTAGAGCTGGGATGTATAAAAATGTATTAGGAATATGAACGAGGCCAAACTTTCTCCAGAGAAAGAGGTTCTCGTTTATTAAAATAGCTACAAGGAACGGAGTACCCAGGATAGACCCAGGCACCTACACAGCGAGCTAAAAACMAAACAGTGCGCTAACCCCAAATGCACTAGGCTCTCCCCAAAGAAAAAAAAATCCAAAAAGAACCCCCGACCCAACCAGACTCCCCCCTTTTATAGCCCCCTTTGAGTCCAGGATTGGTCCATTTTGGATCCACATGATGATTGGTCCATTTCCAGGCTTCTCATTGGTCTTTAACGCTGTTCATTCTGGACCAATCGTTTCTGCAGGGCTTCGAATGATTGGTCAGGTCTTCCGTCCAATCCCTCTTCGACCTTGCCTTGCCCCGCCAGACCACAGTTCCACCAAACCTTGGAACTTTCTCCTAGAACATTCTAAAAAGCCTCCCGCCACTCTTAACATAATACAATTAATATAACATAATTAATACAATACAATTTAACTATACCCTAATTTAACATAACTTTTACGTATAAAAAATGCACTATCCTTCTTACTTCACTGTGGTTCAGGGATAGGCCAAAACACTGTTTCATGTTCAGTATAATGAAGAAATGTTGGCTGATTTACCTTCAGAGGCCTAATCAATATAGCTGAATACTAACAGACCATGGGGTCACAGAACAATTTACGTTGGAAGGGGCATCCAGAGGTATTTTCCCTGTGCACCAGGACTGCTCTTGGGCATTGCCTTGTCCCCACAGGTGACAGTGAAGATGGAGGCAGTGAAGGGGCTGTGCACCGCGGAGACGACGGCGAAGGCCGTGCAGCTGTCACTGCTGGCCAAGGGGAACTCAGCAACACCAGCCTTCTTCTCCGTTGTCCCTCTGACTGTGGGAGAAATCCCAATCACCATTATTGCCTTTGACCGGGATTCTGGGCACAGTGATAGCGTCAGGAAGAATCTCAAAGTGGTGGTATGTATTTTGTGGTATGTATGCCCTAATTGAGGGGCAGGCACTTCACAAATTGTCCTCAAATATAACAATCACTATGTGTGGAGATGTTGTGGAGGGAGTGAAATGGTACAAACACTAGGCTGGAAGCAATTCAGGAAATCCATTTTTCAGCAAGGTCTGAGAGGAAAAAATTAAGCCTCTTTGTCTGTTGTATATGGAAATGTTTTTTCTCTATGGCAAAAAACATCCTTTACCCATGACACAGCAACAAATTCTTCAGCAGGTGCCTATCTTAGAATCCTTAATTCTCCCTGCTTCATCAACATGTATGAAAATTCTTTTTTCCTTGTGAAAAGAAGATTGAAGATGTCCATCTAGCAAACTTTTAAGAAGGAAATGCTCTCTGCTAGTAATAAAGTTAAACCCTATTTTATTCCTTCTGGTCAATGAATCGGTCTTTAATCTTAATAATTGCATAGGTAAAAACATATGCAAAACATGCCAACAGAGATGCTGTATTGATTATTTAATACCTTATCTCTCTTTCAAAATTATGAAAATGAGGAGCCTTTTAGAAAAAATTACTTTTCAAGTGCCAACACAGACTCATTATAATACCTAAGTCATCCATGGAGGGCTTTTTTCCATCCATACTAAAAGTGCAAAATATGAATCCCTGCACCCTTGGTGTCAGGTATTACCATGTAGGTAAGGATATGGCACAGGAAGCTGGGAACCTGCTGTTGTTAAAGGCTATAACTTATGTAGATATAGACCCAATCTCAGAGTTCAGTGTTACACCAAAACACTAGAAGTAGATATAAAAATATGTTTATTAAAACTGAAACTGTAGAAAGAGGGATGTGAGGAATCAGAAGGAAAGCATATTTAAGTCTTACACCCAAGATGTACTCAGAAATTCATGGATTTCATACATGAGATGTTTACTTAAATGAGTCCCTCTGTGAACTTGACTTGATGGGTCACAAAGCTGAAAATAAACTTTGAAGTTTAATTTTTGGGAGTTGGTTTTGGTTACAGGAATTTCATCCAGGGAAACATTTCAGTAGTAACACAAAAAATTCAGCAAAGCTTATTAGCATTTCAGTTGGGAAACTGAAACTCTGATTTAAAGGTTGAGTTTTACCTAGAGAGAAATCTCCCTTCAAAAATCACTTATTTGTGCCACCTGCTGGCCTAATGCTTGGGTGGAGCTCACAGGTTTCTTGCAGCTTAATTTCAGGCGTGAGTGCTTGCAAGCCTTTTGACTTTTCTTTCTTTAACTGTGCAGGCTGAAGGTGTTTTACAGAGAGAAGAAGAGACCATTTGCATTAACAGTAACTGTAAGTTACCCAAAAAGATTACATACGGATGAGGTTTGGAGTGGGACTGAACAGTGAATTTATTAAATACTCCTTAATGCACAGATGTTCCTTTGGTTAACCAGAACTTGTCAGAAATCTCTCCATCCAAAAGACTTGTGAAAGAAAAAGACCCCAAGTATTCTAAATTTTTAGAATTGATTTATTTTTCTTTCGTTTTTAAAGGTATCATTCTTTATATATTAACAAGGTATCTATTTAATTCACTGATGGATCTTCAAAGATATTAAAAACAAGGTTTTTTTCAAGTGCAAAATGTTGCTAAAGATTGAAAATTAAATCACTAGAAGAAAGATTTTTTTTTTTCTAAAATTACAGTATGTTGTTTATTTTTTAAGTCTGGATGCAGATATCTATTTGTTATTTATTTACAGTGAAGTCTCATACAGTGGACCTGAACAGACCATCTAATATGGTTCCGGGTTCTGATAGCCACGTGTTAGTTAGCCTGAAAGGTAAATGTAATTTTTTTGTCAACGACTTCTCCAGAGGTGACAAGGGACAGGCTCCTCTGGGCTGCTTATTCCTGCATGGCAAGTCTCCATTCTCTCCTGGTTTTTCTGTTATGACTCGAATGGTCTGTGCGACATGACCAGGTCATAAAACAAAACATCCCCAGGGTTGAGCCAGTACCTCTTCCTCTTTCTAATTACTCCTTCTTACTTGTAGTGAGTGTAACAGCTTTATGAGATCCTTCCTTCTTCACTGTACTCGGACCAACATTATGGGAAAGCCAGACGTGAAGGGAAGAGTTCATCTTCTCTAATAACTTCATGCAGGGCTATAGAAATCTGCTTTAGATTCCAGAAATAAGGATGCCAGACTCTAATGTATAGGTTCTGTATTTCCAAAGAGGAGAAATGTTCATATATTCATTTAATCAAATATAGTTGTGTGCATATATATATATATATATGTATATACACTCATGCATACATATTTTAAAACATCTATAAGCAAGTATTTGTAGTAGTGATAAATACTCCGCCCCTCCCTGCCCTGAAATATAAAATAATGTATTTGTGACACAAAGGCTTCAGTTTTAAATCCCTGTTCTAAAATAAAGGGATCTATGAATTCATAAAGTCATAAAACTGCAGAGAGTAAAAAAAAAAGCACATAAAATGTTTGTCGTGATTAATGCACAATCTTTTTATCCCTCTGTGGGAGGATCAGGGCTGGTTTGACAAGACTTTTCCAGCCCAAACCTGATAAACAAGTCTTTCCCCCTTCCGTTTCTTCCCTGACTCCGGTAGCCTGAGGACGGTTTCTCTTTCATATTCCTTCACTGTGCCAGCCTCCTTTCCCCAGTTTTCCCTGGGTCTGGCACCTCATCCTTGCCCTTCTTCAAAGAGCTTTATGAAGTCTCAGGTAGCTAAGAACAGTGCTGAGCAGTGAGGAATATTGGGCCATGGTGGAATAGTTAGGATCATCTTTCTTCATACTACAGCGATGTGTTTTAAGTAAGATACATACTACAACTTGCWTTTTTTGCAACAGGGAACATTATGGATCAGTCTGTTGAAAACTGTCTGAGTCTCAACGGAGTTGAGAGGCTGATTCAGGTGCCCAAAGGCTGTGCAGAGCAGACGATGGTGACAATGGCCCCTGCAGTCTATGCCATTGAGTACCTGGATGCCAGCGAGCAGTGGGTGAACTTTAACCCTGAACGGAAGCAGGAGGCCATCAGTATGATTGAAAAAGGTAGGCAGGAAAAAACAAAACAAGGCAAACMAACCAGAGGCCAAAGGATGGGATCCTTGTTATCTGTTTGCACTGCACACTGTCTGCTGCTGCCTCCTGAAGGAGTCACCACAGTCTTACCACAGCCTCACAGAAATGCCCCTGGCAGTCTGCAGACAGACATGAGACATGAGGGACAGAACACGTGAGGAGGGCTTAGGACACTAATTACCAGCGTCTGGCACTGGATGGTATTGACACTGATACTCCGTTCTCTCTCTTGCCTAATTTAGATGTAGAAAGTAAAATCTGAGCTTTTCATCTGATCAATGAAAATTCTTTTCYGACTAAAGAGACAGCAAAGGCCAGTTGTTCATTGCCTGCAAATGTTCAAAATCAACCAAGATCAGCCACATCCTAAAAATGCTTATTCTCCCCATGGTTCACAGACACTGCTTAGGGTAGCCAGCTGGGATGTAGACATCTCTGTCTGTGGCTGTCAAGAGGAGTATGACAAATTCCCAGTGCTAATCATGATATTGACACCTTCCTTTGCTCACTCCTGTATTCATCATTACATATGCTAAAAGGACTTCAGCAGCCTTGGCCAAGCCAGGGATAGAGTTTCCTTAGGAAGAGGACACCTGCAAGTCTGCTTCTGGAAGACTCCACTCCAAGATGTGATCCAAAGCTGGTWTT
Source organism: Cardinalis cardinalis (assembly GCA_014549065.1). Taxonomy (NCBI): domain Eukaryota; kingdom Metazoa; phylum Chordata; class Aves; order Passeriformes; family Cardinalidae; genus Cardinalis; species Cardinalis cardinalis. The sequence continues at coordinate 1,126,170 of JACDOX010000027.1, forward strand.
AAATGTACAGCAAAGCTAGGACCACAGTATGGGAAAATGTTCCAGCTCACAGGAATTAACACAGGGAATTGTTAGTATTGGAGCAGGTACAGCTGATCTTTCTAAATATAGTGGTGTGCTTATGGCATCAAGCAATATGATGTTCTTGTCACGGTGATCTTCAGATATGACAAACACATTTCATCAATGATCAACAAGTGTATAAATAGAGATTAAAAGCATGCTAGCAGTTGATGCATAGAGATCTTTGCCTATTTATCAAGCCTGTCAAAAGTGACATGAGATCCAGCTAATAAGTATTTAGTATTATCAACATAATTTAGTGCCTACATTATGCTTTTATTTATTCTTATTGAACTTCATCAGTGTAAAAAAGTTCATTGGTTGTGTGGCTATGATACAAATTTGGTCAAAATAATAGCAGTCAAGATCTGAAGCCACAAGTCATGATTTTTCTAAGACTGTGTCTGACCCAATAGAAGATGTTTTGTATACTTTTTGATACAGTGCACCATAAAATCAACAGCTTGAAAAGTTGTCAGTAATGGAAAATAATCTCCCAGTATTCATTACACATACAGTGCTTTGTAACCATAGGTATCTGCAGTTTTCAGGTTATTTGCTTGGCTCAATTAAGTCAAACAAGACAGAGGACCTCCTAAGCCCAGTGATTTTTCTGAGTCCAATTCTGCTGACCCAGTCATTTCCTCCTTAATGCCCCAGTGAATATCTCCATCAACTCTTCCACCAGTCAATACAAAACATGTCCATTATAACACAAGTGATGTAGGAAAATGCCCAAAAAATATGGGTGCTCTCTAAACAGTTACATGCTCTCCCGTTCATGCAGGTTACACTAGACTGCTTGAGTTTCAGAAGGAGGATGGGTCCTATGGAGCATTTAAAACAACCCCCAGTAGTGTATGGTAAGTGATTTTCTTTTCCTGGGGTTTTATTTTTGAGCTTTTATTTTTAGGGGTCTATTATGTTGGGATTTTTTTTCCAATTACCTCTTATTATTTGATGCATCAGAAGTTCTTCTTTGGTGATGAATTTTGAAAATCTGGTGGTTTCCTATGTACTTTTGCCATGAGTAAACAGCCACCAAATTCTCTGAGCATATTCAGTCCTTGGTGAAAGAGATTTATACTGAGCCCACTGATTATTTTGCATTTGTCACAAACTAGAAATATTCAAGATGATGTTGTACAATATCTCACTAGGTTGCAGTGAGTGCACTGTATTGAATATGAGTCTGTGCATAAAATTAGTATGTTTTTCTTCCTGTCAATATAGTCTTCTAAAGATATCTGTCAGCACAAGTTTGGAAAATTTTCTTTTGTGCAGGTTAACTGCATTCATTGTTAAAGTGCTAACAAGGAGCAGAGAATACTTCRGTGTACAAGACAGTCACATAAGCAATTCAATTTCCTACTTGGTTAATCAACAGCAGGCAGATGGTTCATTCCATGACCACCACCCTGTAATGGACAGGAAAATGCAGGTAGGTCATCCATAGTTAGAATAATTTGTTGTGCATTTAGGGGTATTAGGGATTCAAAGGAACGCTGTGAGTTGTTAAATAACAAAAAATGTATCTAAAGAGAATAAATCTGTAATGTAAGTACAAAATCTGCAATGTGAAATTAATTTGTCAAGATGTCTCTTATGTCAGATGCACAGCTAGCACTTCACCACCTTTATCTTTTATACGTCTTAGATACGTCTTTCAACTATGCCTGTGGAGCACTTAAAAAATTATTTTGGGGGGTCGTATGTTTGGTAAAAATGTAAGCCTTTTATTGCTTAAGGCAATAGAGTGTAGAATTGTAACTTCGTTTTGAAGGAGCACCCAGAGCTCATCTAGTCCAAATGCTGCTCAAAACAGTTCTAGTTAGATCAGACTGTGCAGGACCACATCCACCTGTGTCTCAAGTACATCCCACTCTGTCTGGATAACCTGTTTCAGTATTTCACCATGCCCATGATGAAAAAAGAATGTGTTAACACTTAATCAGAATTTCCAATTGCATATCTTGGTCTACACATCCTCTATAACTGTCCAGAAACTCAAAACTGTTATACTGTCCATTAATTTAGTCTAGGAAAGTAATGTGCATCTTCCAAAACTCATTGAAAATGTAATGTAATGACCATATATATATATATATATGAATAAAACATGCACTAACATTTTTAATGATCTGTGTCAAATAACTTGTGAAGCTTTCACACTGGCCTCAAAGCTAGTTTCACAGTTGATGTAACACTATTCAGGAAAAAGAAACAAGTAGCTCAAGGACTGGTCAAAAGGTTTTGATTATTTTTTACCTGTGTTCAAGCTGAGATAATCTTCTATCTCATACTTCAAGAGCTTTCAGGGGAAAAAAGCTAATGAGATCACAGTGCTTACTTTATCAAGAGGGATAAGAAATGATCCAGTGCTGGTGTATAAATACTTTTACAGGAGAGTTCTGTCTGCAGGGTAGAGGGGTCTTTAGCGTGTAGAGAGTAGCACAGAAGTGAAAACAACCCTACCGTCCTAGTGATGGAAAATTGAAACTATGAATGTTTCAATGAGAAATTACAGATTTTTAGCTGTAAGATAAATAACTAAATATTTGATTATCAGCTGGTTCCACATGGTGGGTTCCTGATCTCTTATACTGTTCAATGCAACCTTTAAAGATGCATAGGAGACATACTTTAGATGTACACATATTATTTTAAAAAATATAAGGCAACAGCTACACAGTACATGGTCAGAGGGTTTGCAGAGAAGATCCTTGACTTTATGGAAAGTAATTTTCTAGATTTAATCATAAACATATGCGTGCACATTTAACTTTTCCCTTTCATCTTTCAGGGTGGCATTAAGTTAGCTGAAGACGATTTGGCTATGACAGCCTTTGTAACCATAGCATTGCAACAGACCCTACGTGTCTTCCCATCGCCTGATGTGGTAGGAAGCCTTTAAGTCTACAGTCTATTGCACTATGGCATATCCACCCTACCATCTCTTGGAGAACTGCAAATGGGGTTTAAAATCTGCTTACATCTGTGGCGGACAGGAAAAGATGTCGTGGCCTATTATACAGCAAGGGGTTTCGAGCTACACACTCCATCATAAATGGCTTTAATTGCTAAGCAAATATTATTATAATTGTCTTAACAATTACTACAAGGAAGTATTCTAATTTCCAAGTGCTAGTTTCCTAGTGCCAGAAGTAACAGTTAGCAGGTCTCAGTGATCTTTACAAATGGATCTATTCTGTTTCCACAGGCACGGGTGATTACAAGAGCAGTGGCTTACATGAAGAATCAGTTTGCAAGAAATACTGACTGCTATTCTATAGCCATCACTGCTTATGCTCTGACACTTGTACGGTCTGATAGTGAGGAAGCTCAGTTTGTGAAAGACAAATTAAGGGACTGTTCCTCTTTTGATGAAGGTACTGGTAACCATTATTAAAAATCCCTTTAAAAAGCACTTTTCCTAATGGAAACACACTAACATGAACAAAACAAATTGAAGTAAATGAAGAAACATTAATTTTATACAACCATGTATGTATATATGTACAATATTTAATTATTTAAATTGCATAATTAAATATTTCAATATTCTACATTTTAATATGTAATTTTCATAATTTATATCACTATAAAGTGACAACTAGTGAAGCCTGGATCATAACCTTCTCTGATTTTGAAACTAGAACAAAACTGCAGTAAATATTCATTTATGTTTTCTGCTTCCCTTGGGAAGAAAAAAAAAGTCCAAGCCAAATGAGAAAGAAGAAACTTCATATGAAAAAAATAGGAACAGACAGGAGTAGTCCAGACTGGATTTGTGGTCAAGAGGGAAGGTGTCCCTTCCAGCTCACCTGCTTTCAAAGCCCCCCACCCGTCCTGAGTGCTTTGTCCCAGCTCCCCGTGGATCTCCCCATGGGGACACGAGATGAGGCAGTTGTGACTGCTGAGTCAGTCAGCTGTGTGGCTGCACCACCACTCTGGTTATTCCTCCCAATGCGTTTGGTAAATTCAGTCCTGTTCAACAGCCCCAGTTTAAGTGTAGGGAATATGCTTCTCCTTAACCAAGGCTGGATTTGTGGCCATAATTAATACTGTTATGTCTGAGGGACCACCAGACACAATGCTACCACTCTATCAGATGGGCATTGCTGTACAATGGGCTCATTAGACCCATTGGTTGGAGATATCAAAATCAAAAATTGTGGGTTTTCTTTTCCATTATCTTTTCTTCCCAGCTGATTTGTTGCTCTCACAGCAGCATCTGTGTCGCGTGGTTCCACAGTGCCATGCCATGAAGTATCCACTGAGTAGAAAAATAGTGATTTTTGGCAAAAGTCTTTGCCAAGGTGATTCAGGACTGAGTTGTTCTTGCAGCAAAGCAGCAGCGCTACTGGGGAAATGGCAACAACGCAGTCTCAGTGGAAACCACTGCCTATGCCCTGCTCCAAACCTTGCTCCTGGATGACATGGAATATGCAAGGCCTATTGCCACGTGGCTGACAGAGAGAAGGAACTACGGTGGAGGCTACTGCTCCACACAGGTGACTGACCACCAGTTCAGGGGGAGTCTTAAGGGGAGGGAAGGAGGTAAAAGCCTCCTAAGAACTGTTTTAGATTTGAACAGTGAATTTTCAACTTCTTTGGTATATGAAGCAGCAATGATTTTGGATCATTAATTAGCAATGGGCCAAAATAAAATAGTTAAAAGCCAGCAAAGAAAATTCTTTTTCCTCATGAAGAAGTAGGATAATCTAAGGTCAGGACTCCAATGTGTTTACAATTTAGTGCTGTAAGAAGAAGCTGGGAAATTAAATTAATAGTCTGTAGAAGTAGGAACCAACAAATGCAGGAGAACTTCAAAACAGCAAAAAGCATAAAACTGAATTCAAGATGACTGATAATGTCATCTCACATGTTGCTGAAATAACCTGGTATAACTACTAGTATTTTTGCTTTTCTTTCTCACCCAGGACACAGTGGTGGCCTTAGAAGCTCTGTCAGCATACAGCATACAGACACTGGACACTGCTTCCACCGACCTGACTGTCAGACTGGGAACACCTGGAAGGAGAAATTACTACAGCATTGCTCTGACTGATGCCCATGAAGAATTTCAGAAGCAGCTAGAGGTATACAACCATCGGTTGCTTCAAAGGTTTTTTTCCCCTCAAGAAGGAAAAATCAAATCCTCTGGCCTACGTTTTGTCATGTTAAACAACCATGATGCAGCTGACTTGTTATACCTTTGAATAATTTGATCTGAAAAACAACAGAAGGTTTTTAAAATTAATAAAACACCAAACCCATCAGGTGCTTAGCAGCACACTTTAGAGGTGCTTTCCTGCCTCCGAGGACTTTGGATGCCTGAATCTCTCCCAAAAGTGAAGAGCAGCCAGGAACCTAAGTCCTTCTAGGGAATGAAGAGGAAGGGGAATAATCTGATCTTCACTGTACCTGAAACTGTGAAAATGTGAAATCCAGGATACAAAGGAGGGACTAAAGTTGGTAAAATACATGTACTGGGCCCTAAAACAGCAGTGTAAGATTCATTAGCTGGGTTCATTTAAAATCTTAAGACATGAGGTCTCGTAATTCCTTCCATAGGTGAAAGTTTTCCCTACCCAGGTTTGGGGGGTAAAGGCATAGAAGACTGTCAAGATGTTAGGAAAACAATAGGCCAAATTCTGAGCACAAACTAAATATCTTTTCCCTTGGTTTGCAGTTTGAACTTGGGAGAAAACTTGAAGTATCTGTGAACGGCAAAGGAAATGGGACAATGAGTGTAAGCTGTAAATTCAAAATCCAGAGTCCAGCTGGACTTCTTTAATCCCTTTATGAAACCCAAATGAAAACTTATTTGACATGGCCTCAACCTTTGTGTTCCTACCTCCAAAATTGTAAAATCTGGGGCCTAAAGCCTGCCCTTATGRACTGTCATTTTTTCCTGTCTTTAACTTTATTAAATCCATAAAATGTCAAGGGTGATAGAGGTGGCTGGAGTTTGAAAGACATCTTTGTGTTTGGGAATGGAGAGTTATCTCAAAGGAGTCCCACCCCATTTGTGAATTGCAAATGGGACCTGCTTATATCTGTGGCATTCCTCTGTGACCAGCCTGTGCCACTGGGGGACTGGCCATTCTCTCCACACTCCCATGTCCCATCACCATGTGTTGGAGTCCTGGATAGGTAAATTCCTTGTCATTTAAATGATATTTTTATTGGCTTGCTGTTTGTGTGTTCATCTTAGATATTAAAAATGTACTGGTCACCCGAGCTGAAGAACAACACCTGCAATGACTTGATTTTGACAGTGGAAGTGGAAGGGAGCCTTAAGTACGCTGGTGAGTGAAAGGGCAGGGGCTGGGTCTCAAAGGTAACATGTTTGGCCAGCTGCTAATGATACTTCATAGCTTTCCAGCCTTGGAAAGTGGGAACAAATGAATGAAACAAGAAAAAAGAGAAGTCCCTGAACACTACCCAGTCATTGTTTCATTTAGTTTATTATTCTTATCCTTAAATAGTGTAACAACTACGAGGGACTGTAGGTGCAGCAAGTACTTAGCAGTTACCATTAGAAACTCTTCTTGAGAAAGGGGAGGTGAGCTCCCTTCACAGAGGGGAAAGTCCTGCTCAGTTCTCTGGCTAATGAGGGACCTACCATGTGGGCTTAAAATTCTTTGAAGCATATCTGTCATAGGTCTTTCATATAAACAAGAATGTGTTTTACATCTCCTGAAGTGTGTAGTCATCATCACCACTGCCTATTGTTTGCATTGGGTTTTTTTCTGTTTGAATTGTTAACTTTTGGAGGGAAGGAATTGTCCTTTAAATATTTATGCATAAATATGCATAAATATTTATGCATTTTATAACAGTTCACATAAATATTTAAAAGGACAATTCATATTTATGAATTGTCCTTTTAAATATTTATGTGAACTGTTATAAAACTCACAATGATGGCATGACTACCCACTGGCATTTATGATTAAGCCAAAAAGGAGCCAAAGTGCAGGCAAATTTGTTCATGGCTGACCCTGTCTCTCACCTCCAGAAACTGAATACTCTGAAGAAGACTATGATTATGAGGACTTGACTACAGGAGGAAACAGCACATTTGAGACACTGTCTAAAATTGATTGGTTTGATATCCACAGCAGAAGAAAAAGGGATCTGACCACTCGCAGCAAAACAGAATCCTTGCAATACAAAGTCTGTGTCAGGTAGGTCTGCAAGATCAACTCTTCCTATGCTTGTAATTCTCCTTTGTCACCCTCTTCATATCCACAACTCAGCATCCAGTCTAGTCATCTCAGAGTCTGCATACGCTGTAAGTGTGTGTTCTCTCTTCCATGGCAGGAGAAAAGGTTTCCAAACAATGGATGAGATTTATTTACACGGTTTACTCAGACTTCAAATGTCCACTGCAGATCCTTCCCTATCAAATTCTGAGGAGTTTCTAAAGCACTTGGCAGGCTAAAAAATAGAAATAAATATTTTATTTAAAAAGGTAAATACAGCTGGAATGCAGCAGTAGCATATTTACAGAGTTTCATCACTTTCTGGAGAGATGCTGTCACTTCCTTTGTGGTCACATTCTGGCCTCATAAAAAAAGAAAGGATGGCTAATACCATCTAGGAGAGAAGACAGATGGGATATTCTGTTGTGACAAGAAGTTGGCAAGGGCAGAGGTAGGAAAAAATAAACCCTCCTATGCAGCATAACGCTGAAACACCTGTCTTTTTTCCCATTTACAGTCTGACATTGGTCTCAGAAACAGAAATTTGTCTCTCCTATCTATTCTAGAGAGGAGCTGGATGGAAGAAGCAGGTTTTGCTCCCCAGTAGAATTTTGGTTTTCCATTGACTTTTGTCAAAGCATGAAGACAGTGGTTTTATCTCCTCTTTTAAACAGTGGCATGAACAATAGCAGGGAGGACTGAAGTCACCCTAATTCCCAATTTTCACTCTTCCTCATTAAACAGATATTCAGTGATTTTTTTACTGGCCAAAGCATTATCTTCCCCATTAATTTCTATGTAACATTTATCAGCTACCAGATCCACTGTTCTGCATCACTGTTCTTCTGAGTGTTAGGCTGAGGCTTAGACAATAATGTGAAATTCCTTGTGGTTAAGACATGGGAGAAAACTGAAGGCAAGATTTACATCACCATTCTTCTTCGCTACACTGTGGTGCAGCCTTTATGGGAAAGGGAGAGTGCCAAAATAAAAAGTTCTTAAGTTCCACCAAGTGTATGTAAAATATCTCATGTCAAGGCACCCCATGTGAGTGCAGAACCACTTAATTTTCCAGCAGTGACACCACTTCCTGATTTTTGAGATGGTGAAAGTTGAAAGATTGGAAATCCAATACAGATATTTAGTGGATAGTTATAGCAATGGGGATTTTTGCTTCGGACACCAAAGCTGATGCAAATTTGACTTAGTCTGTGAAAATTTTAGATAAATTCATTTGCTATCTCCCCTTTGTAAGTAGTAGAGAACAGATACCTTGTCGGTGCTGTTTACCTCCCTGGCTTCAACAATGCTTTTAAGGTGGGATGAACTGTCATTTACAGGTGATTTTTTTCTGCCTATCAGCTCCAAGGAAAGCCAATATGAAAATCTCAGGCAAGGCACCTGGGTTTTGGATGACCATTTGACTGGTTTGGATGACTCATTTTACCTCCTGACTCTTAATGAATTAGGCAGCTAAATTTCAAATTAAAATCCACTTGGGAAAGTTAAATGGAGCAGAAAGTTTTGCTTCACCTTTAGCAAGCCTGGAAAGCAAGACTCTTCAAAGCAACCTGGCTGTTCAGTGCACCTGTTCACTGCTGACCATCTCCCTTATAAAGGTCCACAGGTCCCAAAGCACCAAAGATGTCCCTGGTTGATCTCACTCTGCTGAGTGGATTGGAGCCTGACACAAAGGAGCTTGAACAGGTTGGAAACACACTTTTCTATGCAACATTTTATAGAAAATTTTTCTTTCAAAATGTTTAAAAAAATCTACAGAAGAGACATGGGAAAAGAGATGATAGATAGACTGATAGACAGATAGCTAGATAGATTGATTTTCACTATTCTCATTCTAATAAAAATATTTGCTGAATATATACAAGAAATGCAAAGCTTGTGGTGAACAGAGTTCAGATTTCTTAGTCCCTTGTAAAAGAAATTAGGGCAAGGCTTAGCAGGACAGTAATGTGCCCTTATCATATCCTGCTGTCCTGTGACATGCCAGCACAGGGCATCATGTGCTTGCAGAACAGAAGGCAAGTAGTCTTTCAGGGGTGCTTGGTGGCAGGGCACAGTGACAAGGAGATGGGGCACAGTGCTCTGAAAATGTGGCTTCAGAATTTGGGGTTCTGGGGCCAGCTTGGTTGAGGGAAGTTTGCTGAGTTTTGTGCTTTCAGGGACAGTCTCCTTTAGGGAGGAAGAAAGAGGGCTGAACAAAGCAAGCTAGAATATGGAAGGTGGCAGCAAAGGTATTCCTGTTTTGCTAGGGATTTATTCTGATTTGTTTGTTTATTTTCCTGCAGTTGGTGACAGCTTCAGACAGGTACATTCAGCACTTTGAGTACAAGGAAGGGAAGGTTTTGCTCTACTTTGGTGAGGTAAGAAATTTTCTAATCCCTGCCATTTCAGATAGCATATAGACTTTTTAAAAATCTAATCATTGCATTTTTCATTCTCCTTTACCTTTCTGTAATTTTTGTCATTTATTATTATTGAACAGCTCAGTGGAAAGAACAGGAGGATGGGAACAGAGGAAGGGAAGAAGGGAAATGCACACCTTAATCTTCCACCATTCTATGTCCAAGGAGATGTAGTTTATATTCAAGATTTGGCCTTTGGCCCAAGAAAAAAGAGAAATCCTCTCCCTCTCTAGCCAGAAGGGATGCTTTTCATACATACAAAAGTGCTAACTGGTGGTCCTGTAAATTCCACATGGACACCTTTCATGTCAGGACCAAAATCCAGATAGTGATTAACAAATGTAAGCATCAGGATCCCTAGCCTCTGTGTGTTTTTCCCAATATGTTGGATAATGACTCCACCCTACATCCACTTGAATTGCTTCACCTCTGCAACCAAAGCAGATATCAGCATTAACTCATCTATGCCATCCGAACCACTGTCCAACAACTAGCACAGGCACAAACATTGAGGAATTGACTGAGGAGAGAGAGTTTTCTCATCAAAACTGTTCTTCCTTTTACCTCCAGCTCCCAAGTGGACCAGACCCAGATTGTGTATCATTTGGTGCAAAGCAAATCAATCCCATGGGCTTGGTTCAGCCAGCAAATGCCATCCTTTATGATTTTTACAACCCTGGTAAGAGCACAGAAAAATTATACATAACTGCTTGAAAGAGAGTGTCTCAAAAAAACCCCGCAGTCCATAGAAAGTTGATTTTGATGTAGTGTGTGAAACCACGTAATTTTGTTTGGTGATTAAAAAAAACCATCTTTGTATAACTGTCTTCCAGTTACTTCAGATAATCTACAGAGAGATCTTCATCAGGAATGGCCTAGTATTGCAAAGGGACTGAAAATGTGAACTTTTACACTCATGAATTTTAAAATCAGGTTTACTGAGTTCCTGTTTCTCACGGTGCTTTTAAGCATATTTCACTCACATTTTGTTTTGACAGGCTGTGTCTTTATACATCTAAGATACACCATGTTGGAGGTTTGACTTTTGTAGTGTTCTTGCCAGGGAAAGCAGTCTTGTTCCTCATTCAAAGAAAGGTTAAATGCAAATCATCCCCATTTGCCAAAGTTATGCAAACAATATTTGAAAATTAGGTCAAATCTCTACTTTGCCTTAACGGAAGGATCCAAGACAGTTTACACTGGGTTTAAAGCACTAACTGACTATTGGTTGGTCCTATCGTCTTCTTCTGAAACAGTGCAGTGTTCACTGTTGTTCTGTTGTCTAAAGAGGCTTTTAAGATGGATGGTTTCCAGAGGGAACAAAAAAAAAAAGGAGGGATGCAGGGAGGGAAGAGTACARCTTAAAAAAACAAAACAAACAAATAAAAAGACCCAACAACAACAAAATGCCCAAAGAAAAATTACCCACACTGAACAAAAATAACCTCAAGCTGCTGCCCAGCTGAAAGGCAACACTGTACTCCAGGTGCCTAAGTTGTAGGTCTTTGGGAACTGCTGATGCACGTCTGATCCCTCAGCTCTCTGCTTTCTCTGGACCAGGGAAAAGCTGGGCTGCAAATGTAGTTTGTGCTGTATTGTACAGGCTTTTCCACCTGAGCTCTCCCCTACAAGCAGCTTTCTTCCTTGCCCACAGACAGGAGCTGCAGCGTGTTCTACAGCGCTCCCAAGCACAGTGCCATGCTTTCAAAGCTGTGCCACGCCGACGTCTGCCAGTGCGCAGAAGGTAAGGAATGGCTGCAGGAGCTGGTCTAACAGAGGATAGTTAGTTACTTCCAGGAACAATTTACATGGGAATTGTTAAGCCCAGAAAGGACCGTTAGAATTATCATAATGTGTAATACAGGACACATTCATCCTCTAGGATGTTCAGTATCAAGTTGATTTTTTTCTCAGATATCTAGGATTTTTTGATAGCTAAATGCAATATATATAAACACATGTGTGTGTGTGTATGTAAAACCCCTCTATTACGCCACTAATGAAGTTGCTCTGCCATTTTTTTCTCTATTGTATTGTTGTGTGAATATGGATGTATAAACTACATCTGTCTACATATCCATGCCTATTGTGGTGTACCACTTATTTTCTTCCTTCCAGGTCCCTGCCCAAAACAAAAATCAACTTTCAGTAAATCATTAACACAAACCACGCGTGTTAGTTTTGTCTGCTACCAACCTACTGCAGATTATGGTAAGGCATGAAAGACAACTGTTGATTTCAGCATCATTCATTTTAATAAGTATAAACTTATCAAACTTAAACTGTGCCCAGACCTCTCCTGAATTGAGTAGGGTTTCCATATGTGGCCAAGAGGCCAAGGGGAAATAAATGAAGGCATGTGCAGTTATAGTCATCAGGTCAGAGAAGTGGGAAGTAAAAGCCTTGGAAAGATGCAGCAGGATTCTGGGAGCAGGAGGGGTGGACATTGTTACATTATGTTATCATGTTTAGAAAAAACCCATGGTGCAGTAGCACAGTCCACTACATCCCTCATGTTACAGGATGTAAAAAAACTATAGCGTTTCCACAGCATGCCATAGTTCAGTAGCTCCTTCTGCAGAGCTAGGTGAATATCTTTGCCTTTGTTAATTCACCTTTCTGGCCTCTTCTTTGGATACAAAGTTGGATAGACTACTGAAGGAAAATTGGTTGTGCACCATTGGTAAGTTAGATGCTAACAGGAGGACAGGAAAGAGTGAAAACCTAACCACATACAAAGAAAGGAATACAAATCTAGAGTCTCTTGATTAATAATTCCATGGTTTGTGAGTAGATAGTACACTGGCCTCTATTCAGACACTTGGTGGAAGCGCACCTATTATTCAGTCTTTGGATGCAATTTCACGTTGCCATCTGGCATCACAGAGTTGCTGTCTGTTGCAGCATACGAGGTGGAGATCCTCAGCAGTACAAAGAAGAATGTTTTTGATTACTATGAGGCCAAAATCCGCAAGATCCTTAAAGCATGTAAGTATCAAAATGTTTTATTCCTTTCATTCACCTGTAGAAAAACTAGGTTGACTAAATGTTAGCCAGCATGAGCCATGCAGGTGCCGCCTTCTGCCATGGAGAAGTAGGCTCAGATATATTTCTACAGTAGGCTTTCAAGAAGGCTTATTTATTGCAAGGCTTGTTTGGTGCGGCTGCCTTCCTGTGCAGTTAAGCCCTGGGGTAGTTTTTTTGGTTCACATTTCAGATGGAAATAAACCAGAAGACACATTCCAGACTCATTGAGTCCATGGTTACAAACTGGAGCTAGTCTAAGATAAACCCCTCCAAACACATGCATAGTGTGGGTATTATATCTTCTGCATCATCAACTATTTTATTTTATAGACTGTTGACAGATCCTTAATTTTTCTCATGTGGACACAGCCACTGACCTCTCTTCTGATACTAAATGAAGATTTGAAGTGCCTATTACTCAACTAATTATTGAGCAATTGCAACTTTTGTGGAACAGACTAAGAGTTGTCCACAGTGACTTGCCTGAGGTCAATAAAGACAGGAAAACTTCTGGAACTTCAATTTAATAACTGTGCTAAAGAAATAGAATGGCTTCTTTGTTTTTAGGTGCAGTGTAAAGGTTTGCACAGCTCTCAGACAATGTCCTTTTGCAAGCCTGCCATCCCAGCTGCCCCCATGTGAACTTAATCAGCAGCATCAGAGAGCACTGATACTCTTCAGAGTAATTTCTGGGGAAGCTGTCAGGTGACACACCGGACTTCAGTTGCTGTGGTGTCATGCAGTCACCAGTTTTGACTTTGGCAGCCAGAGATTGCCTTTAAAAAGGAACTTTAAAGGTTTTGAAATCTTCCCTCTCTGCAACAGAATAATTAACTCACTCCATCAATCATTGCCCAGGGCCCTGGCAATGTCACACAGTACTTTCTGGCACAAAACTTGTAATGTGTGCCCAATGTTCAGTAAAATAAGGTCCATGCTTCCCGAATCCAGAGGGAACATTGACATACCCAGGGCGTTCCTTATGGAGGGAAATAGTAATGCACCTAGTGGTCAAAATACTGACTGTAGGAGATTATGGTATCCCAATGGAAAGTTTTAATAATCTCTTGAGAATACCTACAGCATTTAAAGGCTTTAGGGCTCTGGGTCCAAATGCATTTGTACTCACAGCTTGCAGGGAAGCAGTGGAAAGATTTTGGGTTTTGGTGGCTGAGAGAAATTTCCTTTGAATGTGAAGTTGAAGGGAAAGGATGGCTTGTATTCCCACATACTTGATAATTCTTTTTGGTTTATGCTGTCAGATGCAGCTTCTGAGCATCAGAAGGCTTTCAGCATGTTTGGAAAAGGCTGGCAGGAGGCACTAAGATAGATGAGGATGAAGAAAAAGCTAGGTGTTGCACCYAAATCAGCCTGTGACTGCCCTAGTGTTATTATCTCTTGTATTCTCTGCAGCTCTTTTGAGTGAGGTTGGCCTCTGTTGCCATCACCAAATTTAGATGAGAATTAGTAGACTAAAATCTCATTCTCTGGACGCTGTCATTATTTCCTTAACAACCTTTGACGTAAAGAGTTGGTTCAGAGGACAGATGGAAACACTTATTTGCGTTTGGGAGTCAGCAAAAGAGAATATTCCAGGTGTGTGCTTCTCAGACTACTTTGGTTATTGACAGAATTAGTGTATATGTTTTGAATGGCTAATATTTGTGCTATTCTATGAGCCCTCCAGGAGTCCTTTATGGGAACAGTATAGCCCATACAAAGTAGCACAGAATTTTTCTTTTCCCTCTTCTTCCCCCTCTGCTGCCCTTTTTCAACATTATTTCCCATTACAGATTCTAAAACTCTAAGTAAATATTTACCTTAAATTCCACTTGGATGCTTTGAAACATAAAATTTTAACTTTTTTTTTTAATTGGAGTTTTAAAATTGGAAATTACATAATAACCACTGAAGGTAATGACTCAAATGCTTATGATCCCACTGTCTGAATTCTATTAGGCCATTTGTGAAGCATATGAACCAAGAAACACCTTGGTCATTTAAGCCAAATGAGGCATAGCATCATCATTTTCTCAAGTAGTTCTGACTCATCTCTGCATTCCGTGAACAAAATGAAAATTCAGGACACTATGCAGCACATGAACAGCAAAAAGGTCTTGGGTTATATGAGAACCCACAGGACTTATATTCTCTCTAAAAATGCAGATGTATAAGTAATATGTATTAAACGGATGCAAGTTTTACCTAGGTGGTAGATAAGGTTCTTAAAGCTAGGTTTCACAGATTAGCAGTCTCTGCCAAATTCTCTGAAATCTAATTAATGTTAAAATAGTCTACTTCAGTTTTTTATTCTACTTTTAGGATTTTGACGACTAGTCTTTCCATACTTGTACTATAGTACTCTATACTAGAGCAGATGATGCACAAGATTCTGTTAACTGATAAAAAGACTGTGGTGCAATTTATTTGTAATTTAAACTGGTTTAATATTGAATTTTTACAGGAACTTTCAAATTATGTTTAGAAAGAGAGTAAGAAATTAGAATATTGTTGTTATTTGCTGCTTTTTTTTTTTCCAAATGGACTTTGAAAACTGTTGTCCTAGTTAAACAACATAGTGTCCTCATGACCTGAAACTGGTCAGATGAATAAGCATCTTTTCAGCTCTCATAAGCAGCCACCTCATCTGCCTTGGATGCTCACTTCTGTAGTGGGCAGTGCAATTCTGAATTAATAAACTTCTGGGCCAGAATCCAGACCAGAACCTTCTAAGTTAGTTTGACATGGAAATCACTAGGGGATTGTCTTGTGTATCAGATTCAGAGGGCAGAGTATAAAGGCTGCATTAGCAAAATTCATGTCAGGTGTACTAAGGAGAGTGAGATTTTAATAGTGTCTGCTGCATTGTTGAGCCTCAAAATGTTTTAATTTAGTTTGCTAGCTTTTAAGAGCACCCTGAACCTGAGCATTCTGAAACGGAAGACAGCGTGTTTTCGATTTTCCTTGGCTTTTCCTTCAGACTCTTAGACTTAATCAAGCATCATAATATCTGAAAGGTCCTAAGGTCTATAGGAAAACATCTCCTTCAATAACTACTGCAAACACCAAGACAACCAGCTAAGGCTAGTGGCTTACTTTCTGTCAGGTCACACTAAGGGAAATGTATCCTACCATAGCAGGGCCATTTATTCACTTGACTGTGGTGGTGTTCGCAGGGGTCCCAGGACGAGGGAAGAGATGAGAATCTTGACTCCATGTTTCAGAAGGCTGGTTTATTTTTTTATGATATATATTATATTAAAAGAAAATTATATACTAAAACTATACTTAAAGAATAGAGAGAAAAGGATTTAATCAGAAGGCTTGCAAAGGAAAGGAATGGAATGATAATAAAATCTTGTGACTGCTCACAGCCTCGACACAGGTGGCTGTCATTGGTCATCAAGTGAAAACAATTTCACATGCTGGGTAAACAATTCTCCAAATCACATTCCAAAGCAGCAAAACATGGAGAAGCTGAAGCTTCCCAGCTTCTCAGGAGAAAATATCCTAACAAAAGGATTTTCCAGAAAATATGTCTGTGACACTTGACAAGCCCAATTCCAAAGTGGAATATCACCTTGGCTTAGCAGTGGGGCAAATGACCACAGGGGCTTGTGTCCTGTGGGCTACAGTTCTTCTCTCTGTTAGAAAAGTTCATGGGGTTTTCTCTTCTTGTCCCACAGCTGCAGATGAAAGCATCCAAGTGGGTGAGCACCGACAGTTCCTATCACGCTCCATGTGCCAGTTAAACATTGTCCCTGGCAAACGCTACCTCCTCATGGGGAGAGATGGGCAAACTGTGGATTGCAACAACAAGTAAGTGCAAAATGGTCTCTGGGCAGCAGCAGCTGATGTCATGGACCATAAACCCAGAGGATACTCAATCTATTAGAATATCTCCAGAAACTAAAGGCAGCACCAAATTTCTCAGGGCATGATTCTGCTGGATTTACTAAAGTGCAAAGTGTTCCACTCCATAGGCAAAAGCAGAGCTCTGGGGATGAGCTGAGCTCACCCAAATCATGGATCTGTGATTCCCAGACTTCTCAGGATCAAACCTGGCCCTGGTACCCCTGGGTTAAAAACTCACAATAGGAAAAAGAGAATGGGAAAAGCTACCCAGTCCATCTACTGCAGATGCCTTAAACAGCTCCTGTGTTTGCAGAAGAAATGTGTGGGACCATGACTAAGAGCAGCTCCCAAGGTTGCTGTTACACCATGCATGTGGGTAGCATATTCTTGCCATTTCTCACTGTCACACTTTAATGAAAAAAGGGAATTTATCTGAGTGAGAATTTAGTATGACACTATCAAATATTCAGGAAGAAAGGCATCATAAATGTTTCATTTCCCTGCACAGAACTGGACGAAGGTAATGCCTCTGAAAGCTTCTAGGGAGGAGATCTCCATCAAGCTGTGAGCACCTCTTCCTAAAAACCTTAAAAAGTCCCATTCCCATCTCTATATGATGCCAGAGTGCCTAGGTCAGTGGCCTGCTTCAAAAGAAGCCTGATAGAGACTGGGGTGTTCCAGCAGAGGTTTAATCTCCAATGTCTTCTCCAGCTAATGAAGTGCTGGAAACTACACTGCTTCTCATTGGTATCCTCTGTTGGAACTAAACTTCCCCTCACTGTCCCACTGGTGTGCACTTGGGCCTTTTGTGTCATTCTGGAAACTCTAACAGAAACTTAGCCCAAGCTTACCTGACATACTCAAAACACAAGTACAGCCAGGTCTGTCCCAGCTTGGCACTGCCACATCCCAGACTTTGTTCAAAGCTCAGTTAACGTGCTGGAGAAGGCAAGCTTTTTGGCTAGTATAACTAGCTTGATTTCAGAGATGCCTCTCTGGAGGGATGAGTAGCTCAGGGATTACACTTTCTCATTGCTCCATGTCAGGAATAATGACTGACCTTCTCTGCTTGTCCCATTTTCCCTCAGGATGCAATACTTACTTGATGCACAAGCCTGGGTGGAGAAAATCCCGGAGGGCAGTGAGTGCCGCAGCACTCTGCGCCGGCAGAGCTGTGCTCACCTGCAGGACTTCCTGAGCACCTCTGACAGCCTGTGCCATGTCTGAACAATGGCTTTGACCCCCATATCTCTCTGGGCCTGCAGCTCTCCTTCTGCCAGAATTCTTCCTGCAAAGCCTGTGCATCCCAGTGGCACCTGAAACATGGCAGGGCTGCTTCCATTGCTGTTTCACTGATTGAGGTGTGAAACGTCCTCTTGTGGGTGTGTGTGTGGGTAATACAATAAAAATGCAATTCCTCTACTAGCTAGTGTGCTTATTGTACCTGACACTGGGGAAGAGAGAGCAGGAGTTTGTTTATCCTTAGAGCTATTCTACAACAGTGCAATTGTCCTGCAGAAAGTCAAAAGAAAAACACATTGTGCATTGCCTGCATAATTCCTGCAGTCCTGGGCAAGGAAAAAAAATATTTTAAAAAAAGACCAAGACATTTTCATGGGTCAAAAACAAAACTGGGTCTTCATGGGCTTACCTGTGTTAAACTGCTGCTGAAAAAGAGATACCAACTCATGTTTAACAGAGCAGCTGGTTTCTGGCTGTAATTGTGAGTCCTGCTGATCTCATGGCTGGATTCTATACACTTCTAAAGCTGGAACTAGAAGTGGTACACTGAGCCTGCCCTGTGCTGGACTCTTCCACAGGGAGTCTTCCACAGGATTGTTAGGCTGGTAGCTCACTGAGGGCACAGAATTGCTCTTAATTGCACTCTCTAGCCACATATCTTTCAAGTTTTTCTTTTTCTTGAGTTCAACTCAAAACTGCTCTTTTCTTGGGGTAAGAAAAATCTGTGGAAAATGTTTTGGTAACACTAAAACACTAATAAGCAGATGAATTTCAACCACAGGTTTTGCTTTTTTAGCTTGCCAGCAAAGTGCCATTTGGCAGTCATGTCTGAAGCAGAAAAGAACTGTGTAGGTCACCATCCTCAGATGCTCGTACCACTATCTGTGCCAGCAGCTACTGAGCACAAACATTTGCCACCTGGACTGCTTGTACTACACTGCAGTAAAAATCAGAAGGGCCTGTGTCAATTATATGATAATTAGTAGATCCATGCTGAAGTGATTAATTTGGAGTCAAATTATGCTACTGATAGAAAGGGCAACAGTGATGCTCATGTGGCCAAGACATCACACTGCAGCAGCACCTACCAAAACAGCTCTATCACCAGAAATTTCAGATTCGCAGAAGACAGTTCATTGCTTTGTGGCTGAACTGAGAACTGAACAGCTATCTTTGAAGGCTGAAAACTCAAACTTAGCATCAGCTGGACCTGGATATCAGCAACATCTTCCTCTCAACTGCCAAGCATTGCATGGATGGAAGGTAGGGAAGGCTTATTTCAGGAAAACCTCAATGATTGCTTCATGACATATGTAAATGAAGATAAGAAACCTACTGAAGGCATAAGACAGACACTTAAATTGACAGAGGACCTCGAGCTTTTCCCCAGCTTTCACATTTATGAAATGTGCTTGTAATACCTGGTCATACATTCTCTTTATTACACAGCTTATGTAAATGTCAGTGATATGGCAAAATACAGCTGAAGTCAGTAAAGCAAGTACTAGTTTCTATTAATATAAGATAAAGAATAGGTTGTTGCACTGACATTACCCATTATCCAGTATTTCTGCCAATATTTATGAAAGAATATCTCTAAGGTTAAGAGCCAAATCCTTCCTTTCTGCTCCACAAGGCTTGAGTTAAAAACCAATATCTGACCCTTCTGCTGTGTGGAGTATATCAACAGCTCAGAGCTTCTTACCTAGCAGACAAATCACCAAATAATTGCAACATTCAAGACTCTGTAAAGTGTGGTGAAAGCATCCTTTAAATTTTATATCAGATCTAACATACATTTTACATACTTCCTTCCATTTTACTTGCAAGTGAGTCTAAGCTGGAGCTGCTTAGTGTCTGAACTTTGCAAATGCAGTCTCAATGTGGGATCTGTGTGTGACTATTAAACTTATTTTGGGGGCAGAGGACCCAAACATGATTCTATTTTAACTCTGCCAATTGGGACCTCTTTGCTTCCTAGGACAACCTTTAAATATCTCTGGCCTAGGATCTATCATAGAGCAATCTCTATCCCCCTGTACGTTTCTGCCCCAAACTCCCAAACATATTCATAGGGAGAGGGAAGACAATGGTGGAATTGTTCTGTGCTGCCACAGCTGTTAATGTTTGCAGGTAACGCAGTGGCAGACCTGCTGGAGACTCAGCCAGCACCATGGAGGCCCTCTGGAGAGCTTTGGAAGCATTCATTTCTCCTTCAGCTGCCACAACCTGCAAAGAAACAGAAATGGAAATGGCATGGAAACGCTGCCCATAGTGGTGAAAATCCAGCTTTATAGAGGAGAAAACAAACTAGCTTGGATTCCTGGAACCAGAGGACAAGAGGAAATGGCCTTTAAGTTGCTAAGGGGAGGTTCTTATTGGATATTAGGAAAAAAAATATGTTGCCAAGCATTGGAAGTGGATGCCCAGGGAAGTGGTGAAGTCCCTAACCCTGGGGTCTTTTAAAGGGTGTGTAGACGTGGTGCTTAGGGACATGGCTTAGTGGTGGACTCAGCAGTGCTGGGTTTAAGGGTTGGATTTGGTGATCTGAGAGCTCTTGTCCATCCTAAAAAATTCCATGGTTCACTGACAAGAAAATGAAAGCCTGGAGGGGGGTGTCGCCTGTCACCCGTCTCACCTTAGCTTTTTTCTCTTGAGCAGCCTCTGCTTCAGCTGCCATTGCCCTCTGCATGGCCATGGGGATCCGGATGTCTTTGATCTCCACACGAGCCACCTTGACTCCCCACTGCTCCGTGGCACTGTCGAGGGTAGCCTTGGGGACAAACAACGCACCAGGAAGAGCACAGTGTTGGCAGAGGGGAAGCCACGTGGTGTACCCTGCTTGGACAGAAGGACAGGGCAAACCACACAGCAGAAAGAGGAGTGTTCCAGGGGCACCAGCACCCAGCATGGTGTGTGCACAGTGGGTGCCACAGCCTCAGGAAACACCTGCTGGTCAACACCAGGGTCTCCTGTGGGGCTGCTCTCCTGCCTCTTAAGTTATGATCCCCATCCTTTCCATAGGTGGGCAGCTACTAAACTTCTCCCTTTTTACAAAGAAACACTACAGCAAGTCCCTTAAACAGCACAACACCATAAAAGTACACTATGGGTGAGACTCAAGACAGCCCTGCAGCACTGGCAAACTCATCTGGGCTCTGGCTCCTGGGCACTCCTGCAATCCACACCACCACCATGACCCTGTCTCTGCATAGCCACTCCCCTGGCTGCAGAGGGTACAGTCTCTCTTTGGTCTGACTATGCCTTGTCTCTGACTGAAATCAGTAAATTGGGTATTGGATTTTTCCTCTGCTCTCTCCCTGGCTGCCAAATCAAAAAAGAAACCAGATGGCATTTTAAAGCATACACCAACTCAATTTTGTGCTCTTAGTTGTAATGACAAGAGATACAAGTCTTGCCTCAATCAAGGGTCTGCTCAAGACAGAGCTTCCCCTGAGCAGGGGATCTCTTTCTCCATGTTTGCAGCTGCCTCTGTGCAAGGGCTAAGCTGATTTTTTTAAATCACTGGATAATTGCATAATTTTAATTGCTTTTTGATAGAGATAACTTGGCTACAAGAGGCTGGGGAAATACCTTTAGAATAACTCTGACTCTAAGCAATGAGATGTATAATTGAAAAAATAATCATAAAGGAAGATTTTGTTGAAGAAAAAAAGAGAGATTATTTCTAATTTGCTACTCCTCAGAAGACATCTCTATGCTTATGAATTTTGAGTGCCAGATTTACCTGGATACTGTGTGCAATCTCCTCACGACCTGCCAGCATCTGAGCCAAGCTCTGTGTACCCAGAACATTTCTCAGGGCTGCCTGTGCCAGAAGCAAGGTGGCAGAGTGGACATCTGTGACATTGGCAACAGCACTGACAGCACTGTGGATCCTGTAGTGCACCACCCCATCCACCTGGGCAGTAACAGCATCCCTCGTGAGAATCTGCATTGGAGAAATGCACACCGTCACAGGAAGATCCAACAACACATCCTTTCCCTGGGAAGGGAATTTTTTTTTTTTTAACCCTTAGTGAGTTAAAGGCACTGATAATTTAAGGAAACTAAGAATTTCTCTTGATTTCTTTGTCATTCCCCCAATAAATTCAAGAAATTACTTCAAGACAGCTGTCCAGCATCAACAAAGTTTAAACTGGGGGGAAATGCTTTACATACCCTCTCAGTAACTGCTTCAATTGTAAGTGAATCTCATAATTTGAATTAACTTCTTTTGCAATAATAAATGATGGCTATCCTCTTCCTTTCTTGTAGAAAGATTCATTAATGAGTTTATATATTTAATGCAGCTTGGAAGATCTGTGCTACTTCCCCTAAACAATGTATTTGTAAGAAATATATATCAACACACTAAAATAAAAAGTGCAATAAATAGTGAGAAGAAACTGAAAGAAATATTTAAGCATTCATAGAAGAGCTGTCATTTTTGCCAGACAATCTTCTTGTGCCTCAGAAGGCAGCTGGCCTCAGCGGAGAACTGATGATGCTCCACTATCACTTCCCTGCTCAGCATCTTTTGCCTTCAAGGGGGTGCTTCACAAAAACCCTGCCAAATGCTGCAGAAGCCTGGCCAAATGCTTCTAAGTCTTATACAAGTTCTGCAACCATCTTCTTTCCAGCCTCACGTTTTAGGGGAGCCATTTTTCATTTCACATCACACACCCCTGCACCCTGTACTCTGAGAAAAGGCTCTGTTTACAAAAAGATAATAGCCAAAAAAACATCTCCTGGGGAACATAGTAGGAAATTCTGGGGGCCCAAAGGGTCTTGGAGCTGCCTCTTCTCCCTCTGCTCTTTAATGAAGGGGACAGCAGTGTCAACTCCATAAGCAGAAGAACTTTTCTGCCATGGGGCTGAGGCCACACAGAACCAAAACTTGATCGAAACCGGATTACTCAACAACTCATCCTTCAGATTAAATTTTTCAGTCAAAATTTGCCAACAAAATGCCARAAGATATACCCTACTTGGATATATCTTCCTTCCTCCATCCATTCCCGCTTGGACCTGAGTTTTGTGGAAGGTTGTCTGATAATTCCTGTTAATTTAATGGGATTTGTTACCCATGGTTAATTTGGCTTCCCAGACATATTTAGAAGGCTCTTTTGAATGGTGAGCTATATGGCAGATCCAATTTTATAAGGGCATTAATTTGCGACTGGGAATTTTGTAGCCCGCTCCTCTCTTGTCCTCCTTTCTCACATTCACACTTGTAACTCCCTTCCCTTATTTTTGAAATCACAGTTCTCAACACCAGCTTGACCTGCAATGATGCATCTGAAGGTTTTCATTAGGAGAATCACAGAATGGTTTGGGTTGGAAGGGACTTTAAAGATCACTCAGTTCCAACCCGCCACCCATGGGCAGGGACACCTTTCCCTAGACCAGGCTGTTCAGAGCCCCCTCCCACGTGGCCTTGAACACTTCCAGGGATAGGGGCACCCATAATTTCTTTGGGCAAGAAGTTGTGTTGTAAGCAGCTTGAAATGCAGAAGATACAGCAGAAAAGCTAAGTTCCATATGGTAGCTAAATTCCACATGGTAGCTCAGTGTGGCAAAATTACAAAACGTGCATTACTTTTGATTGTGCCCTGAATCTGCTGCATATTTTGTTTCTGGTATAGATGGCTGCTAGAGAAGTTACCTCTTGTGGAGGAATCTTACAGGCAACTGTCCTCAGATCAACCTTGATAAATGTATCTGTACATGGAAGTACAAGGATCATTCCTGAAAAATAAAAATTATTAGATGAAACACCTCTGAAACTAAAGTCCAGATCTAGGTACCCTAGAGATAAACAGATGGAAATACCCACAGGATTTGGAAGAACACCCTGCCTTATCACTGCAGCTGTCCTTTCTGCTTACAAGACATGACAACAGTGATGTTTTGCATTTTCAAATAACAGAGGGAAGTGCAGATATCTACAAGTAATGTGAACTCATTAGAGCCTAATGACCTAGGACTCTTGTCTGGAAATTGGCAGCTTGAAGCTCTTGTCTGAAGTCTGCCATGAGACTTCTGGCAAAAATTCCTTCACTGCCTTTAATTTTCCCTTTTTAAATCACAAGCCTTATATGGTTCAGTATGTGTCCACAGGAAAGACATCACCCAGGTGATTCCTGCACCACATGAGGAACATTGTCCCAAGGTATGACAAATCCTGTGAAGCAGTCTCCACTCTCCTTCACTGGAGAGGGAGACTGGACAAAACTTCCAATCCTCTGTTGTAACCTCAGCACCTCGTTTTGGGTGCTGAGGTTACAACAGAGGAGCCCTGTATCAGGCCTAGCTGCTCTTTGGACCAATGACTACTATTCAAGAGGAAGGACAGTACTTGAAATGGACTTTTTCCTGCTATTTCAACTTCCAGTTTGCCCATTTCATTGCCCAGAGGTGGTAACTGCACCAATGCAGACTCCTCATGTGGCTGGGCTTGGTTTGTGATTTGTAAGCTGGTCCTAGGGAACAGCCTTGGTGTAGCTGCTGAGTGTCCCTGCCCTGACACATTCAGCATTTTCAGGGCAGAGGACAGCTAAGGAGCTGGCAGCCACAAGCTGCGTTGGAAGTGAGGTGCAGGGAGAGAGGCCACAGCCACCCAAAAAGACCATGGCAGACCTGAATACTGCATTTAAACCTCGCTGCAGTCCCCTGACAGTGTGTGCAGCATGAACTCATCCTTCTGTTGTCCAGATTGCTCCCCAGCAGAGTCCTATCTGGTATCAAGGTACTCAAACTTCCACGCTATGACAGGAAGGGGGCTGTATCTTCTCTTGAGAAAAGTAAATGGGTAAGAAAGGTAAAGAAACTGCAGCAGAGGGGACCTTCTCATTCCTCTCTATGCTATGAAGAAGGATTTAATGGAACTTCTGCAATTCTCTATGTGGTCTGAGTGCATTGTAGTAACATAAACAAACCCAGAGGACTTTAACAGAGAAAAACTGCATGCACTCACCTGGTCCCTTTGCTTTCTTAGACAGGATACGTCCCAGACGAAATACAACAGCACGTTCATATTCTCTGACAACCTAGGAAAATATTTTAAATTTAGAATTTTACAACTAATTCTATTTTCACTCCCTGGTCCTTAGATCTTTGGCACCCATATTAAATGTGAAGAAAGTACAAATAATATAGGAAGCAACAAAGCTGCAAATCACTTTCTTCAGGTCTTCTACTTGACTCATGATTTGCTGGAAAAACTCAGCCCCTGCCCATGGAAACAAGTTACAAAACAGATCACATATGAAAGAATTAACAGTGATCTAAAAAGGACACCCCAGAGCTCTCTCAACATCAGCAGAGGGGTTGTGGGCAAAGGGGCTTTCACCTCAGGTCATCTAAACCATCACTAAGTGCATCATGACTACTGAAGGGCTGGCATCCAATGGATATTTAACTGGAAGTTTAACTGATGATGAATATTGAGACTGGAAGAAAGTAAGTGAGGAAGTTCAACATAGAACATTTGTGAAAGAACCTTTGTGGATCTCATTTCCAGAGCACATCTTTGCTACAAACCCTTATGATTCCCAAAATCTGAATGTGAGGAGCCTTGTCTTAACTAAATCAGTAAAAAAGTAACAGCATGGATAATAGAGCATTCTTCATGTGCCTCAAATCCTGCTAGCTTACCTTGATACATGCCCAGATGGAAATTGGAAAGGTAATAAGCACCAGGAGGAATGAAAGTGAAACCAGGATCCAGCCACAGACACCAATTCCTTCCTGCCTGTCAGCTATAAAAAAATAAAAGGAAGAAGAGCTAGGAATGCAAAATTTGAGAAGTCATCCCAGGGATGTACATCTAGCCCGGCTGCAATTATATGGGACCACAAAGTCCACAGAAACTCACTCCCTCTTCCTCTTTCCAAAGAAAGCCATCAAACACCTAACCAAACATTCAGCTTTGTGGCCCGTCAGCGCAGAAAATTAAAAAAGACTCAGAAAATACATTTTTGCAACAGGAAAAAAGAGGAAAATGAAGGATATTACCAAAGCTAGGGGCTGTGAAGGAGAAATAAATGAATGGCTGAAACCATGAGTATGAAACTGTTGGGTGGGGCAAAGGGTTTAGTTTGTGTGAAACAAGTAGCAAGGTAAATGAGGGAAAGTCCTGCTTTCTTTAGATGGACATTTTGAGGAATATTCATGGACCAGTCTATCCACTGGACCATAAACTTCAAAATTAGTTCTTGTCAAAATGCATGCCCATGCATTTTAAGCAGTTGTATTGGTATATTCAGCTCATCTCCTCCCAAAATTTCATTCTAATGAAATAAAACAAATATAAAACTTATTTCATTGTTTTAGTGCCTGAAGGGAAGGCAGTAGTAAAGTGAGTTATTTCAAAGGTGTAGGGCAGCATTGGAAATTTCTAATAACAAATAAAACTCACATGCAGACAGAAATGAGAAACAGGAAACAATTCAATTTATACTTTGTAATAAAAAACCAGCTTGTCAGGACCCTGAAACAGCAGGAGGCTCCCTGATCTGTAAGGCAGGAGCTGGCAGAGCAGCAGAGCAGGACTGACAGGTTTGTCAGAACATTCCCAGCAACCCCGGGGAAGGAGGACACACAGCACAGCCCTCCTGAAGCCCCTGCCCCTCCTGGGTCCCTGTGCATGGCCAGGCTGTGCCTGCTGCTCTGGTGGCTGCACGCCTGGGTGTGACATGGGACATCCAGCCCTTGGCTGCACACCTGGGTGTGACATGGGACATGGGACATCCAGCCCTTGGCTGCACACCTGGGTGTGACATGGGACATGGGACATCCAGCCCCTGGCTGCTCACAGCTTTGCCCATTCTGCTTCTGAGGCCCCTGATACAGACTGAATTACTCACATGTGAACACATTTGCATTCAGAAGGGCCCGAGTTCAGGTGTCCCCCAGAAGTGGGCACAGAACTGGTGCACTGGGAGCCCAGCTTTCCTCCTCACCCTTCCCAAAAAACAGCAATCGTAAAGCCCTGGTTGTTTTACGAGGCATCATCAGGCACTTTGCAATCAGTAGCAAAATTTATTTGAGGAGCTTCCCTAAGCAAATTATTGTGCAAACCTTAAGGCCATGTGTATAAAAACAGGATTATTAGGATTTAGTGTGAAAATCTTTAACCCTTTCACTGTTATCTGTTCTCCACACATTACATTACACTAGTGGTGTGGCAGGCTACAACAGGTACATAAAGTGTCAGCAGTCAGGTGTCTTTTAATCAGTAGAAAGAGACCAAGGAAAGTCACAGAATAGGCATCATTCATAATTCTTAATCTGAAATCTGAGCAAATTAATCGTGAAGGGATGTTTTTGTTCGGCGGAACTCAACGTTTTTACTCTTCCTTAATTTCACATAAATGACCAGCTTACAGAAAATTTCTGAAGATCTTTTTATCCAGTGACAAATTTGGTTATGAATAACCTCCTCAAAAGCAATTTTGGGTTGTAGCATCATCTACCATCATCCATCTGAGCCCACTGTGAAGATGCCTGGTGAGAATGACACTATCCACAGACAGGGGAATAGATGGGAAGAAATGCCAGCACTCAGCAGACTGATACTCAAGCAGCTGAGAAGAGTTAGGGGTCAAGATATCACCCTTAACCACCATGGGCAAAAAGCATGCATCCAAAACTTGACAAAGTACAATTGAATCCTTCTCCACAAGAACTGTCCCCTAGAGATCCTAACGCCAGCTAATATTGTAGGTTACATTTAGAAAAGGAGAACACAAAATTATGTCTTTTAATGAAACTCCTAGCTCCCCCAACCCACCACAGATCTTTTCTGAATACCCCGAAGTTTCAAACCATTTAACTACACAACAAATGAAAAGCTCTAGGGAAAAAAACAATAGTTAAGAACCAGTCACAATCCCATGTATCATTGACCTGGGTTTGCCATTCCTGTATATGGATTATAATAGTGATAACCACCAAAAACCTCACCTGACTCTTTAGTCCAGAGCAAATCAGGAGCTGCAATGCGCCACAAAATGTGAGAGCTCATCACTCAGCAGTTGTGGAAAAACCCCAAGGTGATGGAATAAGATTCACTTCATTTTATCTTAATGCACTCATTAGGGTACATCACAAACAGACTTGGTAAACAAACTCATTATGTGGGTTTAACACTTGGAAAGCAAATTAAAAACTTAGTGTGGGCAAAAATCTCCCAAGCCTCCTACAGCAACAGAAAGATTGAATAGACTCAGCCTCTTTAACCACCACACTTTCTATTTTAACCTTTATGCTTTCTCCTAAGGGCTGAAAAATTCTTCTGTCTTCCCTAACTAGATCCTATTTTCCTCTCTCCAGTCCACCCCTCCATACAGAAGTGTATCAATAGCTGAATCAGTCTTTTTCATCCATGGGGCCATGTTGGCAGAAGGTAAATGCTGATGCATCCTGGCAGGGCAGCATGAGGCAACCTGCTCTGTCACTTACAGTGGCACATTCTGAGTTTTCATCTACAGTCTATGTCAGATATTAAATGTAAAAGAAATGTACTTTTTTGTTTGGTTAGTTCTGCTCCGTTTTAATATTACTGAGAAAAAAAACACTCTCACACACACAAAACAAGGCTTACCAATTAGATGTTCTGTGTTCATTTTCTTGGGTCTCTCTGTCTGGGGATCCATCCCCTTAGAGGGAAGCTCTGACCCCCTCATAGATGAGACAGCAGCAAACCTTGAAACTGCAGGACTTGAGCAAAATGCTGAAGAGAGGGGCAGGATGAGAGAAGGAGAAATCCCCTGTATTGGAGTCTGCTGGGAGTTGGTTACCCTGGTGAGGAGAGGATGTTCCCAAACACCAAGTCTTGTGTCTCTGATGTAGCTRGATGGTATTCTGTGGCTGTCCACTGTCTGGGGTGCACTTGGCCCAGCTGGTCTTAGTCCCCACAAAATACAAGCTGGAAATAATTTCTGTGAATCCGTCACCAGAGATTAAAATACCCACAAAAAAAGCCAGGAAGATAAAGTGAGTCCTGTGAGCAGCAGCTGAGATATAGCCTTAAGAAAATGAGGCTCAGGGGAGATCTCAATCCTCTCTACACCTGCCTGAAAGGAGGTTGTAGCAAGGTGAGGATTGGTCTCTTCTATCAAGAAACAAGCAACAGTATAAGAATAAAAGGCCTCAAGGTGTGCCAGGGGAGGCTTAGATTAAATATGAGAAAAAACTTACTTCACCAAAAGGGTTGCCAAACATTGGAACAGGCTACTCAGAGAAGTGATAGGGTCCCCCTCCGTGGCGGCATTTAAAGAACATGTAGACGTGGCACTTAAGGATGTGGTTTAGCAGTGGACTTGGCAGTGCTGGGTTAATGGTTGGACTCAATCCTAAGAGGTCTTTTCCAACCTATGATGCTATAAAGCCAGAAGGCAGAGGTTGCATGCTGCTCCTCTGCTGGTTTGGGGCTCAGCTGCTGTTCAGATCTCAAACACCAGCATAATAAAGAAACAAAACTCCAGGTGAAGTCTCCAAACTGTGTAGAATACCTCACCACATCCTTTGTCACACTGTCCATCTGTACAGGCTGAGCCCTGTTGATCTGGATAACCTGAAATCATGGCAGAAGCATTTCAGTTCCCAAGTCTTAAAATTGTCCCCCAAGTAAGTGTATTTTTCACAAAGTATTTTGACAATCAAACTAAGCACACCATTTCAGACTCAGCCATTTCCGAAGGCTGTAGCAGCAGAGGGCAACCCTCTCAAAGGACAAGGCTGTTGCTTGTTATTTTAATAAAATAGGAGAGGTGGTTYTTTTATATGTAATTTATGAGTTTGATATATAGCTGCATTAATTATAGAGCTGGTTTCTGTGGGCATCTGTTATCTAGAATATTTGTGAAGATCTGGGTCCAGCTTCATTTCACCCAAGTCCTCCTTCCTGCCAGTAATGACCTTGGCCCCGGATGGGTCATTCAAAGCTGATTGTTCCCCAAAGAATCCTTTTTCAGTCTCACAGAGAGGAAACTACACCCCTGAACTGACATTACAAATCCCACTGAAAGCCATAAGCACAGCCTGAAGAATCAGGATTGACATGCTTATTGCAATATGCTCCCAAAAATGTGACAATATTCATTTTAGGCCATTTGTAGCATTTTCATCATTATTTGACTTCTAAACACTGATGGTATGATCACACCTCTTCAGGACAGACGTTTGCTAGCAGGGTAGCATGTGCAAAGAGTRACAAGAGAAATGTGGTTTAATTATTTCAGAAGGAAAAACATAATATGCAAAACTATCCCAACAATTTTTTTTTCATTTTAGAGCAAAACTAAAGTTATTGAAAATAGCTTACTTCTGAACCATTTGAATGCCACAATTTAAACAGCTGTTTATACCATCAGATAAATAAGCAGCACATGCTAAAARTTAACAGACATAATTGCTCCCTGTTTATTGACAGCTCCCTGAGGTGACTGTAAATATAGGTGAGTAAAGCAGATGGTGCTTTGTGTTTGTGTTCAAGAACATCACAATATTAGGTTTTTTTCATTTTAATGAAARCTACACTTGTTTTCTCTTTTCAAAATTTTGAAATCAAGGTCAGAGCAATCTTAATGCTTTCTCCTTGGGGCTATACTGGGGCATGTGGATAACTCATGTCCCAGATTACTACAGACCACTGAGAGATTAAAACACACGAGAGGTCTGGGGCAAAGCAGTTTACAAGCTGCAAGTTCACTGGTGCTGAACAGCCTGGTGCACTTCTGTGACAGAGGGCACAGCCACAAAGACTGAGCTCAAAGCTGCTTCAGCAGAACTTACTGACTTAGAAGCCACCTCAGATGACTGGTTTGGGCTGCTTGCAGTTCAGCTATTTCTGCAGCGTTTTATACTTGTGACATAGCTAAGGCCTTCAACTTCTACTCCAAAAGCACCCTGAGGGCTCAGGTCAGGTAAGATCAAGTGTTTACCTGTAAGTACAACATTCTCCAACATTCCTCTGCACCAACAGCTACATTTACAAAGGGCACCAGTCCTTTACCGTGTATCTACAATGTCAACTTTCACTTACCTCATAATCCAGTTGTAGAGCCTTAATCCACAGCCATTTGTAAACAGTGCCGATCCCAAAAATGCAAAGAATTGCCAGGCAGTCCCCACATAAGATTTGCAAACAAAGCTCTAAGTTTAAATTTGCCTTTTTCTGACCTTCTTAGGCCCATACTACTTTCTTTTCCATGCACAGGGCTTTGGCCAGTGCCTATAGATTCCTCAGTTTAGTCTTTTCCTACCCCCAGTTCTGCCTACTTGTTTCAGGCTCAGCATTCCCTTTTCCCAGGTCAAAATTAGGGAGACAGGATAGGACAGAGCAGATTAACAGTACTGTCCTTTTGCTTGTAGGAACATCCCCATATTGCTGCTCCTCCTCATGAAAATGGCATCAGCTTTCAACAGCTGAAGGTCTCGAGATGACAGAAGGTCCCCCTTGGGCCATTAGAGCAAATATGAGAGAGAGACAAAGGTCTTGCTCCTCTATCAATACAGAAAGGCAGGCAAGTCACAAGAAAGTCAGAACATTCATASCATGGCAAGCTTCCTGTCAGGACCAGGCAAACTCCAAACACTCATTTGCAAACCAGAGGAAAAGGACAGAAAATGATTCTGTTTCTCTCCTGTTCACTGCAGCTGCAATTAAAGCACTTGAAAGAAACATTGAAACTTGTTTGCAAACACAATCCTGGTATGTTCTTAGTTGTTGCAAAAAAGGTTTTATTTCAAGGAACACTTCACCACACTGTATCTATGCAGGCTGTCAATATACAAAAAATAGAGCAGTGATAGGCAACTTAAGCAGTGAAAAAAATCAGTTAGTCCAGAATTAAAGTCATACAGCAAGGGCCCTTTCCTGGCACAGGCTCAGTTTAAGGTGGTTTGCCTCAGGAGCAGACATTTCCTCGGCTGTCTAAAAATGGTGCTCAAGTAGGCACGAAGGAACTCAGGACAAGTCACTCCCTTCAGAAATTCCAAGGCTGGGTCAGAGCAGTTTGCTGCAATGCAGAACACAGACTCTATTCCTGAAGAGGAAAAAAATTAATAAAAAACAATTTTACATCAGGAGAAATATTTAAAAAGTTGAATTTTAATCCTAACCAGTGGAGAGTTCCTTTACAAAATGCAGCTCAGAAAGATCCAGTAAGAACCAGACAGCCCATTCCAGACATAAGAACTTTACAACTAAACACTTCTTAACCTATTCACCTGTCTGACACTGATGGGAGCATCAAACACTCTTCTCTGGTAAAGTGGCTTGGACAACACCCAGTAACTACATTGCTTCAGGAGAAGAGCATTTAACACAGCGGATTTCACTACTTCTCACCTGGTTTTATTTGGAGAAACAAGGCTTGAGACTCTTCAGCATCTCTGAGTTGTCCAGTGCTCAGACAGGAACCCCATACCCCATGACCATTCAACAAATATTTTTAGAAACAGAGGCACAAAGTGCTTACTTTCTGACAAAACAGCATTACTTGCTTTTGACTACAGGGTGACATTAATTAGTTCATACTTTGATTGCTTGATGGGGAAACTAGGATTAAAATAGGATGTCAGACTCAGCACCTCAGTAAGGTTACAAAACACTTACTGAGTTGGAACTGATATACATTCACATCCAGGGGAGAAAAGCCAATTTGCTCATGATAAGATACCTGTATCTTTATTTTCTCCAACTCATCTGCAAATCTACAAAGAGCAAGTTATGGAAAGAATGACAAGCAGAGTAAAATCAAAGACGGTAGAGACCTCTTCCACAGATTTTTTAAGTCAAGATATCAGTATCAAAGATATAAATTTAAAGAACAATTCAGAGTGGAGAATCATGAGAATTTAACAGGTTTCACAAAATAAAAAAATGTAAGAACACAATATTTTTTTTTAGATTTAATGTAATATGTAAGTTTGATTATTAAAATGCCAAAGAATTTAAGTCTTTAATCTACAAATTAAGTAGGATATTTCTAATGTCACTCCTCAGGAAGTAAATTTTATMATTTTGGACAGAATTCTGCATCAAAAAGAAATGCCATAAAGCAAGATCAAGATCAGTAGAAGTATCTTAATAAAAACAAGTTTATTCATTCATATTTTAGGTAAATATTCAAATAGTCATCAAAGCCTTTTTGCCATGACTGTAAACTTTTTATTTTAAAAAATTATGTTAAAAACCAATACAGTAATTTCCATTAATGTTCTAAAAAAGTTTGTTCACATCTTGAAAGAAAATACATTAGCAACATCTCCCAGCATCATCAATCTTTAAAAAAGTAAAACTCTAGGTGCAGAACATTTCTACATTGTAGTATCTCTACATTTTAATTTAGTCACATGATTGAATATCATTCATCTCTATTGTCTCTAGACCATGATCAAGAGCATACCTTAAATAGAAGATATTCAATGATGTGTTACACATTGCCACAGATACTAACATTATTAGAAGAGTGCACAACTCAATTTCACTAACAAAGCAAGACCTTTCTATATGCTGCATTGTAACAGTTAATTTAGCTATATGCCTTTAAAATCATGTATGTTTTCCAAGGAAAAATACTAAAAAAAATCCATGGTCCAAATTCTGCTCCCACTTATATTCACAGGATAAGATAAGCACCATCAAGTTGTAGTTTATAGCTGAAAAGCATATAGAGAACCAGTTTGTTTGTGAGTATAAGGGAGAGGAGAACTTGCCCCATGTCTGTAAACATTCACATAAGTCTGCAGTCCAAAGTGCCAGATAGGCAGCCTATCCGCAGTACAATTATTTAATTCATTCAGAGGGGTGCTGGAGGCAAGGAGAATATTATGGAACCTTATTTTAGAGGCAAGTTAAAATGGTTTTATGTACTTTGGAAAGACATATTGTCAGCTAGCTAAACCATACTCCAGTAAAACATAATCCACTTCTACCAAATACAGTACAGCATCATTTCCTATCTTTCTTGTTCAGACAAAGGAGTACTCAATTCAGCAGCAAGTCCATGACAGTATTTTGAAGCATAAGAAAAACCCCCCCATACCTCTGACCTACCCTCCCCTTAACATACTGCTGATGCTAACAGGAGATCTTCATACATAGGAAGAAAACATCTAAAAAACCATAAACTGACCTTGATTTATACACACACAGGAAGTGTGCTTCTAGACAAAAGGTCRTCTACAGCTTGAATTGTCTAGTTTCAGTCTAGATCTCAGTCTATATTAACCACATATACCATACAAAACATAACAGGATAGGTGCTTATTCACACTATTAAGTATACTTGGTCTCCCTACTCAGCTTGACAGTCAATTGCCYTATTTACACAAACTCCTGTTTGAATGTTCCTGATCCTGTAAGACACCAAACATTGAACTCTTRAAATTAAAGGAGAGTCAAGGATGCTCAGCAATTCACAGGATCAGACCCTGAATYAAATTGAATGCAATTCACAAATTAAGTTTGACATCTGACACAGCCTCCTGGAAACATTTTACCCTCATGTTTTCCCTTTCTTTCCCCAGCTCAGACCATGCTCCCACTATCGCAGAGACAGCCTTCAAAGTGAATAGGATCAGGCTCTGTCAAGCAAACACTGTAGTCTTTAGAAATGCCTGGTATTTACTGCCATCCACTCTGGGGCAGACTTGTCTGCAATGGAAATGGTGTTCCTGGTGTTGATGGATAGTTAGCAAAACCTTCAGGCTGAGCTGTATAGTTCTCCAGAGCAGAAGCAGAATGCGCCTTTAAGGAAGATAAGAAGTTAGGAAACAGCACTGATAAAATCAAGGAAACAAAAATCTAAATTAAGCAAAATTTCAGCCACAGTACCAGTCCTGCTCAAGCTAAAACAAATGGATTATATTCTGAAGTGTGCAAAGAATAGAGATGAGCAAGGCATCTATACAAGGATGTTAATCTCTAGTGCAACTATTGCTCTGAAATACCAGAGAATGAAAAAAGCAGTTGGATTATGGGGGAAAACAAAGAAGTGTTAATGACACCAGCTGATTTGGAAGGCACAGCTTAATCAGRAGCTGTAATATTTTAGTGACTCAACTTTCCTTCTCTTCATTGCTCAGGTAAATAAGTGTTAATTTCAGTGACTGGATCTTGTAAATAAGAATAATTACATTCCCTCAATGCAACCTGCATACATTTCTACAGAACAAATAGACTCCTGAGCTGAAAAAGCATGGTCTAGATGAAGTAATTTGCTTCTTCCAATCCCCTGATATTCAGAAGACATCTGACAATATGCTACACTCTAAACAGTACTTAGACATATGCTCCATTTCAACAAATGATGTGTCACAGAAGAGAGAAAACATTGAGACACTCAGCTCTCTCTTTTAGTATTACGTAGAGAAGGTCAAATTTCTTACAAGAGTCTGTACAGAGGCTGTTTTTAACAAAAGACAAACTAAACATATAAACAAAGTCTGATGATAGTTTCAGTTAACTTATGTTGATGGGTCAAACAAGCTGTTTCATGGACAAGAGATGATGAAACTATGCATTACCCAAAGCTACTTCAAGCTTATATTACAATTCTATTTGTGGGAACTATCAAGAGAAAGGCACAACCACAACAGACACAATTTCAGGACAATCTGATTACATGTGCAGATGTACATAACTCACAACAAACGGTCCATAGAAATCTGTCAGTTACTCAAATATCAGACGAACTGAGCACAAATTTTGCAATGGTACAGTCAGCTCATTTGATTTAACAGAAACCCAGCAAAAAAAAATTAATTTGCATTATCTTTTCTTTTACCTCTCCCCATTTTACAAAGAGTTTTAGATAATGTTTTAATCTCATTTATGAAGCATTGTACACTGGTCTTGAGTAAGAAGCTAGTACAAGTTGTTTTTTATCATCATCCTTTGAATCAGTTCTCACACAATTTAGGGATTTTAATTATTTACTGACTTAAACTAATCCCAATGAGCTAGCAGGCAAGTAGGTGCTCAAGAGATCACTGGAAGTAGAACAGTACTAACAAATAGGCACATTACCTGTAGTAGTGCTGACTGGGCAGCTGCACTATGCTGCAATTCCTGTAAGGAAGATTGTGTGGCACTTTGGGGAAAGCCAGGGATACCAGGAAGAGATAAAAGACCAGGAAAAACTGCATTTCCTGGAGTCTGTAGTCCAGAAGTCAAGCTGAAAGAATGTCAAAATGAGGCTATTATTAGGAACATCTGCACTATGTTTTATTCTGTTTCCCTCTCTAYAAGCTTATGTCTATACAAATTACAGAAGCAATTCTTTTTCTAAATCTCACAAAGGCCAGAATTTCTGAACTGAATTCCAGTCTGTACTCACCTAAAAATCATTCATACATACACAAACCAAGATTGTCTGGAACATACCTAAGGGCATTCAAAATGTTTTGTACCTCAATTGTGCTGACAGTTTGCACACAAAAAAAAACCCCTTAAAGACAAAAATTAATGCTGATGACTTCCTTAAAATATCTAAGATATTGTCTGCTATTACCTGTGTGTGTTAATGGTGGAATCCATTCTTGTAAAAGTCTAGGATGTGCCAAGTATCCTCCTCTGGGAAGTAAAATCACTGAGCTCCTCACTGGATTAGACTGTCATAAYAGGGACTATTGAGGCCAACTTATTTAGCCACTACCCTATCAGCTTCTTATGACAAGTGGAAATCTACTAGTRAACTAACTTTAAAAATTATCTGCAATTAGTAACTATGAGTGAAAATATTGTCTACACACTTAAAATAAAATCAGTGTTTTGCTGAAGAGAAATAGTTCTGACCTCCTCCAAAAACAGTAACATACCCAGCCTGTGCCACAAGTGCAGAGTTGAAGTTTGAGCTAAAGGCCGAGGCAAACCCTGGCAGGACCGGAGCTGGAGATGGGGCTGTGGCAGCTGCCGGCAACGGTGCAACTGCTGCTACTGCAGAAGATGCCTGGAGGCCAGGGAAAGAAGGGAGAGCAGGAGTGACAGAGGGTGTGTTAGAGACAGGAAAACCAGGGAAGGATGGGTTTGATGATCCCAGAGGTCCCTGGGCAACAGAAAAAAGGGAAGGGACAGCACTGGACAAGTTAAGCGAGAAGGGTGGAGCAGAGACTGTTGCGGAGGCGGCGAGTCCTGAGAGCACGGCGGCGGTGGAACTCACATGGGGGGCGGGCATGGCGGAAGCGCTTGTAGCCGGAGTGGCCAGCAGAGACCCCGGGAGGGTGACGGGCGGGGTCAGTGCTGGGTTACCAGTAAAGGCAAAGTTACTGGTTAGAGACGTGAAAGGAGGAAGTCCATTGAACACGGGGGCAATGGGAGCAGAGGAGCCGTGTGGGGTGAGGGAAATGGAAGCCAGAGAACTGGAGTTRTTCAGAGGAGAACTCAAAGAGGAGAGCCCTGACAGCGCTGGGTTCAGGGAACTGGGCAAGCTGACGGGCACCGAAGCTGCTGAGGTGTACGCACGCCCAAGCCCTGACAGTCCTAGAGTGCCATGAGAAGGGCTGGCTGAATGAGAAGGACCTTTGAAGGCCGACAGGGTAGGGCTCATGGGTTCTGTTTTGACCAGAACTGGGATACTTGTGGCAACTGGGGCTGATGAGAGCTGCTGGTCGGGATTAGTAGGACTCGTGCCATGCAAGAGGGAGGCTGATGAGCCGCAGTTGACTGGCATAATCGATGGTGAAGTGGTTAAAGGTGACTGTGCAGGCAATGTGGGAGGAGTGGAACTAGAATTGGCTACAGATGGGGATGGAAGACCTGGAAAAATAGCCAGCCCAGGAGTGGAGGAACGCTGTGTGTTGGGGGTGGCTGATGGAGTGTAACATTTGTTGACAGAGGAAGTGGGAGGATCAGAGCTTTGATTAGCAAGAGCAGATAAAGAAGCAAGCTCACTTGTCACAGCRGAAGGTAAAGCAGATGAATTGATTAATGAAGTGTCATTTGATGTCAGAAATCCCTTTAAGACAGACAAAATTGGGTTAGGCAAGCTAAGCGAGCCAGGAATGGTGGTGGCAGGAGAATTAGCAACTGCAGATGGAACAGGACTAGAAATCCCTTGGGCATTGGGYGGCAAGGACAAAGGGAGGCCAGCAAAGACTGATGACAATGGAGCAGGATTATTAGCAGAAGCAACTGAAGAGGTTGTAGAGAAAGGGAGGCCAGCAAATGGTGTAGCAGCAGATGGAAAAGCTTCACTGGGTGCAGGTGTGGCACATGGAGTGGAGGAACCTTGCGGAGCGGGCATAGCAGCAGGGATAGAAGCCAGCCCAGAAAAAACTGAGGGAATAGGGGTAGAGGTTGCACTGTGAACAGATGTGACAGGAACACCAGGCAATGAAAGGGATTTGATGACAGTAGGGGTTGGGGTGGATGGCTGAGATGTATGGATGGAAGAGGAGACCTGTCCTGGGAAAACAGGAAGGACAGGGGTAGACATGTTCATCCCAGAGATGAGTGGAGTTGCAGGTGCTAATGAATGGCTTATTGCCTTGACAGGTGATGGGGTAGGGACTGGAGTAGCAGCAGGTGTTGAAGGATTAGAACCATGAGGAGTAAAGAGCTGATTCGCTTGTGCAGAAAAAGCTGCAAAGAAACAAAACCAGTAAGAATACTTGAAACTGTCAGAAAGGATTGAAATCAACAAAAAAACATAAACATTTTATACAGCATTTCAAAATATGATACACGAGCAATAGCTAACACACAATGTCTACATATAAACAATGAACAGCAGGGCCTATGAAAAAAAACCAAAAAGGTACACACAAACACGTCACACAAATCATACACCATGTGGGCTAACACTCCTTTTTAAAACACTCTGTGACATCTGCTACCTCTTCATGATCTCATGCAAAACAGTTAGAAACTCAAATACACTCTGTAAGAACATCTAAGTGATACAGGTAAACACCCTCCCTCTGGTCCCTAACATTTGGCAGTACCCAAACCAGATCTAATATTCCATCAGCATCAGATCACCTGGGCTCCTCTGCATCCACTCTCACTGAAGGTCAGAATTTCCTTCAGAACCAGTTAATTCAATGTATCATGATTTCAGAGAAGTTTAGTCAACAACTGAAGAAAGCTGATTTCAGGTGCTGGTAGTTTTCTTTCCTTCAAAATCAGGTCATTCTCTTCACTGTGCTTCCTTCAGATTTTGATTCTAAGAAGGTACACTTTGAAATTCACGTATCACACTACAGTATTAAACTAACATTGGTGCTTGACTTCAGCAACAAGGGTTTCTAGGAGTCTTTAGTCAGGTGTCTGTAATAAAGGCAAGCACCTGCCACTAAAAGTACCAGCTTGTGTCAATCCTACAAAGTAAGTTAGAGACATCAGTCAAGCTGCAAGAAAACACGCAGGCACACTGTGAATGTGGAGGTTAATGGAAAGGAGCTGTATTTATGAACACTGGCATGTCATGACTCTCGATATGCCTGCCTCTAGTGTCCKGTGGAATATGAATATGTTAATAAATCATTGCTCTCAAACAACYCTTGTGCTTTATTTTACTTTTGGAATAATCTGTTCAAATGCAAGCAAGACACTCATTCAACGAGTCAAACTCACCACTCAAAACTCTCTAGCAGCCTACATGTCTCTCTTGCCTGATTTCTACATATAATTCTACACACAAATCCAGAAARTTATTCTTAAAATCTTGGACCTAAGTTGATATGACAAACTCCAATTTTGTGTATGCGGAAACTCAAAAATGAGTAAATCTAAAAAAAACCTATTTCCTTTGACATACTCTTTTCAAGTAAAACCTCAGACTGTCAAGCTCTGGATTCTGCTCTTTTCTCATTCTATTTCCAAGCTGAAGACTCCCCTAAAGATCACAGTTATTTAATCCTGACGGCCAAAGTAATCATGAATGAAATACAGCTGTASTAGAACCCAGAACTGAACTTTTCTTCCTAAGAGAATATTTCATTCCTTACACTGTAGTAATTTAGCTGCAYGAACTAACTTTGTAAAAAATACATGCACACTTAAAGAGGGGTATACAAGAATAAAGTGATTCTTCCAAATATTTCTGTAGAACCAYCCCTGGACACAGAGAAGGTAAGACAAAACACAACTTTTTTTTTTTGGTCCCTAGGAATATTTACAGTAGCTAAATTTATCACAGTCATTTAATCTATTTGCAGTATTTGTCAATATGCCTGACTCAATGGTCAGTAAATTCTCAGTTGGTCAAATCTAATAATGTTATCAAAGTCTTTTAACAAGTAGTTCCTAATGGGATTTATTATTATGCTTTGTACTAAGCATAYAAGCACCACACAAAAACAATTAAAAAATGCACAACTGTCTTGGTAAAAAGAACAGGATCTTACAGGGTAGGACAAAAGTGCAGGCAGACATAGTTAGATCTAACACTGTGGGGTAAGACACTCAAAAATCTYTAAATCTTTCTTGCATGCCTACCTTCTTATTGCAACTGATGTATGAAATTAAAATGTCAATGAGTTTTCCAACAGATGTCCAGAATTTTAAAAATTGGAAAGATTTACTGAAGTATTTAAGTGTATGAACATTGCAAAGGGTATTTTGATTTCGTTTTTAGCATGATTTCTCACATACTTATATAATGAAGAATATAAAAAACTTTGATAAGCTAACACAAAAGAATGAATTTTAATGTTTCAATGCTTCTAAGTAAAAATGTCTAATGATTTTTTTCTCCACTTCCAAGAAAATCTATTCCACATACTTAGTGGCTGCATACTTCGAAGCTTATGAAGATCCCACTAAACAAGTTGTTAACATTTTCTGAACAAGTAACAAAAATACAATGAACACAAAAATCCCCCTGTGGATTTGCAATTTACCTTGATTTTGGGAAGGTTTTGCCTGGCTGGAAAGGTCCTCATTTTCTAAACAGAGAACARCAGCTTGTTATCGAAAGGCAAATGAAACTCTAGCAGTGAATRATCCACTCCCAGCAATGAACCAGGAAAAAACAGCATGAATATTTTTAAAGGTATGCATGCTTTACCTGATACCACTTGATTAGCAGTGTATGGTGGAGGAGCTGGTAAGCCTGGAGCTATGACATTGGCCATTGGAACTAAGCCAGCATTGTTGTAAGCACCTAAAATAACAAAGGCAATACACATCCCTGTTGTGAGAWCAACCTGTATTTAGATGAACCAGTAAGCATCTTCACCTTTTAAAAAATATTTTCAAGACTGTAAGACATGCCTTCATCAAAAAGCTAGACCAGTTAACTATCCAGACTGGATCTTGGCTTTTGCAACATCCAGTTGCAATGCATGCAATGCATGCCATGGAAGGGCATGCATTGTGATCCAGATTTTACTAAGGGCAATTCTCTTAAGAGAGCCTGAAAAAGTCAGGTTTGAATTCCTTTCAATTCCATTTTGCCTGAAAAAACTAAAAGGGGAGGAGTGATACAGTGTCAGCAGCATCACTAGCTCCTTTCCTATTCTTAATTTAAAGGCTGTTGCAACTCCTTCTTCAGCATTAAAGCTGGACAAACAAAGGAGCCAAACACAGATCAGTAACCATGACCMTTTAACATTAGCCAGAAAATTCTGAGAAAAAACAATCCTTCTCAAATACTTAATCTATTATTCTTCAATATTTCTTTAAATGTTAATAAATTCAAGCAGGTTAGCAAAGTATTTTAATATAAAATTCTTACAGCAAGTAACATATTAAAGATACCTTTTTCCCTCTGTTATTTTTTGGAGCAATTGAAACTGTTGTACTGCTGTGGTACACAGTTCTGATGAAACACATCTGAATTTAAATTGCAGGAATACAAACACATTTCACATTGGCCCTGAATTAATAGTTTAAGAGCATAACAACTTGGGCTTCATGGGAAAAGGTAGCACTTGAACAATACTGAAAGTGCACCAATTTCTCATATAGAAGTCCTTTCTGATTTCATACTTTCATAGTAATTCCACCTGATGTTAAGATTTCTTGCACAAGCAAATCAGAAAACAACTAAAAATAACCGCATCACTCAGGAAGGAAATGGTCAAGAAGCAGAAAACAATTCATCATTCTAATCACACTGAAAACAGTCACATTCAATAGTTTCAGGTCAGCAACTGCAATCTCATTAAACACATACACATACATATAATTTCACCAGTTATGAGTTCTGTTGTCACAAGAGCTTTCTTAAAACACATGTTGCAGCCTAGTAAGGCCCTAAAACCTCAAAAGCTCTTTCATATACTAAAACTGTACTAATGTTTCTATCCTGCCACAGGCCAAATTTTGTGCTTTAAGGTACAATGGATAGGATTTATTCAATATAAATTTGAGTTAGTCTGCAGGTTTCCTACACAGTTTCTTCAGAACAAGTAATTTCCTGGGCATAAATAATCAATCAGTCTTATTTTAGCCACTAGTAGTGCCTAGTTTTCTAAAATGGCTATAAAAAGACTTGCAGACATCAAGCTGATTAGATGACTCAGCCTTCAGCATGCTTGCTAGGAGTTCTGCTTTATTTTCTTATCAACTCCCTGAAATCCCCAACATCAGTGAAAAGCAAGTGCCCTAACCAGAGCACTCTTTGTTTTGCAGTACAGAATTTCAAGATTAGAAAAGGCTTTAAGCTGCCTGCCAGACCTGCATCAGACTACTTTTCCTAAGCCTTCTTCCAAAGAAAGGGCAATTGCCTTGCTCCCTTCCAAAAATGTCTTGAGTCTAACAATTGATGCAGCAGAGCAAAGAGAGGAGCTTATGAATAAAGGCTCAATCTTACTTAAGGCACTAAGAAATAGTGCCATTGCTAAAAATAGAGCAATGGCAGGAAAAAGCAATCACTATTTCCCTTCTGACAATCTACCTTTCTTTTAGGAAACTGTTTACTCTCCATGATGATGGACAGAAGGTAAACCTGAAGGCAAGTGAGAAACAGATTACAGCACTTCAGCAAGTTCCTACATAGTTCCACCCAATTCAGGGCCRTGGCTGACCATATCCCAAGCTGGGTTCTACAGCAACAAGTCAGACTTGTCAAGCCAAAGCCCAAGCCTTGGCCAAATGTTACAACAAAGCCAAACCCTYGTCTTGTTTAACATGCACAATACCTCCCATAAATTAAATATTTTGTCATCAGAACAAAATATTGCGAGTTTTTCTTATGGATGTTGGAAAAATAAGTCAATMTATTCCTCTTTTTATCAGTTCTGCTGCCATGAAAGAAAAGGTAAAAACCAGTACCTAGAGCTCAGAAAGCAGAAGCCAATTTCAGATATGACCCTGGTCAGAGAAACCAACACTTGACACATTGCTTAAAAGGCAAATGCATGAACAATAGCATCAAGCTAGAACACACAGAAACCTTACTTGGTGCAATAGTTGCATGTGGCCGACATGGTGGGATGGGGTATGGAACTGGTTTGTGTGGATTGTACGTTGATGGAGCCTACATAAACAAAAATA
This sequence comes from Cardinalis cardinalis, assembly GCA_014549065.1. Classification (NCBI taxonomy): domain Eukaryota; kingdom Metazoa; phylum Chordata; class Aves; order Passeriformes; family Cardinalidae; genus Cardinalis; species Cardinalis cardinalis. Next base: position 1,169,450 of record JACDOX010000027.1, read on the forward strand.
AATAGTGAATAGTGAAAGAGTGAAGCAATAGTGAAAGCATTAAGTAATGTTTTGCAGACAAAAAGCTAACATTCTACTACTACAGACAGGCATTCTTTTCTACTAATATAGGTGATATGAAATTTTTTCATAATATCCATAGTGACTGCAAGTATTTCACTCTTTCTGAAAAGAGTGAAACAAACATCACTWGTATACCTCTAGATTTTAATAGAAAACTGAGCACAAGTGGGAAAGGGAGCCTCTTTCTGCCTTGCAGTTCTCATACTCTGCAGTCTTAGACTGACTTCTCATTTTAGAGGTTTAGCACATTTAAAACTAGCAAATATTTCTGAAGGTACCTACGTTTTTAAAATAATACAGCTTTGTGGGAAACATCTCATAATAGAAGTGATAATAAAACATTTGGACAATACTTCAAAGTAGTAACAGGTTCACTGAAAGCTTACCCCACATGCTCAAAAATTTCAAAATACAGATCAGATATGTTAAGAAACAAGAACCTCTTTCTAAGGCACTGCTGTAATTCAAGTTTCAAAGATGGAGGCATTTTCTRTACTCATGTGAGAAATCCTCAGAGAGCAGCTCATAATGGATTACCAAAAACGCTTTTMGTTTTCTCTTCTGCTACTGTAATTTAAATTCTGTCTTCAAGTGCACATACATTGTACCCTGTAGAGAATCTTCCCCCTCTASAGATAAAAACTAGAGCTTATTTTCAAGTTACATAAAAACATACAAGGTCATATTTATTACACAAGTTTAGCCTCCATTAAATTGCTGCTCTACAGTCTTCTTGCAACATTACAGCATTTTATAACAAAGCCTTGTTGAATTGGCTGGTAGTTGTCTTGGGGATTTTTAAAGTGTCACTTATTTATAAATTTTTATACATACTGGTTTGGATGGTCCAAGTATACGGGCTGCTATTCCCTTTCCTTCATTAGTACATTCTTCTGTGTCCTTTTTGATAGGGGTTCCCTGAAACAAGAGAATATTAAACCAAGCATTAATTTAGAAGCAAACCTTGCTGTACAATTTTGTCTTTTTTTTTTTTTCTGAACTACATTTGAGTTCCTGAACATTCTGAAAATAACCATGTTTGTTAGGAAAAAAAAAACCAAGCCAACTAACTGTTTTAGGCTTGTAAAGTAATGAGTAGGAGCATTCCAATAGCTTGGYTTGTAATACTGAGCTTTTGCAAAGAGAGGCATTTCAAACCGTGTACGTTGATAATGGAATTCTGCATTTTGACTTGCAGACGTGATAACATTAATTTAATTTTGCTGTTCCTTAGGTGTCCACAGGAAATGCTTAACATGCTTAAGAGCCACACTCAGATTAGCAGTAGTACTGTAGTGACCATATTAGGTCACTTTATCAACCTACCAGCAAGCCTCTTGACATCCCTCCTGATTCTGCCAAATGCTGCTAGAGTTTACAATGTTTTCCTGACATGAACAATGTCTTATTTATGACATTGTTCAGGTAATCTTTACCTGAAGCAGCATAGAAAGAACGGGCAAATAAATATAATGCAAGTTCCCTGTAAATGTGGAATGGAGTAAAACAAACAAGCAAACCAACCAACCCAACAAACTCACTTTGGTTTTGATTCCACTCTTCCCTCCCTGTATATGAATTCTGGGTTTGGTTATACTACAATAAATCTTAAATTAAAGTTCATTTGTGAAAAGCAAAAGCATAGGATTATGCTTACTGGAAAAATTCCATTTATGCGACTTGGTTTGCCCTTGGGATAAGGATTGCCAGGAATCATGCCACAGGATGATATCATAGCATGAGGAGCCTTACAACCTGTTTTTGAAGCCTGCAAAATAATCAAGAAAGAACATTATTTGCTATCAAATTCAATGCTCTAAAGAAACTAGTTACTACTTCATGACATTTAGACTGCACGAATCAACCTACATGGAACAACTGAAGTCTGTGTCTCAAGTCTTATTCCAAATAATCCAAATAGTGTAAACTTCGGTCAAAGTCCCTCTCTGCTTACACTGAACTTTGGCTTAAGCACTTGGTGTTCTCTAAAACAAAACACAAACKATTTCCTCCAGCACTGGTTGCAATCCTGTGTCCCTTTTTCCATATGTTCCTAATGCCTGACAAAAACTTCTCCTTTTGTTGCACATGCTCTTACCTTTTTGCAGTTGCTTGTTTCAGCTTGCCTTACACCAGCAGCTCCCAGAAGTCCTCATGCTAAGCCCTGACCCCACAATGAMCACAAGGATACAATCCTAACAGAACCAAGGATATTAGTTTATCTTGATTACCTGTTCGAGAATTCGTCTACATCTTTTCTTCTCTGACATATTGATTCTGAATAGATCTTCAATCAGGCGATAATTCTGAGCATCAACAATGTTGCTGTAAAGACAGTGACAGACAATTATTGCCATTCCATTTGCACAAGCTGAAAATGCTGAAAAGTCACCCACAGTTAGCCACTACCCAAAAGCACTTTAAAAAGCCATAACTAGGTTCAGACCATAATATTACTATTATTAAAGTAAAAATGCTAGGCTTAAATATGGACTTCATGCCTGTAAGTAAAACATGGTATTAGAACTAAAGATCAATACAGAATAATGATGATGATGGCTAAACTTWATTTCAAGAGTAAGTATGTAGAATAAATTTTGCATCACAACAGTGATGTCTTGAGATTTAAGGCATCAACAGTTCACTAGAAAGCTTAAATTACAACTAACACACAATTCCTAGCACAGCAGAAAACCAGCAGCTACTCAATTTGCCATTGCTCTTTGCCAGTCTGGTGKAAAAACAAGTTTTCATCTAATTTAATTTAGAATGAAAAAGATAATTCCTGGTAAGTCTCTCAAAGTTCTGCAGAGCTAGTGAAAGCCTTCGTATAGTTCTAAAAGGTACTCCTCCTCTCTCTTCTTCCCCAAACACTAGACACACCAGAAAACAAAATATGTGACTACAAGGAGACCAGTACCTGCTTCTAACCACCTTATTCAAAATTCTGACCAATTTTTTACCAGCACTTCTCAGTCAAATATTACCCATGCCACCCAAACTACTGGAAATACAATACAGCACCAAAAAGGAGGACTCCTCAAAGGAGGATATTAGACAGCAATTAAATCAGCAAAACACAGAATGAAGCCATGAAAAACACCTAAAAGAACAGTATTAAAATATGAATGAGTTTTCAGCTTTGTTCAATATTCCTGATTAATGAAGTAAGCAGCACATAGATTTSGGTTAGGATTTGTAATCATGACTCCTTTACGTTGCTCTAGTACTGTACAAATTCAACAGCTAAGGAAGTTATTGTGCTTTCCCGCCACATCAGCTGAAGTGTAACAATTGCTCAGTCCAAGAGCTCCAGTCTCATCACAAGAAGGTAACATGTTAGTCTTGTGTGTCACTAACTAACTTTCCTATGGCTACTCTGTTTTGGTTTGGTCTGAAATAGACTAGGAGCACTGACATGGCTTCCTTAAGCTCAACTCCTAAAGCAAAATCATGTCTGTATCCTCAGTCTTAGCTCTTTTATGGATATTTGTACCATGGACTTATATGCCCCAGGAAGTTCAAGCAGGCGGTAGTACAGCATTCACAGGGAAGACAGATATGCTTAAAGCAAAAAAMCCCTAAACAACCAAAAAAAGAATACTTTCTAAAATAAATCCCCTGAACCAAGCAGAAGATTTCCATTTTAAATATGTGTAATAGATYCTTTGAAGCAGCTCTGTTCACTAGGAATATTCCAACTTTCTCTGTAAATAAAAATTTAAAATAGCTAWTTTTTTATAGACAGTAGATTTGTCAGTTTAAGAGATCCATTTACTTAACTCATCTCTACATATGTAATACTTAGAGGACTTTTCAAAAAAGGGTCAATTCCCAGAATTTCCTGGTCTCAAGTCTTCCAGATTTCAGTGAGCAGATAAACAAGCTTAAGGCCCTCTTTGTTCTCTACAACATTTGAAGACCACATTAAAAACACACCAAAAGTGCCAGTCTTCCAGCAGGCAGAAGCTCACACAGCAGCAAGAACTATGGAACTTTCCACATAGAATCATTGGCTRGAAGGAYCTTAAATATCATCTAGCTCCAAAGCCCCTTTAGATGAGCAGAGGCACCTTTTACTCAGGTTGCTCAGAGCCCCATCCAGCCTGGCCTTGAACATTTCCAGGCATGGAAACTTCTCCAGACAACCTGTGCTAGTGCCTCACCATCCTCACAGCAAATAACCTACTCTTTTCCAGTGTGAAGCCATTCTCCTTGTCCTGTCATTACACTCCAGCTCTCTTGCAGGCTCCCTTCAGGTACCAGAAGGCTGCAATTAGGTCACCCCAACTCATTCCAGGCTGAACAAACTCAATTCTCTCAGTCTTATGACTACTTCTACAACATCTGCTTCTAATCATTCTTTTAAACAGCCCCATCAGTAATAGATTTCTGCTTTACCTTAACCAGGCACAGCRCTTCCTTCTAGGAGATCTAAAGTTTTACATCCTCAAACATGAGCTAAACCAATACAAGTTAAGGAACACAGCAGAAGAGATACTTACGAAGCTAAGATTTCAAGGGCAATAAGTTTATCTTTACTGAAGGTGAAGCAGTTGAGAATATTAACCATTTTTGATGCTGGAACTGCCACTATTTTCTGATAGAGAAAGGAAAAAAGTGTGTATAAAATAAAACAGTAYAAGTATTTTAAACTCAGAATACAATTCAGTAACAGCTTCATATGGTATATTTCAGTAAACTTTTAATAACCACTCCCTCCCATTGGGAAGGAGACTCTATASGCTAAATTATGAACAAGCACCTCACCAAAAGCAAAGAAATCAGGAGTTAACAAGAGTTAGAAAGGGTTACATCTCCTGTGATACACAGGAAAGTAAAAGTCACTTTAGTCAGAAAAGATACCCCAATCAGAAGTATGAAATTTCATAGCTTGGTACCACTGAAGGAGATGAAGAAAAATTTTTGAAGATTTTGAAGGGTATATTGACTCATCAGTTGAAAAGTAGGTGTCATAAAATTAAAGTGACATTAAGAGAGCAAATTTATTCCACAAGATCATGTCACAAAAACTCACATGTTGTAAAGCCTTAATYGCCTTAAGCTGTGGTTCTGCCCAGGAGAAGTATCTCAGCAATTCAACAACCTGCAACAGTAAGGCCTTCCATTAATCTTTCAGATATATTAAAAATGTATGCTAACAGTACGAATATGACCTATCCACTTTTGTAGCACATGGGTATACTGCTAAAAAACATTTGTCTGCGATGGCTGATTGTCAGTGCCTACCAGCATTTAACCTTCTATTTACTTCTAAGTAAGCACCTMAAAATTCCATTTTATGAGGTGAAGATTTTCCATGGAAATATTTAAGACTTACTTTTTGACATATATTTGCATATATGAATAATAATAMTACTGAATCAGAATAAGTAAAAAAAAAAAATAAATCAAGTATCTCTGAAAAAGCTTATCAACTATCAAGATTCCCAAACACACACCAAAAAAAGCCAGCAGGAAAAGACAGAGGAAAAATAAAATCTACATATTATCATGTAATATATTATCTCTATTTAGACAATACACACAAAACAATTCTAAATTCCATTATGATAAATTTATACAACTTTCCGGACACAAAAAGAATGAAAATGTAGTGATTTTGATGACAAAGCAACCTGGAACTCTTTCTAATAGTGTCATACTGATATAATAACAGGGAATTGAATCTCCTCAATAAACATGAAAAGCTAATATGATCAGCCTCAGTATGACTAAAGACAATCACTGYGTATTACTGAATACACAAAAACAATAGCTCCCATTAAACCCATAAGAGCGTTTACTTTACCTGTTCACTGGAAAAGTATCCATGAACATATTCAATAGCTTTTAATTTGTACTCAGTCAATACAGCCTAAAAGATRAAGAAAAAAAAAGGATGCATAATTACTGACTCAAAAATTATAATTATAGCACAACCATCTGCTAATCTATTAATCTAAAATCTACCCCTACAAAGTAACATTTGTATCAATTACATTGCAGCATTTTGAAGTAACAGTGTACTTCTTAGGTAACTGAGAACAGTGAAAAGCAGGAAGATGTGATTTAGTTCTTCTGTCAAAATAATACTCATTTTTTATTTACTTGATTTTGCTTTTTCATTGTTGCTTATAACTGTGCTGAGAGAACATCATCACTCTTCTTTTTGCTCCAATGACTTACATCAACTTAAAGTTAAACAAGATAATTGCTGATATTAACAGTTGATTATTGRTAACAGTTGATTATTCAGGCAATTGCACTATATGGCCCCTATAAACTAACTGACAAAGTATTTCACTTCAGTGGATTTATGAAGAAATTGGATAACAAGTCTATACAGCCAGAATTAAATACACAACAAAGCTTGCTCCAGAGAYGGATACTGTCTTATCATTACTTTTATGCATTTCAAATTTTAACATGCAGTCATACCATACAAACAAAGCACAGTACTTTAATGCAGCACTGGCCTTTTGACTTTGTGGCAAAACAGTTGTGTGGATAACCACGTGAGCTGTCTAATAGCCAGGACTTCCTCCCTGCCTGTACCCAGCYCTCTGTGACAGGTGCAAGACGTAAAGAAGACAGCTAACAGCTGAATTCCTGCCCCAAGCTGGTGAAAACACCTTTCTTCCATAGTTTCCAAGACCCCCCTCTAATGCTACATCTCATGTATTCTCAAACCACCTTTAGCTTTATCCACACACCCATTTCTATTTTCCTCTCAACAGCCCTCTTCCTTTCTGTACGTCATTAAGAGACAAACTACCAGACACACTGAAGTCACCGGGAGCAGAAAGAATTTCTGCCTTTATGCTCATTTTTTCTTCTATTCCTTCCTCCTCTTCGTATGTTTTGGAAAAAAGCAGGGTATATTTTGTTTTGGTTTTTTTTAGCAAAATAAATGTTACTTTCCCTTTTTAAATCAACAAATGAATGACTTTATAACAAGAGTACAAACAGAAAGCACTGCTATGCACATTTTATGGAAGGAACAAACAAACAAACCCCCCAAAGTTTATTTTGCTAGTACTTGTAAATACACACARGGAAAAACAAAAGTAAGCTACACATGAAGACATTTAAAAAATTGTTCCTGCTAWCTGTAGGACTGAAAATGGAACATTGGCCAACACAACAAACTTGTAAATCACATAATAAAGAAAGTTCCACCACAGAGCTAGAAATGAAGCTTAAACAAAAACATAGCAGCAAAGACAAAACCAGCATTTGGACAATGATCATTACACCACAACAGCACAACTATTAACACAGCACTGATCCTTGGATCACCAGCGAGTTGGAATACAGAAATACAAGCAGATAACACAGAGGAAACATAAGTGCCTAAAATCACATGTCTAAACCCTTTTGTCTGAAGTCTTTAGTAATCACAGAGTGTATTCTGAAGGACTGCACTGCAGTAATATAATTGAAACATTACTCCCTCCCGCCATCAATCATCAGAGAAAGCATCCAYGTGCTAGTTGTTCCTTGATTTTTTTTGGTGGTTCCCAGATTTTCCACACAAATTCATAAGTTGGGAGGAAAGTCCACACCCTGAAATATCTTAGACTGTCATGTTTTTAGCTATTTTATGAAAGAGACCTTTGGACCACGACCTTATGCAAAAATGTAGTTGTGATAAGAAAGACACCCCTGGGGCTTTTGATGAAYAGTTTTATACCTCAATATGGTTTTATACCTCAATATGTTGCAAAATAATAACACTGTAATTGCAACCATCACTGCCTCATGCCGAAGAGAAACTGAACTGGAACTCAACTCCAGAACCTGAGTCCGAATAAAGGAAATTTACCTCTCCTAGACAAACCAACACAACAAAAAATTCTACTTAATACAAAAATGCTATGGATCAGTGTTGTGTCACGAGGAAATCTCATCTGAAACAAGCCCTTCACTGTCACACCAAGACACCTTCAGAAGGTAAACTGTTCTACTGTGACACTTAAATAACCTCTGCTTWACTGCAACAAAATACATCATCACAGGTTTCTGCTTCCCAGGCAAAACAAGAAACATTAACCTCAAATGTTCTGATTTTTTCTCTCCTTTTCTCCTTCTAGCATTCAGGGAAGTGTGCCAACCACTAACCTCAAGCTTTCCTCTTAAAATCAGTCCCCYATGCAGAGAGAAACCAGAGCCCTGCCAGACACGAGGAAGCCCAGGTTTGTATCTCTGCTCCCCACAACCTGCAGTATTTTGTTTGGAGAGTTTTTAAACAGGAGATGAAGAAGCACAGCCCAGAGCACACATCCAAACACAGGACTGACATCCCAGAGGAAGGTGTGCACACAGTCACTCCTGAGCTGTGGAAGACGTGATTTCCAAAAAGGACAACATTATGCAGCTCAGAAATCAGTGTTCTCATGTCCTATTTGTGCACTGTACCTCCTAAACCAGCGTATAAAAGGTGGGTACTTCACACTGTCTCCGGACAGGCCAAGCAACCGTGGCCCTTCCCCCCAAAAAGACATGCTTTTTGGTTTTCTCCCTCATCTTCCTTGCAAGTAAAAATGCTGCAGTAACTTAATCCAAGTGCTTATTTCCAATGAGGGCTCAAGATCATCCAGACCCAACCACGCCTGCTATGGGCAGGGACGCCTCCCACTAGACCAGGTTGCCCAAGGCCTTATCTAACGTGGCCTTGAACACCGCCAGGACTGGGGCATCCCTGGGCAACCTGTTCCACTGCCTCACCACTTCCACAGTAAAGAATTTCTTGTTAATATCTAAGCTAAATGTCCCCCTCCTTTCGATTTGTAGCCATTACTCCTTGCCCYATAGTCCATCGCCAAATGACTAAACTAACACGGAAAACGAGAATTTACCTTCCTAATTTCATCCAGCACGGTTTCAAATGATTTCTTATCCATCTTGATAATTGCCGACACTTAAACGTGGAGAAAATAAYAGTAGTGATAAACAATGTCTTTGAGCATACAGGAAAAGAAGGATTTAAAAAAATAAATAAATAAAAAACGCCGGGCACGGAAGGCGGCCGGGGCTGTCCTCGGCCCCGGGGATGGAGCGCTGCCGCCTCTGCGGTGGCGGACACGGAGACAAAGGCGCCCTCCGGGAGCCGCCCGGTGCGCCCGCTCCCCGCGAGTCCCGCGGGCGCAGGGGTCGCGGCGGCGGCGGCGGGGAGGGAAGGGAAAGGAAGAGAAGGGAAGGGAAGGGAAGGGCGGCAGCGGCCCCGCTCAGCACGCGGCACCGCGGCCCGGCCGGCCCGGGGCGCCCCCGCAGAGCATCATTCGCGGCGCCGCAGCCCTGCGATCCCGGCGGGCAGAGCCGGGGCGGACGCGGGCGGCCCCGGGGCAGGCGGGCTAGGGAGGCCCGGGAGCGGCGTGAGCCCACAGACAGCGCACCCCCTCCGCCAGTCCCGCCTCCCTGCCGTCGCGCCCTTATGGCATCACGGCGCCGAGCGAAGGCCCTTTTCCATGCTGGGCGCCAACAGCGATGCCTGCGCAGGAGCTGCGGGAATTCGGGGCGGACTCGCCCCTCGCCCAGCTCCCGGCGCCGCTCCGGAGCGCTGAGCGCTGCCCCGGGGGCACGACCGCGCCACAGCCCGCGGTCCCRGTCCCGGCACGGCGCGGGGAGCAGCGGCCACCGGGGCCGTGTGGGAGGGGCGGCGGCCACGTGGCTGCCATGGCAACCGGCCCGGCCCCCGGGAGGCGGGAGCGGCGGCGGGGCCGGGGCTGCCATGGCCGGGACGCTGCTGGCGCTGCTGGCCTTGCTCGGCGGCTCCCAGGTGCGCGGCGGCCGCCCGGGGCTTCGTGCCGGGGCCTCCGGTTAGGGTGGGCAGCGGGGAGGGCCCGGCGGGGCCGCTGCGAGGGGCGCGGCGGGGCGGGGGTGCGGGCGGCGCCCGGGACCCGCCCGCTCTCGGTGCCTCCCGCGCCGCCTGTGGCTTGTGGGTTCCGGGCGGAGGCTGCGGCAGCGGGCGGTTCGCAGCCCCGCCGAGGTGGTGCCTGCGCGGGGCGGCCCCTTCCAGGGTTTCAGGCGGCGTGCTGCGCCCCAGCGAGGAGAAGGGACTTTAGGGGTGACTGACTTCCCGCTGGATACTGGCAGGTGTTCTCCTTGCTTGACTGCTCGCGGGTGCCCTTCGTGTTAGCCCGGCCTGTCCGTCCGCAGCTCTGTGCCATCAGTGTGTCTGTCCCCGGGTCCCGGCAGGGCGAGGGGCCCTGGGCCTTCAGGGTCGCCCGCGTTAATTCTTAGCTCTGTGCTGAGTGCTCTGTTTCAGTGCTTAGCTTCCCCTTTTCTGCTGGAAAAATAGAACAGGAAGGTGGAGGATTATTTTTTTCCATTCTAGTTTAAAATGTGTACACTGACCCGAATCTGACTGTTCCTGGCATTTTACGCTTCTCCATTTCCAAGGTGTCGTTTTCATTCTTGACCTGTATTTTTTTTCTTCTTCTTAATTTCACTTCCTGAAGTGGCTACTGAATCTGGTGCATTTGGAACCTTCTGTACTATCTTGCTCATTTTGGAGAGTGGTTCACAGATATTAACAGCAGCTCTGGTGTAAGAAATTTCAGGGTGTATGTTTTGCCTTCTAATTCCAGAGTTCCCCAATCCAAAGGACTTGATTAGCTCGTTATCAGATTGTTGAAGCTTTCCACTTGCAGTCCAAACCCCTGGCTGCAAGCCTGCTTCTATTTATCTGTCTTGTTAATTTAAATTGAGTAAATGAATTTATGATGCTTTTACTTTCAGCTGCTGTTTCCTTTGATCCCACCCTCAATGGAATTTAACTAGTATATATTTATTTTGTATTTGCAGGTTTTAAAAGCAAAGAACRTCTCTCATTGGAAGGGAGAGCAACAGATGTACAAGCTGGACATAGGCTGGCCTAAAGCTCCAGAATACTTCACTGGCCAAACCTTTTGTGTTGCTGTTGACTCTCTCCATGGTTTGGTCTATGTAGGACAAGTGAGTGGAAGTACCATATTTCTCTCTGTGTTGCTTTTGTGGTTTTTTGCCTCTAAAGCGTCTGGTTAAAATTAGGATATATATGTGTATGTTTATTTACATATATTTACATATTTATATATGTATGAATAATGATTCTATCAAACTCAGAGAAAATATAAACAGAGATGTCTCTGCTGTGTCTATTTTTGAAAGCAGTTCTGGCTCAACATTTGTTTGTGGGGTTTTTTTAAAGCATTACATTTCTGTGGTATGAATGCATGATCCAACTTAACTGAGTTATAGCAGCTTATTCCCTCAGCTGTAAGATAAAGTGTGATTCTGAGGCAACTGAATCTTCCATTCTTTGAGGCCTTGTCCCATGAAATCAAAAACACACATCTCTTTCAACCAGTTAGAGTAATTGGAGGTAAATTATTTCCTCTACCCAGGTCCATGTGTGAGTATCTCTAGGCCATGGTTAAGACCAGTTTGTTGGAGTTGCAGTTTTTCATGCCCATTATATTGGGCACACTTTTCAGCAGGAACACAAAATCACAATTCCAGCTGAAGACCAGGATAGCTGCAGGCACTTGCCTGCTCTATGTGATGTAAGGTCCCAGTCTAGACTAACTGGAAGGTTTTTCTTACTAAATTTAGACCCATATCTCTTTTTCCTTTTCTAGCTGGAAAAAGTGTTCCAGCAGACAGTCATGTCAGGAGATTCTTTCAATTCATGAAACATTGCAAAARCTTCACAAAGAGGAATTTTAAACTATAAGATTACTTACTTAATATGTTTTCTTTACAACTTTTTTTACCTTTTCAGCGGGGAGACAATGTGCCAAAGGTACTTGTATTCTCAGAAGAAGGCTATTTTCTTCACTCCTGGAATGATACAGTTGAAATGCCTCATGGTATCTTTGTATGGAACACTGCAACAGGAAGTTCAGTATGGCTCACAGATGTTGGAACAGGTATGCATCGTGGTGATATGAGAAATATTCAGTGGGAAAGAAAATGTAATATTGCTTTAAACAACTCACTTATTTACAAGTCTCTCAAGCAATTCTGAGAYTGATTTGTGCTTTACTTGCCATGAAAAAACTTCTCATGGTCTGCACAAAATAGTCTGGAGTTTCATGAGTTGTGCTCTGTGTCTGCTTACAGCTGCTGAGCTTGGTCASCACTCCTCCCTACCACCCAGAAGTATCAGGGAAAAAATCCTGATAGACATAAGTTTAGCCTGGCTAGACCTAGGTTTAGTGATCCTAGTACAGTGGATGAATAGTGTCACAGCCTGTGGATTTACTAACCCACTCTCATAATCTCATAGAATTTTGTCTGTTAGATGTATTAACATCACTTACTTTTGAGTTTCAGATTTTCAATCTTTGCAGTCAATTTTAATACTCACATTTTGTTTTGTTAAGATGTTTTTGCACTTTCTTTTTTCCTTGATTCAGGGAAATACGGACATACAGTGAAACAGTATAGCCCTTTGGGTAAACTTTTGCAGGTTTTGGGCACACCTGGTAATGCTGGTTCAAGTTTGATTCCCCTGCAGTTTGATCAACCAGCAGATATCTTTGTGGACGAAACTGGAGAAATCTATGTTGTTGATGGAGATGGAGGAATGAACAACAGATTGCTCAAACTATCAGATGGTATGGAAAAAGGAACTCTTGCAATAGTTGACCACTGAAAACTGCATTTTAAATAACATGGCTTGGGAGTATTTTTAAGCGAGTACTAGGCAGAACTGTCATTTAACTTTAGCTTGAAGACCTTATTGAATCAGAACCTGTTTTACTGCTTGCTACTTCAGGAGAAATCCCCTAGTCATTCATGAGAAGAGGCTGAGAGAGTGACTTTGTTCACTGTCCTGGTTACCCCAGGACATTCAGTCTCCAAGAAAGCAAGCTAAGGGGGATTCTTATTGCTGTCTTAAGTCAGTAAAAGGAGGCTATAGAGAAGACAGAGACATATATTTTTTTGAGCTATGCAGTGAAGATTGAGGAACACAGAGCAAAATATTGAAGAGGGGTGAATTTCAGTTTGATTTTTGTTAGAAAACATTCAGAGTAAGAGTGGTCAGACAGTGAATGACAGGGTGGCCCAAAGATGGTTTGCACTCTCCATTCCTGTAGATGCCCAAAAGCTGATGAGTTATGGGCAACTTGATCTAAATTAAGAGTTGGATTTTTTACCACGGCTAGTCCTGCTTTGAGGAGCAGGCTGGACCAGGCAGTGTCTGGAGGACTTTTATACTTAAACTGTTCTGTGATTCTAATTAGCTCCCTCATACTCCTCAGTTAGGGCAGTGACTAAAGAGTCTGCACATGCCCACAGGTGGAATAAGTGGAGGAGCTGCTGTTTCTCCATTTTCCTATCAAAAAGCAGATACTTTCCTATTACTTAGTTTGCAAAATGGTAAATTGTTAAAAGTGAAAACTACCAGGTAACAAGTTTTAAAAATTAATTTTGGAAATAAATGAATAGCATAGTTGGCCAACTTCTTTTTTTACCTTTTTGTATTATTTTTTTTAAATTCAGTGTTTAACAGAACCTTGGATTATGGCTCTTGTGTATTCCTGGCTGCATTTTTGTAACCATAATCATGAAACCACTAATAACAATTCAGTCATCACTGCAGTAGTCATGTTTTCTCTGAGATGTATGTATTTGGAGTACTGTGTTTAAACAGTTTAAAAATCTTTCTGTTTACAAACTACCCAAAGTAACTCTGCAAGAGATTGACTTAAAAACTGGTTTATTTGTTGTTTTCTCACTTTGATTTTTTTACTTTTATTTTTCATGGTGCTCACTGTTCAGACTATAAAGAGTTATGGCTGACTGGAACAAATGGAAGTGGCATTGGTCAGTTCAAGATTCCTCACAGTGTAACAGTGGATGCTTTTGGACGGGTAAAGAATTGAGGAAATTTTTTTATTTCATCTTCCAACAGTCTTGTTTATATGTATTTGAACAAAACAAAACATATTTTTTGTTTAAACTGTGTCACTTTATGGGGTTACAGTTTCCAAGCTAAAGTTTCATAGTGCAGGTTCTGTGGAAGCAGCTGACTCCCATGTTAACACCAGGATCCTGATCACTTATACTGTCAATGTCCATGCAACAACAGAGTGTTCCTCCTGCAGTTTGTAACAGATTGCCATTGTGAGACTACAGGAGAAGTGTGTTCTGTAATAAATAAAAGCAGTTTTTGTTTCTTCAAGTAGAAGCAGCAGCCTGTTTGGGCCATCCTGACCTTGATTAACAGCTCTTCTCCCATGGGAAAGTACATACCAAAGGATCGAGTCCAGCCATAAATATCTGTGCTTTGATGTAAAACCCTGAAAACTGGGCTGTGAATGTGTGGGATGAATGATAAGAGCTAGAAACACTGGCTCTGCTCTTTTTGGTTTTTTGTGGTTACTTTCTTTCTCCTGCTGGCTGGCTGTGTAGTTGATCCTAAAACTTGTTCACAGAAGAAACATAGAAATACTCAAGTGTGCTTAGTAAAGATGATCCTGCTGGATGACAAAGTGGTGGTCCATTATCCTCAGTTGCTATACTTCAAGGGGCTTTAATTTCATATTTTGAAATTCCAAATAAGCTTTATGGGATAGTGAGGCTGTAGCTAGGTTGTGGACATGACTCTCTTTTACATGCAGCTCAAGGCATTCCAAGAGTCTGCTTCTGCCAGGCGTTAATTGTAGTCTGGCTTTTGGTCTTCTGGTCCTAGAGAGGAGTAAGGCAGTCGCTTCCTAATCTGTTTCAGGGAAAATAAGATTGCTTCACTAAAACACCACTGTTTGAAGCTAATTCTGCTGATGCTGTCTGAATCAGAATAGGACGTATATATAATAATCAATTCTCTGCCAAAACTGGCAGAGTGGGAGAAAAAACAGGAGGAGCATAGTCACTTTGTGCTGCAGGATAACTGTGAGTTTATTCATTCAAAGACAGTGACCGGAATAAGCTATGATTTTACTGCCAAGGTAGTGTGGATCATCAGTTTAGGTTGAGAATTGTTAATTCATAAGAAATCTAAGAGAATGCTTGAATAGTGCTTCATTTAAAAACAGTGATGAAAGATCTAAGGTTATGTTTATTGCTCCCTTTTTGGTGATACCCCAGAAAATTCATGAAGTTTACTTACCAGACTGATGACTTGTCAACAGCTAAAACTTCAATGATTGTTGTACAAAAAATGCCTTCATTGGAACTGTCTAGTGGTATTGCTAGCTTGCAGTGTTTGTGAACCCAGTTAACACAGGGTGGGACAGAGACAAAACCAGCTAAACATGCTTTAAGTGTTTAAATGGCTAAATATTTGTAGTAGTATTAGTCATGTCAAGAGTGTTTGCAGATCATGATCATGAAATGCAACTACCATTGGAAAAAATGCAGGTGGCAGACCTTTAGACAGATCTTCTGAATTTAATAGGTGGAAATGTGTCCTCATTGTGGGGATAAAAATCCTACCAAATGTATAGCCACAAAAAAAGAAGAGAAGGTACTGATTTCTCTGTTAAAGTAGTATAAAATAATTTCTGTATGTTAACTGTAGGTCAGTTTTGGTTTATATCTGGCAGTCTGATCTATTGATTTAGTTTTGAATGGGAAGGTATACATTCTTCCAGGGTACAGTCTTCCATTTTTACTACAGGGAACTTTTCTCTCGTAAGAAACAAATGCATTGAATTTGTTCTCCTTGTTGACAGCCATGATTTTTCTTTTTGATAGGTATGGGTTGCAGACAGGGGCAACAAGAGAATCCAAGTTTTTGATAAAGTCACAGGAGAATGGCTTGGGTCTTGGAACGGCTGTTTTTCAGAAGATGGACCCTATTCTGTCAGGTATTGTTGAACAGTTCTAGGAGCACACAATTACATAAACAGGGTGTACTCTTACTGGTGAATTAAAATGTTGATATTTAATGCCTGCTGACAAGGAGTTAACCAGTGAAATAAGGTGCTGGGTGTCCTAATATATGCAAAGATCTGCACAGTTGCATCTTGACAGGGAAATTCTGGCTTTATAGCAAGCCCTGTAGATTTGAGTGCTGGACTGGGAGCTTCAGTTTAAAGTCATTTTACTACTCTGTTGCAGCTTTTACAGGAAGAAAGATTTTCTTGAACAAGTTTTCTGCAGCATAATGTGTGTCAGTAAGCAGCCATATGAAGAGCAAGGCTTTCAACTTAATTCCCAATGTTACATTGCATTTTGTTTTGGTCATAGCCTTCAAAACTGTGATTGTTAAAGAGGTTTTGTTTGTGTTAAAATGAGATGCCATATGGAGTTCATAGTTCAAAAATATATTTATCTTTCACAGGTTTACTGCTGATTACAAATACCTGATTGTAGCTCAGCTGAATATCAACCGGTTGGCAATCTTGGCAGCACCTCCAGTTGGCTCCATTGGGGACTGTGCCATAGTCCACAGTGTCCAGCTTGCTGATGAAACCAAACCACACCTGGTGGATGTAGACATGAGGAGTGGAGCAGTCTATGTTGCAGAGATTGGAGCCCAGCAAGTACAAAAATATGTACCCTTAAGCTGATGGTTTCCCACAACTGCTGTGGCATTAGCTGTGTGACATTTAAGACCTATGACCACATTTCCTTGAGTTCTTTATGGATTGTGTTTCCTTAGACAAGCACAGAACTGCACAAGTGCTCCTAGAACTGTAGAACTAAGACTCTGTCTTAGCTGTTCTGGAGTTCTGGAGAAATTTGGTGCTGAGCTGTTACTTGTTTAAGTAATGATATGGTGGATTTTACTTTTGTTCAATTATAAAATGATAAGCATTTTAATTTTATTATATAAAACTTTACAAACACAACTGTTCATCTTAAATGTATAGAGTCAACTTGAGGCTCTCCTTAGCCTGTATGTGTTGTTAAATGGTCAGAAATGTCTGAAGGAAGTTCTGTAAATTATTTCCTGAGAGAAGAGCACTTCTTTTCAATGTTTCTTCACTTTGCTTTCTGAATGGTTGTGCTGATGCTGTCCAACAGAGAATATAAGAATGTGTAACAATGTTAAATTAGATGCTGCTGGATATTGGTGTCAGTACTGGCATCTGCCTTAGGTGGTTAATGACGTAAGTATTGAAATCTGTTTTCAGCTCTAGCTAAAGCCATAAAGTGTGTAATAAGCTTGAGCTAAATTGATATTAGACACTTCAAACTAAATTAAAAGTATCTGCACAGCAGCCAAGTACTGATTCTTAACTAAATTAGTTCTTAACCTTATTTGATTTATATCAGCATGAGTTTTCAGTTCCATAAGATTTCATAGTAGAACATATTGAGGTTCAAGTCGTGTAAGTTCCTCAAGAAAAACAAATTGCAATTTGCTATGAAAGTCTTAATCAGCAGTAGGGACGGGGAGACATATGATTTTCTTCTGATTTAATTGAAGCTCTGTCAGTTAACAGCAAAGCATCTGTTTTAATTTATTTCCAGAACTCAGACTTTGTCAGCTTCATTAATGTGTAGAGTTAAGTTTCTTACACTATTATAGCAGATGTCTCTTAGCTCTGTCCTAAAAAATCATGCCTCTCCATTCCCAGAACAAAGTGGTTCTCCTTTCTTTGCATGTTTCTACAAGATTTTAAGTTCACTTTATAGCATAGAGGGAACCAGGTATGGGAAAAATGGGATGGGGAAGATGGCATTGCAGAAGAGACCGTGTATAACTGAATACCATGGTAAAACTGTGGATCCACATTCCATATTTTCTAGCTCTTGGAAAAATATGAGAGGATTTTTGCTGTTTCCACACACTTATTCTACTGTGTGGATTATTTTAATGCTAATTACCAGCTAAGAGTGGTTGTTTTTTTCTACTTTCTTAGAAAGGGAATATGAAAATGGAATTGTACTGATGGGAAATACCTACTTCAGTGAATATTGTCAAAAGCAAATGCTACTTAATTTGGTAGGTTTCAACCTATGATCACAAATGTGAGTCAGCAGATGGAAAAGCTGTTCAGAAAATTCAGATTCACACTTTCTCTGAAAAGTAACTCAGCTATGGAGCCTGACTGCCTGATTTCAGCACTATTTGAGATTAATGCACTAAATGTGAAAGCTTTGTTGTTGGCTACATCCACAACAATAAGACCAGATCTTATCTAGGGCTGCCCTCACTCAAGCCTTAGAAGCAGAACTTCAAGATTATACACTAGCAAATATGGTCCATCACTCATGTGGCCTTGAATGGGAGCTAGCAAGCAATATTTATTTGCTGAAAAAGTAGCAGAACTTCCTCTAGACCAATGTG
The DNA here is from genome assembly GCA_014549065.1 of Cardinalis cardinalis. NCBI lineage: Eukaryota > Metazoa > Chordata > Aves > Passeriformes > Cardinalidae > Cardinalis > Cardinalis cardinalis. Next base: position 1,187,748 of record JACDOX010000027.1, read on the forward strand.
AATATGTCCACACAGTGTGTTGTGTGGCTTTTCTAACTGGTTTTTGACTAGCTCAGGGATCTCTGCTCTGTGTGCAATTTCTTGTCTACACAAGGTGGGTTAATTTTATAAAATTTTGCTATAAAATCATGATTTGAGCATATCGTGGTGTGTAGGGGGTCCAGGCATACCCATCTTTCTTCACTACATCCTTTCCTTATTTATTTTTCCTTTGTCACATCCATTTGAAAATAGAACTCCAAGCTCTCTGGAAACATGTTTTTGTGTTCAGTAAAGCAAAGAAGTGCACTTTTGGATGTTGACAAATAACTTACTTGTACAAGTTTCTGCTTGCTGCATGGATCTGCTCTCAGCTCTTTTTCATGAGCTTTTAGATCCAAGAAATGGGGAGCATCCATCCRGTTTTGTGTGGCTTTACTGAAATAGGCCAAGGTGCCAAAATGTGCCTTGCCACTAGGCATTTGGGTATCTGTGATAACAAGGGTCAAGGATGCTTATTATTAATAATTATGAGATGCTTAGACTCTGTTTTATCTCTGTGTTTATGACTAGACTGAGAAAATGATTTTGTGGACTAACTTGCTAATTCTCTGAATGTTTTCTTATGTATCACCTTGTAACCGATTTCTGAAGAAATGCATAGAAGGAGAAATTGATAAAATAAATTGAGAGATTCGCATTATTAAACTCTTGGGTGTTTTATTTCTGTACTAATATAAATACACTCCATTGTAATGGTTTGCTCTTCTAAATACAGGGCCCTCAGCACTTAAATAAGGTATTTAATAATTTCTGGTAGCAACATTTAAATGTAATCTAAAATTCCATGTTATCTTTATACATCACTATTTCTGTGGCCAATCTCTTTTGCATTCTAATTTATGTATCAACACAGAGACATAAATATCTCTCATATGTTTCCTTCTGAGTAATTAGTAAAATGGAATGATGAGTTACATAAGTGCCAAGTTTTAAAAAAAAGCATTTAAACTGTATACCCTTATGATGCTAATTGGGAAATTAAAAAGAAACTAACAAAACACTTCCTATACCAAACCACGTTTTATTTTCAGAAAAGATTTACTGAGCAGTCTGTCTTGTTTTTAGAAGACCTAGAAGGATTTTCTATGGATTAGAAATACTTGCACAAGAAAAAAAGTAACATAGCTGCAGTGTTAACTAGATAAGAGAGGAACCTAAGGTGATTGCTAAAACCATCCAGAAATCTAAGTTTAGGTAATCAGTGCCAGCTTTTAGGTGTGAACAGTAATCACTGGAGTATTCAACTAATGGAAATGAAAATACCCTCTATTTTAATGTCTCCAATTTTGCAGGCCTTTTTTTGGGGCGGTAAGTATCCAGGTTGTTAACTGGATGTGTTTGCAGGAGGTAAAGACCAGATCACATAGTCCTCTCTCTGCACAGAATCATAGAATGGTTTGGGCGGGAAAAGACCTTCAAGGTCATCTGGTTCCAGCCCGTCTGCCATGGGCAGGGAACTTTGCACTAGATCAGGTGGCTCAGATATCCAAACACACCTTGAGCACTTCCAGAGATGGAGCATCCACAACTTGATTGGGGAACCTGTGACAGTGCCCCATTATTCATGATTGTTTTGTGATGCTTAGCAGCTTTTGTGTGTGTGTGTTCTCACAGTCAGATATTACCAATATTTGGCCAAAACAGAAAAAGCCTGAGTCAGATTTGTGCTATGCWAGACCAGTTCAGTGAGGCTGAGCACCTCAATAAAAGCTGAAGGGGAGGCAACAAAAGTATGTTCGTGGATCTCTTCGTTGCTGGGAGTTCACTGCCTCTGTGGGTAAGTTCTCTGCCTTACAGACGTTATTAACCTTTTAGAAGCATTCAGTAGTCACTTATCTCAGTTAGCACTTACTTTCCTAACAATTTGTATCCCGAGAAGCCTTCTCAAGCGATCCATCAGCCAGAAGTGTGTTTGCAGTCACTCAGGCTGCCTGCACCCAACGTAAGAGGGCACCAAACCCCTGCTGATGCTTGGAGCACTCCATGTGAGGACAGACCTGACAGCTGGTGCCTCCTGAACGTTTTCAGTAAGTCAACAAAGATAATTAATTGCTCCAGACTTCCTTTCTCTTTTCAAAATAGACTGCTTTAAGCATAAGCTGATCACAGAATCACAGTAATTTTGCCCTATTATTACTGGATTTATGTCCATCTTTTATTTCCATGGTTTTCCTAGGGAAAAAAAATCAGTAATTCAGTGTCCAGAGACAACTGGGTATTGTGAATTGATTCTTGTAGTCCTTCCGTCCTTGGTTTCAATTGAATTAATAGGGATGCACTGCTTTGGAAACATAGTTATTTATGACAGTATAACTGCAGCAGAATAATTATGCCAAGAAAGTGATGCCAGTATGTTTCCCTACAGAGGTGACCCTGAGTGAGATTAGAGCTAAATTTACTTAATCTCATTCACTAATTTTATTCTACCCCTCCTTTCTCAGTCTTTGTTTAAAAAAATCTTGTTCTGGTTTTGTATTACTATTTTATCCCATTCCTTTGGGAAAATGCATCTGCAAAAATTGCATTTTCCAGTAGTTGCCATAAAAAGGATAGAACACAGGCCTTTCTTCAGGTAAATGATTCAATATTGTTGAATCATTCAGTCTTTCAGTGTTCATAAATCATTAAATTCATGTTGCTTATATGCAATTTTAAAGTGGGAGCATATGAATTGATGCACACAGGATGATTTGTTACTGCATTAAAGCTGAAGTAACACTGATACAAATGAGATACTGAATAGACATTCTTTATCATAGTATCTCGTGTTTCAAGTCTTAGGAAACCACATGTAATTGTGTAACTGGATCTGCAAAACAGAGGTGAAAAATACTGCCCAGTTACAACAGGAATAAGCCTGGTAATTCAGTCTCAGCTGTGGAGGAATCTCTTACAAACAAATTAAGACTTTAGAAATCTCTTTAATCTTTTGAAGAGTCTGTATACTTAAATATTTCCTAGCAGTCAATAAGTATTGCGAAGGGGACACTTTATATTTAATCTGGATTAATTTGTTTTCAACACCCTGTGTTCTGTTTCCAGGTAGCTTAGAGATTTAATATACCTTTTTTTTTTTCCTTATCACCCACGGAATCATTTACAGATGATGACTGAGTCATCTCTTCCTCTGCTCCTTATCTAAACCATATAGTTCGGAAAACTTGACTTGCAATGGAAAACTGATAAGACTGTAATTTCAAAATGGTTTTGTAGCACTTTTTAATAAAAACAAACAAATGCAGAAGAATATTTACTGTGCTACAGGAAGTCTGAATATTAGAATGCCAGCACTAAACCTATCTGTGTGCTGTACAGGAATAATGCTATCCCCCACATGATTTGGTGAGGCTGAATTTATTTCTACTACTAGCTCTCAGTACAGTACTGTCTCTGACAGTTGTCAGAGAATTTGGTGACTACATGGTCAAAGTGTAAAGGTGTAAGAATAGACCAGAATAGATACAGAGTTTTTATCACTCTTTGCTGTTGAAGTGCTTAGCAAAATTTTCATGCTGTTAACATTTTTTGACAGTCTTATTCAGAAGATCTGGCTGAATTTAAGTGTCAGTAGATGTCTACTTGAAACAATCTGATGAGTTACTAGCAGGAGGTCAGTTCATTACAGTCATTAAGTATTTTCAGGAGATTTCTGAAATACTAACTTATGCTTAGAACTGCATTAGTAGCACAGGAGAGAAAAAAAAAGGCAAATATGGTTCAAAGAAAAAAAATCCACCACACACACAAACAAACAAACAAAAACCAAACCCACCACACCTGTGTGTGAGATTTCTGTAGAGGTTCAAAAGAATTGATGACTGTACCTTGCCAATTGACATAAACCATAATGAAAGAGTACTGTATTGGATATACAACTATGAAATCTATTACAAGTCTTTGGGAGAATCTCTAAGCACATATGTCAGGATGATCTGGCTAATAAAGTTTGCTTAACTCTTAAAAGGGCTTTTAGCAACGTCTCATGACAAGTGTCCAATTGTGTGAAATGAAAAAGGAGGGCTAATTGTGGAAGACTAATTAAAATATTATAAATGAAGTTTAAAACTGGTTCTGTGCTGGTCAATCTATTGATAGATGTTCTGGAAATTAATTTGGAGAGTCAGGGACAGAATTTACTATCAATACAGGCTTGAGAGTAAAAACAAAAGCTTCAAGGAGTTGCACAATATCATGAGATTGAATGGGCAATAAAATAGCAAAAGAAATATAACGCTGATAAACATAAAATCAGGTACAATTAGTAAAAAGAAGTCCAATTTTATATACTGTGATAGCTTTAATATATACTGCCATTCAGGAAATTATTCCAGCTCATAAAAGATTATTCTTTGAAAATACCAGCTTCCAAACTCAGCAGCAGTCAGGAAACAAAGAGAATATGAACAGTGCTAGGAAAGTACCAGCTGATCAAACAGAAAGCTTTGCAATGCAGTTCCATGAATTCCTAGTGCATGCTCATTTGGAACAGTACAGGCAATTCCTTCTCTTCTTCCCCCTTATAATCTCAGGAAAGCTAAAGCAGAAATAGAAATAGTACAGCAGGGGAAGAAAAGGCTGTTAAAAATCCTTGGCTGTATGCAGCTGCTATGTGGGGTATTGTCAGCATTTCATCACGAAAGGCCTCTGCATGAACATGCCTTTCCCCCATAGCTGCTGCTGTGAACTGGTTTGGCTTCAGAGCTCAGTGAGGATGTACAGACAGCTGGAGTGCCACGGTGGGGAGGAGGATATAGATGGGCAGGAACATGTCTGTGGTATTTTCTTAGACCCCTGGCTAAGGGAGGGAATGATTAATCTGACTCCATGTTCTTAGAAGGCTAATTTATTATTTTATTATCTATATTATATTAAAGAATACTATACTAAACTATACTAAAGAATAGAGAAAGGATACAGACAGAAGGCTAAAAGATAATAAYGAAAAACTCATKACTCTCTCCAGAGCCCCAACACAGCTGGAGGCTGATTGGTCATTAAGTAAAAACAATCCACATGAAACCAATGAAACATGCACCTGTTGGTAAACAATGTCCAAACCACATTCCAAAGCAGCAAAATACAGGAGAAGCAAATGAGATAGTATTGTTTTCCTTTTTCTCTGAGGCTTCTCAGATTCCCAGGAGAAGAATCCTGGGCAAGGGGATTTTTCCAGAAAATATGACAGTGACACATGTAGTGTCTATTATGCAGAAGAAGTTAGCTTGAAAGGAAGATAAGACTTACCAAGTATCTAAGCTTTTAGTGGTGAAGGTAATTCATTAATAGAACATACAGTCACAAAGTCAGTTACTTTGTCTTACTGAAAGTCAAAAGTTTCAGCAAAGGGATCAGAGTTGCCCTCATTCCAATCTGATCATCTTTGATGTTCCTCCCAAGCGTCATGCTCTGGCTGCCTCTGCCACCTGTCCATTATGCCATAGACAAAAAGCACTATACTCTCTGCATCAGGTACTAAAATATAAAAAAAAATTCATTTTTTTGGTAACACATCATCTCCCACGGTCTAACACAAACACAAGGTAGCACAAGCTAATTTTTGTTGAAAGATTGGAGCCCTTGAAAAATGTTGGCATTCAAATGAAGGTGCTCTTTCAATGTTTTAATGATTTCCAGCCAGGACACAATGCTGATGGTTGTGCTGGTTTATCTCATGTGCATTGGTGTAGCTGGAACAAGCAGGCAGAAGATGACTCTTGGCTCCCAAATGAGGCCTCCCACTGCAATGTTCATGGCAGTGGGGGACTGGTCTGCAAGAAAATACCCATAATTGTCTCTACAGGGATGCTGTAAAAGAGAAAGGAATCATACTAAAGGCTTGTGCTTCTGTATAAATGCATAAATTTGTGTTTGTGTATAAATCTTAAAGTGGAAAAACATCTTTAATAAATTAAGGAGGAGATCTGGATGTCAGGGGGAAGGAGAGGGGAGGGATTCTCCCTAGCAGAGTCCACATTAGCTCTCTAATAAGGCTTRCCCCATCTTACTTCATGCCCAGCCTAATTTCAGAGCTTTTAGTAATGAAAACTAGAAAATTGTTATATGAGCAGGAGATTTAATGATAACTAAGGATTGCCATGACTTGCCTCCAAGCTGTTGCCTTAATAAGGCTTTGTGATGGATGATGCTACCAGATGAAAACAGAAAGAAAGTTTTAATCATATTTAAGACAATAAGCTGAAGGAGTTAAAAATATTTGGGATTACTTTAGAGGTGGTACCTTGCAATTGATTTGAAAATGCTTGCCAGTGTTCTAACAGGGATGCATGGTGCAGCAGACAGGTCCTGATTTTCATTTTGCCCAATCCCCTTGTCATAGATGCCCTTCTTTCTCACAGACAGGAGGAAATACAGGCCACAGAAAATATTTACCAAACATCTTTTATGAATTAAACTATTATTATTAATAGATTCAATTTACTATTTTCTTTACAGTTAAGTCTGATGGTCTGACCCATGAAGATCTACCTCCAGAGCTCATCCAGCTGCAAAGGGCTGCCACAGACAGCTCCCACCACGTACTTACCTTCTCTCTGGCCTGCTGGTTTCCAGTCACAATTTCTCCATCCTCATACAGATGTTGGCAGTGCACAAGTCTTCTTCCCTGCACTCAACTCCCCAGCAGTGCACAGGAGAGGAGGATGGACTGCACATCAGGAAGGGTGTGCACTGGAGGGGCTTATGTTTAAAAAGTCTCTTTGTTTTAAACCAAGCATTGCAAAGAAAGGCACAGCTTACCTAAAAAAGCAGATTTGCTGACACTCTAGGAGAGGCCACCTCTAAAGCAGGAGTCCACCAGAAGGTTGCCAGGTGCTGTGAAACCCATGCAGCTCTGCAGAGCAGCCATGTAAGGTCTGGTGTGTCCCATCTGCCTCTCCCTATGGCCTTCCTGTTCTGAATGGAATCAGAGGGCCATTCAGTCACCATGGATGCTGTCTGAGCAGCACCTACCTTCTCCAATACAGGAAGCAATCACACTCCCAATATAAAACTTATAATGATCTTCACACACAACTTTTGCAAGGAGAAATATTATCTCGTTAGCACATTTGTGGCAGTTTAGAAGCCTTTGGGTATGCAAGGTCTTATGTAACTTTCCTTTTTTTAATCAACTTTCTCACTAGGTATAATAAAGGATATCACCTTCCCCAGCAAATTTAAACTTGCCCAAGATGCTGCAACAAATTTCAGATTGTATGGATTGCACACTGTATGGATCCTTAACACAAACACACACACATAAGCAGGTATACAGATAATGTATCAGGAGAGGTGTGCAGCAGATGCAGTATATATAATCTAACATTCATACATATGTATGCTATTTTAATTTAATTTTTATTGGATCTAGTCCGGGTCCAAAGCATGCTGGGAGAGGAGAGTGGTAGCAAATACTTCTATAAGGAAACTTCCTAAGCCACCCAGCATCAGCAGTGGTTCCCTGCTGTGCTTGCCCTGAACAGAGACAGCCCTTGCCCTTGAGACCTTCCCCAAGGAAATGGGCTGGTGTTAAAGAAAAGCAATATATAATTTAGTAAGAYAACTTGAAACTTCCATCCTTTCAAAAGGAGGTCTGGTTTGGTGTGAGGGATCCATTAGACCAGCTCAGGTGTCCCAAGGAATGCTATTGTGCCAGTCTAACTCACTGCAGTAATTATGGTGTATGAGTTTGAATGTTTAATAATAAATKAGTTTATTATGTTTAATAAATGAGTTTATTACATCCTTAGTTCTCACTCCTTTGCTTGAGAGAAATTTTAGCTAGGATAAGAAAGGAATAATAGCTGCTTGACTCCAAATCTTTATCAGAGAAGAAACATTTGCAGTTTGATTTAAAAATCTCAAAGCCTGGGTAATTTCACAAGAAAAAGAAACAGCACTTGGCACTACACAATACATGAGATAAAAGCCTGCGTGTTGCCAAGAGGGCTTGACATAAGAACACCGCAGAAAATGAAGCAGTGGGAAAATTAATAGAGAGGAAATTATGAGCACCTTCTAAAAAGTTTTATAATAAAACATACCTCTTAGCCCAYGGAAGAATTTCTTTTTCATTGCAATGTGGTTAGAGGTGAATCCAAGTAAACAGAACTTTCAGAACTTAAGTGGAACACAGTGGCATTTCATGGAAGTGCAAATCAATGACACAGGCTGGAAATGTATCCTTTTTGTTAGGCAAAGATTTATGCAAGCCCAGTCGAATGTGGTTCCTGGTGCACACATTTAAAGAGCTAGCACCAGGATAGAGCTATCCCTAGGACAGCACTCTGGAATCTAGTGTAAATTAGACACCAAATCAGGAGTGGCAATTGGTAACATTTAGATAAACACCAGTAGGCTGAGTGACTGATAATCCCACTGCCCATCCCTCGCTAGCCCGTGCCTCCTCACTGAGGGTGAGTGACAAAACCACGTACATCCTCTGAAGTGAAATAATTAAATGGGCTGAATCCTGTGCGGCTGGGTGTTCAAAATGCAAATACTGYTGCTTTTTGAAATTCAGCAGAGAATTTATTAGCCTTTTATACAGATAATCAGATGCAGTGGGGGAGGGATGAATGGTAAAATTGAAGCAATACCGGCAACCCAGAACTTGTGGATTGCTTCATTCCTGTTTTGGGGTAAGACTATTTTAGCTGCTGCAGTTGGTTTAATTGCCTGGCCTTAGTTTTTTTTAAGTGGGTGAAACCAAACCTGAAGCCTTGTGTTGGTCCCTTATTTTTTGCTTTCTTGCTTGCTCTGCAAAGAACAGCAATGAAACAAAAGGGGAAGCTGACCRCTTCTCCTCCAGCCTGGAGAGGTCTCCAGATGCCCATCAAGGGGTGCTCTGCAGCAATGCCCTCCCCCACAGACCACCCTGAGAGGATAGAAGGGAAGAGAGAACAGAACCAGCCCTGGACACTTCTCCCATTTTTTCTCCAATGTTTTACTTGGAGCCCAGTCTCAGACCCCAACCTCTGGCATCCTGTTCCTCCTCTTCAACAAGGCTCTTGAGGAAACTCCCAGGACTGCAGTGGGCTTATCAAAATATGAGCTGAATGATCAATAAAGCAAGTCATGTCACCCAGCCAAAACTGTAATGAATATGAACGAGACCAAACTTTCTCCGGACAAAGAGGTTCTCATTTATTAAAATAGTACAAGGAACGGAGTACCCAGGATAAACCCAGGCACCCACATAGCGAGCCAAAAACAAAACAGTGAGCTAACCCCAAATGCACTGGATTCTTTCCGAAAAAACACAAGGATCCAAAAAGAAGAACCCCCAACGCCCCCGAACTCCCCCCATTTATAGACCCCTTTGAGTCCAGGATTGGTCCATTTTGGATCCRCATGATGATTGGTCCATTTCCAGGCTTCTCATTGGTCTTTAAYGCTGTTCATTCTGGACCAATTGTTTCTGCAGGGCTTCGAATGATTGCTCAGATCTTCCGTCCAATCCCTCTTCGACCTCGCCTTGCCCYGCCAGACCACAGTTCCACCAAACCCTGGACACTTCTCCTAGCACATTCTAATAAGCCCCCCGCCAACATAATACAATTAATATAACATAATTATTACAGTATAATTGAACTATTCCCTAATTTAACTTAACTTTTACCTGTAACAAAACCTTCCAACATTCACCTTTATTAGACATTGGTTTTGTTTACTTTTGACCTCTGAAGTTAAACTATTCAGGCTGAAGTCACCCATGCAATGGATTTCTTTATCTTCAGCTTAAATCAGTGACTCCTAAGAAAGTATATTGTTTTCCACTTATTCAGAAGAATTTTAAAGCAGGCAGAAGCTCTAATACCTTCCTACTAAATATGGCTTTAAATTAAGCAAAGGTCATGTCCTCTGCATGAGATATTTCCCCTTGTTATTCCTGTGGAAAATATGTGGATGTATGGCTGTGCAGTGGGCCTGGAGATGTCCAAGGAATGGGAAGCTGGAGGAGGACCACCCAGGAGAGAACACTAAATGAGACAGGRGCCCCTGGGGAGAAAATAAATTGGTGATCATGTCATTAAAGATTGTAGCCATGATGCATGTGGGGAAAGGGCAGATTTGAGGGTGCACAGATGGCATTAACTCTGACACTTAGTAGGTTTTTGCTGCTTGAGTTAGTAGATTTAACAAGGTATTAAATGTGCATGTGTACATGTACAGTATTGTTTTCTGACAATGTACCTTTGACCAGGTAAACCTGTTTGCAATTGACAATACCTTGACACACAATGCCAATGATCCCTAAGACACAGCTGAGGAGAATGTAAAATTACAGTGTGAAGTGGGCCTTCAATGTTACTGAGAAAGAAAATAATCTGTGTCACCAGAGGTGGGCTGCTGCTTTRGATCTTACTCTCTCTTTAACAGTTTTCCTTACAGTTGTGTCCGACGGTGTTTACAGTGTATGTGTTTGAGTGGAGGGGAGAAAACTGTTTGCCAGAAGCCTCAAGAATGCACAACAAAACATTCTTCTTGGTTTGTCAGTTACTTGTTTTTCTTACTTCTGTAATCAGCTCTTTTACTCCTTTTAAGCTTTAAATTTTATTTAACTGACCTTGCCTGTACACAGATCCACAAATAGAACAAGCCAGTCTCCCCTCTCAAAGTGTAAGATTCAAAAATTAGTTTGTAATGGAAGATGCTTTCAATCTTTTTAAAAGAAATAGTAATTTGAGTTACAACAAGGACTATGAAACAATTTCCTGTACTGAGCTACAATAGATGTTTTCATCTCTACACCTCTTCTCATTGCTCACTATTATTCTTACTGCTTATATATCTTGATGGGCTTTAATATGCTTAAGATGCTTCTCCAGAGTATTTTCCTAGATTATGGTAAACAGAGTTGTTATATGGTTGGTCCTTTCATGCTCTGAGCATCTTATTACTTTATCAATTAAGATTTTCTGAGTAGTCCTATCTTGCTAAAATTTGCAAATCAAATAACTTTTAATTTAAAGGAGAATGATTTGATGGTTTTAGCTGCTGGGTTTTAGCTAAAGTAAATCAAAACACCCGCAGCTGAAATTGTCTTGAAAGCAGAAAAGCAGTTCCACTGTGAATCTGTGGGGGTGGAGGTGATGAATTACACTGTGAAAGAAAATGAAAACCAGATGGCACTTGCCAAACACCAACACAGGGCAGTTATGCATAGTGGAGGCACAGCCACATAGCACTTGCACAAACCTGTTACCTAGATCCTCACCAGGCTGCTGAGCAGAGTGAAGCCTGAGGTGTCTGGTGACATCGGGGTTTTGTGAGATAAAGACAAAGCAGCAGCTCGAGCTGAATGAGCCCAGGGTGCAGATAAGACGAGGGACAGGCTGTTTGCCAGGACCTCCCCAGCACTGGTGGCTTTGCCCAGAACTTCTTCACCGTTTGGAACCCCCACCAGTGCCCGCAGGGCAGGGAGCTGCTGGCTGCTCTGATAACAGGGAATGAGGAGGGGTTTGAAGGCTGAGCTTGAACAGAGTGTTTTTTCCCTTATACAACAGCTCAGGCATCACTTTGGTGGCCACAAATAGTTTTAAACTCACAACTTCAGTTGCATTATGAATCTTAGCTTGGTGTAGGTGGGACTCAGATTTTATATAGGAGGAGATAAAACTTGTAGGAAAGGTTAAAACACTGAGTGCATTGCAACCAGGATAAAATTGTCACTGACAGCTACAGCAAAAACAGGATTTTCCCCTATGCATATAGATCACATATTTTGTTGTTGCTAATATGACCCCACTCACTAGGACCAGAGCAAACAGAAGAAGATACAAGCTGGTGATGAGGGATTGACATCAGAATTGGGATGGTTCTGCTCCTCCAAAGCATCCACAGTTTACTAGCTGGGGAGTGCAGCTGTAAGTGAACAGAAGCTTTTTGCTCAGTGAGTTATTGCTTATTAAATGTTGTATTTTGAATTTCTTTGCAACTTTAAAGTAGATTTTCCAATCAGCAGATGAGTCATTCCCCTAGTCCTCTTTATTTTGCCAACAGAGAAGTAAGAAGACTCAGCTGATATACACCTTGGCATATTGCCATTTTGTGATTCAGTCTACTATCATAATTGTTTGTTGTTCTGCTTTGTTTCAGTGAAAATGATGGATTATAATAATTATTTTGCATATTTGTACTTCTTTTTTAGTCCTTAGATCTAGAAACGGGTTTGGACCCATTTTCCTGCAAGCGAATCACAGCAGAGGCATGCCATTTTTATTTAAAGACACCTAGGTTAATTTCTATTATCAACATCTCTTATTAGCAACATTAAAGAGGAAAATCAATTGCCAAGAAAATCTTTATGGGCACTTTCCCATCAGTAAAAGGTTATGGCATTGCAGAGTTAAAGCCTCATCATCTCAACATGACTATTGTTGCTGGGTTTGTTCCAGTTAAAGTATCTTGTGAAATGGTCACATGAGTGCTTTATGATTGAATTCAGCAATTTATAGAAGATTCCCTTTGGCTAGAATTTTCCAGCCAGCAGCTGAGATGCAGTAACTGACAGCATGCCTGAAGCAAAGAAAGGAACAAATTTTAACTGGAGATGCTAACAGCTTGTGTAGGTACACATTTTTAGGGGTTCTGCCATGCTGTGGAACCATACATGGAGCTCAAGGTGAAAATGTTTTGATCCATTAATGTTGCAAAACTGACCCCTCCTTCAGCTTGGGTGTATGTTACGTGTCACATTATAGAAAGCTTCTCTGTGGGACAGTTTCCAGATAAGATTTCTCATCCACCACATTGTGAAGGCAAGGATCCAATAGATCTATTAGCTGTTTTTCTTGCAAAACCCACCTGCAAGCTGACTTGAGATGTGCAGCTTCTGGCCATAGGCCTGATTTAYACATGCCTAATGCTCTCCATGGGGGAAAAAAAAATTGCTCTTTTCCCTGGACAGCTGGAGGAGGGTCTGAACTCCAGTTGAGTTGCCTCAGGTTGAAAGACTGGATGGCAAAGACTATGTCCACTCTATTAAAAATAACAAAAAAGAGGGTTTGGTCCCTACCCCTGAATGACATGGACTGTCTCACATCCACACAGCCCAGGACATGTTCCTCTTGTAGCACTTCACCCCATCCTCTCTCAGGATATCCTCTGGCACCCTGTTGGTGTCCCTTCAGCAACAGAATTATGATAAAGTTTTTTGGCAGAATATTTGAAAATTAATACTGCAGAACAATCATAAGAATTCCTCTATTTTTAATGGGATTTTCTGCCTGGTTAATAAACAAATTGTCTTTTAAATGGAAGCTGCCTCTGAGTTTGTTCTCCTGCTGGATTCCAGCCCAGTTGACTAAGAAGGAAACTCCAGAGAAGTTCTGTTCTCTCTGACAATTATCATGCAGTGAAGTGATGTGTAATGGTTATTTATTTATTTATTTATTTGCTTGCTTACTGACTTGCCATAGTTAATCTCTGTTGCATTGCTGCCTGCAGTCTCTCCCCATTGGTTTAAAAGGAATGTTGCACCTTGGGTTGTTTTTTTGCTCACAGTACTTTAGCCACCCAGATCTCTTGGTGGTGGTGTGTCTTGTCTTCTAGCTGGGGATACTTTTCTGTCATAATCATCCTTTTTGTATCTTAGGGTTAACTCTTGCGGTTCTTTTTCCCTAGAGGTGAGGGAATGGATAGGAAAATGAATGAAAGCAGCAGGACTGCACACCMCAGCAGGGTAAAATGCTTGACTTAACCAGCACTGCTTTAGACAATCATAGTTTCTTCCCAGTTACCTTACTGGTCACAATCTCTACAGGTCATTGCTGTGCTCTGTAGTCACAGGCTTCTCAGACAAAGAGTTACACATTTTAATTTATCTGTGAGGCAACCAGCACAGCAGCAGTGCTTCTGAACGTAGACGATAATTCATTCTGGCACAGTGCTGTGCTGTGTTAATATGAAAATGCAGTGCTGATTTTGTTTATTTGTTTTGTGTAAGGAGATTGATGCTAAATTTACACCTGCAAATCCAAAAGGATCATTGYGGTTTAAGATAATTGCATAGCTTAGCATAGTTGTAAAACTGCAGTTGATTCTGGCACTGGGAGCCTGCCTTTGATGTGTCTCAGGTTCATCTCCTGGAATTGAGTGCCAGTTTGTCCCACAATCCATCATTTATTTATTTAAATCTAAAATAATCAAGATCGGTTCCCAAGGCCCTATGGAACTGCCATAATAAATTATGCAAAAATACTGTCAAGTTAAGCCTCAGCAGTTCAGCCAACTATCTACCTCCAATGTCTCTGCCTCCTCTGAAAACCCTCTTACATAAATRCCTTTTGCAATGTGCCTGGAAAATCAGCAAATTCGGTATCTTTAAAAGAAGCAGAGGAAATATTTCCACAACCATCAAATGTAACACTTTGCAAGTGCTGTGCTTTTCCCAGTTACTGGAAACTTCTGAGGAAAGGCCATTTCTTGGTGTTGCAGACCCAGTCCATAGGTGACTTCACTGTGCACACAAAACTGAGTGTGTCAGAGGATGAGACACTCTTAATCCACACACAGAGAGTAAGGAAAACTGCAAGGGATGACCACACTTACATTGTTTCTGCTTTCCCAGGAAGACACCACAAATTCCAAGAAGACTCTGAAGCACTGAACACAGCTCCTGAGATACCAGTATCTTATCTCTGCATTAGGTCTGTGTGGCAAGGTTTAGCTGGGGGGTGCTGCTCAGGTGTTGGCTGTGAGAAGCTGCCAGGCACTTCTGCATGTCCCATAGAGCYGATGCCAGCYGGCTCCAAGACGGACCCACTGCTGGCCAAGGCCATCAGATAGTGCCTCTGGAATAACAGAGTTAAGAAAGGAAAAAAAAAACCACAGCAGCTTCAGCTGGAGAGAGGAGTGAGAATATGTGAGAGAAACAGCCCTGTAGACACCAAGGTCARTGGAGGAGGGGGAGGAGGTGCTCCAGGTGCCAGAGCAGAKATTCCCCTGAGACCCATGATGAAGACCATGGTGAAGTAGCTGTGGCCCTGCAGCCCACAGAGGTCCRCAGTGGAGCAGCTATCCCCCTGCTGCCCATAGAGATGTGTGATGAAATGTCTGTAACTCCCATTCCCTGTCTTTCTGCACTGCTAGGGGGAAGAAGGCAGAGAGTTCAGGAGGGAAATTAAACCCAGGAAGAAGGGAGGGGTGGGGAGAAGTTGTCATAAGGCTTGGTTCTATTTCTCATTATCCTACACAGATTTAATTGGCAATAAACTGAACTAATTTCCTCAAGTTGAGCCTTTTTTGCCTGTGATAGTTCTTGGTATTGGTTACATAATCGTCTTTATCTCAACCTTTTTTTATATATTTTCTCTCCCCTGCCCAGCTCAGTAGGAGAGTGATTGAGCAGTTTTGGTTGGCACCTGGCACCCAGCCAGGGTTAAGCCACCACATACTCCCAGATATGCTGTCTGGATTTCAGTTGTTGAGCTGCATGAGGCATATTTACCAGCATCTAACCCTGAGAGAGCCATCACGTGGATCACGTTGTCAGTGTTTGTGCCCAAGAGGAAAGGCTGTGTGTGTCTCATGAGACACATATTATGAAAACTGGCTAAGAGGAATGCTAACAAAGGAAGAAGAAAATTATAAATAAAGTAGGCTTAAAATAGTGAGAATATTTAAACCATTATTTTTACTGTAGAAGCTCTAAACTCTCACTTTTTTTCCCCAAAGCCTATGTCCCTGATATCTCCTGAAAAACTTCCCAGTATATCCTATTTCTTCCTACTCTTGTCAGTACTGTGGCAAAAAGGTCAACTGTCACAAAATACCATTAAATTCCTTTAGCCTCCAAAATGCTTGGCTGCATCTAGTCTACCTGTTGGCRCTGCTCTTTGTTATGTAGTAACTCCTGTGCTCTTGAATTGTCTGGAAAAATGCTTGTGGGCCCATTTCAAAATCACACCAAGAACTTTTTGCAAAAATGCAGCACAAGGATGCTGCCCATCCAAAAAACCTCCTGACTCAGGGTACTCRAGATTTGCAGTTACATCTCAGCCTGTTGTCCATGTGCATCTTTGGTCTCCACAATGTCTGTGCCTTGGGATGGATTCTATGAAAAGTCCAGGTTGACTATGGGCCCACTACTAAGTAGAAATAAAGCACCTTTCTGAAATCTGGTTCCTAAACACAAACAAAGGAAGTGTAATGTAAGCTTGAGTGAATGGAGGCTAGACTGTAGCTAGATCACCAAGTCCCATTTCTCCAGATCTCATCTCTTACACCTTACAATAACAAATAGAGCCATGTGCAAACACTTTAAATTATAGAGTGAAGTACAAACACTATCAATTATAAAGGAGTTACACTCTCTTTGAAAATCATCCYTAGCCAAGGCCACATCCCAAATGGGTTCTGTTTTTCAGTGTTTCAGTAAAGAAGCAGCCTCATGGGAATGCTAAACACCCTGAGACCAATATTAAATATTGTGTGATATTGAAAGGTCACTTACCTTCCTCARTGTTTTCTGAATGAAAGACTACTTAGAATGGGGAAAGGTAAAAGGCTGTAGGATCACAAACATCCTATTAACTGAGGCTCTATATTGAGTTTTCTAACATGGCATTGCTGAAGTCTCTAAAACAACTCAGCTTTCAAAACTTGCTAGACCACTAAAAGATCAGGGAGCACAATCCAGGAACTGAAGTGGAAGAGTCTGTAATTAGTTTTGAAGCAATTACCAGAATGCATATTTAAATCATACATGTACATGCTGTATGCAGCACCAAAGTTTTGTTTAAGCTTCTTTTCTTACTGAAGGGCAATGACTGGCCTGCCTTTTGCACAGGTGAATACAATTTAGATATGTTCATAAGTAAAGCAGACATAGCAGCTGGAGGATTAATTAAATGTTTGCCTAACTACGTAAACAGACAGTGATATATCTTCATAGCATCTGGCAGTTTAACCATTCACTAGTCATCCTGYAATTAGCATGCTGATGAATTTAATAGAATACTGTTCTAATGTAGTGCCAGATGGTCCTTCTGACTTAAAAGGGGAATGACAATCTCTGTCATGTTTACTTCAAGGGTAGCAGAACAGCCAAAAAGATCCTTCATAGACTAAACACTGGTGATATAAGAGGTTACATTTGCTGCCCTCAGAAAGCTTTAAGTGTTGCTATATGAAGTGAGCATGCTTCAGGAACTTCACATGAAGAGTATGCTTGACTTCCCTTGTTTATTTCTGCTATTTGGTAAAGACATTAGCTTTCTTGCTGTGTTTGCAGAAGAACTTTGTGTAAGAGAAATAAGCGCCAATCCCAAGGTGCTGTGGAACAGGAGGAGGTGGAGGATGTTGAGTAGTGCTCGGAGAAGTCTGCTCTGCAGCAAGGCCTGTGAGATGACCCCTGGCCACCTCAGTGGAGCTTTAAGTTAGTCCAGACATTACACAAGTGAGTCTCTGCTGTAGCTCCAGTCATTAGAAAATTACATTTACAAAGCAACTAGTGAAATGGCAAGGACAATAAAATGAGGAATATCCATAGAAGAGAAACTAAAAGACAGAGATGGTGACATACTTGCTGTCAATAAGTAAAGACAATTATTATGTAGCCAGCAGAGAATTCAATAACCTTCAGTGTCATTCTGGAGTTTGTAACAGACTTCAGTGGAATTGGTAGTCAGACTACAGCAATCTTATTATCAAAGAATGTCTTTTAGCTAAGAACCTCTGGGAGAAGATACCATGTGTGACAGATAAATCTCAGTGGTTCTTTCATTCTGAAGCTGGATGCAGCCTGCTAGGCCAAAGTCTCCTTCATGACAACTATTGATCATGTTCCAGCTGAGCTCCAGCTAACATTCTGAACATTAAAACTTGCTGACTAGTTTTTACTCAGCCTATCTGTATAATCTCTTTCTCTTAAATAACAAATTATACTGCCAAAATGTCAGTGGAGGGACTCTGTATAGACTGCTACCTCATCAGCCTAAACATGCTCCACACTAATATCCTAAATTCCCTGCTACAGAGAACAATTGTTTTTAACTTCAGGATCTTCCAAACTGTTTCTAGAATGACTGAGATCTCAAACTACTTTTATGGGCTCCAGCAGTGATTCTGACCTAAAGAGCATTGCACTGTGAGGATTAGTGAGCCATGTAACAGTGAATCYGAAGGCACAAGGCCATGCTGTTCTGTGCACCAACAGCATCACCTTCAGGYCTGTGCCATGCTGCACTTCTGCCTCGGTGCAGGGCAGATTTGGTCGGGTGATGATAACAGTGGAGCAGCTCCCACTCCAAACCASTGATTACATATCTGCCTGGCCTTGCCTTTGTCTCACAGCGTACCAAAAAGTTGTCATGTGAACGTCCTCTCTGTTTGACAGTAGAAATGATGAAYGGAGTTGTTTTCTTGTAAGAAAATCCTATAAAAGCTTGAATGACCAGAACAGACCAATCCTTCCATCTGATGGGATCTGTAGGGCATGCTGCTACTCTCCAGCCCCGCWCAACACAGAGTTCCCAGCATCTAAAGGGAGACGTAAGTTTAACTCTACACTTTTCYTTCTTTATGCTGTTAGCTTTTTTAAGTCTTCTTTTAAATGATGCCTTACAGAATCCAGGTGCCTTTCTTACTGGGATTGTAACCCCGGTGTGCAAACCCCTTGTTGCAGCCGGCAGGTTCCAGTCAGAAACGCCTCTCTTAAGAAAGGATCCTGAGGGAAAGGGGAACCTCGGCGGGTGCGTGGGTGACTGCCCAGGCTGCAAGGGCGAGTGCCCCGGTGAGTCCCGCGGCGGCCAGGGAGAGCAAGAAGGGGCTGTCTGGACGCCTTCCCCGGCCGAAGTACTGGGGTGTCCGAGCGGGGATGGGGCAGGGGAAKGGAAAGCCGGGGGACGCTTGCCCTGCGTTTGCTCGTGTGTGAAGTGGGGCCGTCCRGCGCAGCCGGCGGGCGCCGCGGCGGCTCCGGGGGCGAAGAGGAGGTGGAGGGGTCCAGCCGCTGGTGACGGCCGGGGCGAGGGCTGCCCGCGCCCTCTCCTCCGGGAAGATGCTCCCGGCCCGCCACTGCCTCTGCCCCCGGCCGGGKCGGGCCGGAGCGACCCCCGCCCGCTCGGTGTACGAGAGAGGGGCGGCGATGGGGCCGGCGCTCACAGGGTCCACTCCAGATACTCTGGGGATGGGGCAGGATACGCGACGGGTTATTGCTGGGCCAGGGTTATTGCTGTGCCAGGCGGCGGGGCAGGGGGAACCGCCGTGCGTGGAACCCCACCCCGCTACCCCAAGAATGAGCCGACAAATACGAACGCGTTGGGTGGGGCTGTAGGACACGGCCGTAGGCAAGGATGTCCTGCTGGACAGTGTCAAACGCTTTGCGTACATCCAGGCGGACAATGCCTGTTGCTCTGCCCCACGCACCAACGCTGTAGCCCCGGCACAGAAGGTCACCAAATTTGTCAGAGCATGATTTGCCCCAAGTAAAGCCGTGGCGGCTGATACCAATGACCTCTTTGTTTTCCATATGCCTTACGATAATTTTGAGGAGAATCTGCTCCATGATCTTGCCTGGCACAGAGGTGAAAATGACTGGTCTGTAGTTCCCTGTGTTTTTGGCTTTCCCGTTTTTAAAAATGGGGGTTATATTTCCCTTTTCCCAGTTATTGGTGTCTTGGTTTCAGACAATTTAAAGGAGAACGCTCTGGAATGAGTTATCTCCTTTTATAGGAGAATATATATGAACATATCTGAATTGCATTCACCTTTGGAGAAGCTGGGCCAGTTGTTGTCACCTTCAGGCTAGTTTGTGATAACTTCCAAGATCCCAGGGAAATTTGCATTTTCTATTTGAGCTCGTTGTGTAATGAGGGCAATCCACATACTCCAGGTAGCATTGGAGGTGTGACGTATTGCAGGGACCTTTCCTTTAAACATCCAGCCCAGCACCGGTAGTCAGGGTGCCAGAAGAAGCTGTGCTTCAGTGCCAGTCAGTTCTGAGGCAGCTCAAACCCCTTCACAGGCTGCAAGATTCTCTTCTGCAGTTGGAGTACAGCTGGCTCAGATCCTCTGTATACCTAATTCCACAACCCAAGAGGCCGTCCTTGAGTCTCTCCAGGTACCTTCTGCCAGAGGCTCCGGGCTGTGGTGTACATCATTTAATTAACATCCTGTCCTGCCTGGCCTAAGGACTGTGTGAGTAATTTCTTGTTTGATCTCTTCAAAGGCTTGCTGTTGTTCAGAGCCACACTTTAAACAGTTTTTCCTCTGTGTCACAAGGTAGAGAGGGCTTACAGTCTGGTTGTATTCTGAGATGTGCATCCTCCAAAAACCCACAGCACCTAGGAAAACCTGTGGTTTTTTCTTTATGGTCAGTGAGGACATGGGAGTTATCTTGTTAATCACYTCTGCTGGAATCTGTTGACAGTCGTCTTGCCACTTCACTCCTAGGAACCAAATTTCCTGGGCAGGTCCCTTGACCTTCTTTTGTTGAATGACAAAAACAGCTTTCCAGAGAATCTGAATTATTTTCTCCCGTTTCTCAGAAACATCTGCTGTRTTGCCCTATACAATGAGGTCGTTGATAGTGTTCTGGAACTTCACCCTTTTCAGTGCAGTCTGGATCAGTCATAGAAAATGGTGGGACTGTGCTTCCACCTCTGATGAAGTCAATTCCAAGTGTACTGCACATCCCTCCAGAGGACAGCAAATAGTCAAGAGTCGGGTCCCAGCTTGCTGCCTTGCACTCCAGTTCATACTGAAGTTACAGCGTGTCTGCCATGGCAGCACCCAGCACATACCCTGCAACATGGCCAGCCCGAACTGCCCATGGGCGCAGCCTTGTAGTCCTGGGGGGTTGGCAGCAGCCCTGTGGCAACATCTTTGTCRGGCAGCTGGAGGGGGATAGCAATGGGGGATCCAGAGCCCCCCTCGGGCTGCATCTGACTCTGCCCTGCCTTCTGCAGGAGCTCCTGCACTGCCTGAGTCTTGACCCAAGAGAGGTCCAGGCCAGCTGCRGCCGGGGGGTTTCTGTGCTGGGGGTGTCACAGCGGCGGGGACRGGATATGTGTGGGTGCAGGGCGCTCCGGGTTCCTCAAGCGGGGATGGGGGAGCAGGAGGATCACCAGCTCCTTCGGGGGCAGCAGGGCCAGCCGGGCACTGGGCAGCTCCCGGTCCTCTGCTGCTGTCAAGAAGTCGCTGTCGCTCTCAGTGTCGCCGCTGTGCCGGGCACTCTGCAGGGTCCCACAGGCAGCAGCCACCGCCGCTCTGCCCTGCRGCTGAACACAAACGACACCAGCCCCGAGATTCTCCTGAATGCACCTGTCCCCTTGGCTGCCCCCACACTGCTGCCTGCYACATTCTTCCTCCACGGAGCCCTGTGCAATAAATACGCTGATACACAGAAATGTGTTTTTAACATACAAAGACAGTGTATAACCTGGTTGGCCAGACTATAACCAGATTTGTCAGAGTGACGGTTGCAGTCTTGTTGAAAGCAGAGGTCACAGTCCCATTGAAGTTCTGGATCCTCAAGTGGTACCAGAAGTCCCTAAGCCAAAGATTTGTTTATGCTCAGGTTCAGGTGGGAATTCTCAGTACCTCCYCCAGGGCAGGAAGTTTCACAATGGATGATGTAACACTGTGAGTCATATGTGACACCCCCATATGAGGATATTTTGGGAGTCTTTTACTCTCTTAAGTCATTACAGTGGCYTATTCTGCTCGAGCCATTGAGTCTGTTTAGGCCACTAGCAGAGGTGACCTCTCAGGCTTGGTGTGAACATACTGRTGCTTCCCTGTGCTGGTTTAGGGCAAATTTGGTAGAGAATTTCCAAAGGAGGGCCTCTCCAGAAAACAAACCCACATGGCCCCTCCCCCCATCC
>JACDOX010000027.1:1243162-1309655 GCA_014549065.1 Cardinalis cardinalis
CTGGCCGAAGAAGGGGGAGTGTGTGGGAAGTTCAACGAATCAGAATGTTGTATTGAAATTGATGATTATGGGGAAACCATAAGAGGATTGGCAGCCAAGATCAAGAAGGTGGCCCATGTCCCAGTTCAAAAATGGAATTCRATTTTACAATCATCGTGGTGGGACAGATTGTTTGATGGGGCCTGGTGGAACAAAATAGTATTCTTTGTGCTGTGTTCAGTAGCCAGAATCCTATTTCTTCCATGTCTAATTCCTTGTTTTATTAGACTGATTCATTCCATGGTACAGGGGATGCAGATAGCAATAGTACCCATGGACCCGGAATTGACTTCCGGAAACCACACATCCAAGATCACGAGCCTGGGAGAGAGAAAGTATGCAAGCAATGCTGCYGAAGTATTGGCAAAGTTYGAGAAACRAGTCAAAATGAGTGTAAACAATACWGATTATCAGGGGATTCCACAAGGAGACCATGGGATGATTTAATAAAGTTTTGTTCTCTTTGTGAAAGACCATTAAAGGTGGCAGGTARAAGTAGAAATAAATAGATTTTAGCAATTTGGGTTATAGAGGGAGCATGATTTAATGTGGTCATATTAAAGGGGAGGGATTGCAATCTATGGTAGAAATAATTCATGCTATTAAAGAATGTATGTTATAAAGATTGTAAATCCAAAACGTGTCTCTGACCACACACKGCCCAAGAGCAGATATCTATTCAGATTCCAAAGAATTCCCGGACATGGCTAAGATAACGATCRACGCTTTAGCATAAGAATGGACGCTTCCAGGGCGATGATCACCAGTATCTTGAGTCATCAGGAGCCACCTAAGAGCGATCATTGCCCTGCCGATTGCATCTATCAAGATAGCCAGCAACGCCAGAATTATACATCTGAATACATGGCTTCCCTGGAGCGCATCAACCAATGACTATCCATCCACCTGGATCCGATCTTTGTCCAGCTCTGCACACTGAAAGGAACAGCGATGAATGTGAAGAGTTACAAAAGAAATTGAGACCTCTTCGCCTCGGGCACAATAAACTGTATAAAACCTCTCCACAAGAAGTGGGGATTCTGATGTGATAGAGGTCAGGTCCAGGTTCACCCAGTCCTCTTTGGCTGTGGTGGCTTTGAAAATTGTAATTTGGTTGTGCAGAAAGATTAATAAATCTTTTTGTGATTTTTGATAATTTGGCTCATGATTGATCATTTATAACAACATCAGCCCCAAAAAACTGAAGGATAAAATGTGGTTGCCATTTATTGAAGGTCTTTCTGGTGCATTTATGATGAAATACACAGCAGAACACACACTGATGATGCACTTGATGTATGGCTCCAACACTTTTATAGGTTYAGCAAATTAGCATAATTGACAAGAATCCCCAGTTAGAAGTACAGTTCATGAYGTAATTTTCCCTTTGGTTTGGCCCCATACTGAAGCTTCCCGCTTTTATTCCAGCCCCACATTGTCTATGTCTTCGTACATGGAAAAGGAACATAGCCTTGGTTCAATGAAGAAGCAAGATTAGAATAGGATTTCAGAAATGTATTTGTCTAAAATGTGTTTATTCCTCCACTTCTTCCTGGTTAAACTCACCTCAGCTTCCAACAGAGTAAACTGCTGTGATCCSCCRTAACCCCAGCAATGGAAACAGGTTCTGCCTGCATGTCCCAATGGCATTAGGTACACTGTGCACCAGTACTGGCCAACACRTCATATTTCTGTGGCTCTGTGTGCCAGGCCATTGGATCTACTCCATCAAAAAAACCCAATTCCCCCATGTCTCTTCCTGGCTAGAGGCAGGGCCCCTCTGGCTCTGGCTACTGTTCCTTCTCTGGGAATACATTCTGGATGTCCCTTCAAGGGAATCGSACATGTYATCATCCYTTTATTATACCCGGCAACTGGAGCTACATTCATTCTGGTGGAACTCCGTCTGTTAGTGGTTTCCTCTTCTGGCTTATGTACCCATGCCAGGACAGAAGTAGATTTTCCATCCCCTTTTCTTGTGTCTTGCCCATGCTCACACAGGAAGAACCACAAGTCAGCTCATGGGGTGTACCCCCTCTCCCTATATGTGCAATACCTGCTGCTGATAACAGAGRCTTTGGTCTATACTGGCGGTATTTGGAGAAGGCTTTCCTTAAGCTCCTTGCTGAGTTTCTGAAAGGGCTCTTCAATTCTGTCTTCCAATCTCTGCATGTGATCGGTCAAGTCAATTTCCACAGCTGAGATTTGGGCTTGTGTTGGGGCATGGACAGTGTCTTCATTTGTCATCTCAAAAGGAGACAGAATCTCCTTTTCATAGCACTTATCACCAAATCTCTGAAAACTGGAACAAGACTCCTAAACACCCTTTTTCCCCCCTTTTTTTTGTGTATGTGTGTTCAAGAGAGCACCATTTATTCAGGTCCCTGGAAGGGCATGAAGGATAACTCCTCCTAACATTCCTCCCAATTTTTACAAATGTTTTGCTAATATACAGTCACAATATGCATGTTATAATTTCACCATTACCATAAAACCCTCCTCATGTTCCCCAGGTTCTGAAAAACTCAGTCACTGTTTTGGCTGTAGCTGTATTCCTGAGCCAGATGTCTCCTCTTATCTTCTAATGTCCTTGTTTGGGTAGCAATTTCTGCATGCCTTACTCTTCTGCTAAAGGTCTGCAGACACAGAGTCTTCTCTGTTAAAAGTTCAGTCACAGTGTCTTTCTACTAGAGGCTCAAAGTCACAGTAGAAATCATATTAACCCTTTTAGTATTATGGTGCCCTCCTCAATCCACCACAGTGTTGCTGGGGCATGGCTGTACACTTGTGTCCTAAGTCGTGCAAGTTTGAGCCACATCAGTGTTATACATGTTACTATGTCTGGACTCTTAGTGATTTAGTCATTTGAAAAAAGGAGCTCTATCACAGCCAGTTCTCTCAAGCACAGGATTCCTTGCTCCCTGGTCTTCCAAGAGCATTCCTGCGGCTGTAGGTCTTCTGGTCATAGGTATCTCTCCTTCACACTTATTTAAGAGCCAAGTCCAGAGGCTGAGAGATTCGAACCTCTTTGCAATCCCACATCATGTGACAGGGATCTTAAGTGCCTTGTTTCAGTACCATCCAAAATTGTACCATCACTTGCAGTGTCAGAGGCTGGGATCAACAATTTAGACTCGTCGGGCTGTCAGGTGAGGTCTTTTCTCAGATTGTGGAGACTTTCTAAGGACAAAAACTCAGTGGTTATTTCTGATTCCACTTCCTACACTGGCTGTGAGGGTCCTGACTCCTTATCATCGTCCACTGGACGAAAGGACTTGGTCTTGTATTTCCTCCTCTGGACACAGGTGACTGCTAATAGCTTAGACTGCCTTCTGGTTTTACCACAGCCTGAGTGAGTGGGGTGTGTGCTGATTTGTTCTCCTTCCCCTCCATATATACCTGCTGCTCTAGGGTATAGAGCAGTGCACGATAAGCATTAGGCAGGGCCCAGCACAGTGCAATGAGCTGCTTCTTTTTGCAGTTGTCATTGCAACTTTCTTTCAGATATTTCCCTTTCTCAGCTGGGTTCTAAATTTATTCAAGGGGAAAATTCCAAACTATTGGGGCAGAGTATTTCTTCAGGGTATGGACTACATCCTTCCACATGCCATACCACGCAGTATTTCCACCACAGGGGCAGCTTTCCCTGGAAATCCCAACCATGATTCTAAACATGCTGTAGGCCATATTGAGGAGAGTTAACAGAATTAGCAACAAAAATATGGCATCTTTAACATCCAGAGGAAAGTGAACTTTCTCTACAGGTGACTGTCAGGCCTGAAGGGGGAAAGGGAGGTAAAAGGCTGGGGAAAATAATTTCCTACTGGTTTCCCAACAGGGTAGGTGTGATTAATAATAAACCCTCAAAAGTAGCAGCTGACACCAGGACMGGCAAACAGCAGTAATGCACAACAAACAGCAATAATCCCAACAAATTCTAATTGCCTCTGATATTATCTTTATATAAGCTGTTATCATAGATTAAATCAACACAACAATCGTGGTTTGTGTCCTTGATCCAAAAAAGATCCACATCTTGGGCAAAATGACCCATGTATTTGGAGAAGTATGCATGCCTAGGTGCCACAGCCCCATGATTAAACCAGGCAGCATGGTGACCGGTGAGTTCTGAACCCAACACAAAATGTTCAGGACAAAACTGTTATTTTTTCCAATTTGTCTTTCATGTCCCTGAAGTTGGGAAGCAAATTGTCTTGGTTTGAGACAATTTAAGGAGAAAAACTCTGGAATGGGTTGCTTCCACTGATGCCTTAGAATTTTAGCTTGTACATTTTCATGTATTTGTAATCYTGTCATTCTTTAGTGTATAGCTCTAAACTCCATATACAGCGCTAGCTAATGTCTTCACATTTTGATCAGACAAAACAATTCCTCTCTAGGCCTAGGAATCAAGGACACCTTACTGTCTCAGGCCCTGAAAAGTATAAACAAAAGTGAGTTGGGGTGGAGCAAACTGGGGGTAAAATGTCTTCATTACCTGAAGCTGTAATTGTAAGATTAAACCCCAATATGCAAATGGACCAAGCTTATAAAAGGGTGAAAATTCATGAACCATCATCCATTTTGGGTGTAATCCCTGGGGGTGCTTAATCTGCCCAAAATATACCAGCTTTTATTCTCTTAATTTTGTTTGGCCTCTGTTTCAGGTAGCCCCAAAAATGTTGACACCAGCCCAAGGAGGGGAAGTGTGCCTCAGACTGACCCGCTGAACGGACCTCAGCAGGCTAGAGAAAGAATTTATTAGATAAGAGCAAATTAACAACCTTGAAAATCAAAGCTGAAGAATCCTCACTCCTTCTTCAACTGACGAGTTGGGAAAAGAGGCTTTCTAACACATCTCGGGGTCGTCCTGACCAGCAGAGATTCCAAGACCTGGCTACCCTGGGTGGGCACTTGGCGAGCAGCCATGCCACCAGACATCAGACGCTGAATCCCAGGGGAGGAGAGGCACACCACTGGAGAAAAATTCCAGAACGAACAACTTGACCTCTGACAAGACAAGTCGCTTCAAGCTCAAACCAGAAAAGAGGACGACCAAGGTGCCTGGGAATCCTCACTTGCGAGCTGCTGGCCAGTGACCAGGACAGGCTCCAGACAAACCTTGCAGACAATTCAGCTTTTGGCAAGAACCATCAAAATTGAGAACATGGGGGTAACATACTCCCAGGAGCAGCTCATCACCTTGTCAGCCCTACAGGGCATGGCAGCCATACATCCTGTGGAAATTGCTGAGAAGGAACTTAGGGATCTTTTGCTATGGGTGCAGTGTAATTATCCACACTCAGAGTGCCGTTTGTTTTTTGAGCCAAGCTTTTGGAAACAGATCAACAGACACCTTTATCATTTGGCCACAAGAAAAGATAAAAGGGCAGCAAAGTTTTTACTTTCAATGAGGGTAATGCTGGAGGCAATTTCGCAAAACAGCGGGAAGGCTGCTAGTCAGTAGCAGGCAACACAGACTCCTACAGGGGTTGAGGGAGGGAAGTCACCCTGCCATCAGCAGGCAGCAGTTGTCCCTACTGACCCACGGGAAGCAGAAATTACTCCCACCGAAGGGGAGCGGGAGGAATTGCCATCACCTCCAGGGTTCCTGGTGTCACATGGGTCCCCAGAATCCCCAGAATCTTCAGGGTCCTCAGACACAGACACACCTCTACCAGTCCCAGGAAAGCTGAAACTAGCCATTTTTCCCATTGAGGAGGAAGATTGGGATTTTGCCTGTTTCGAGGCTTGTTATCCCAAGTCGAGAAAGCCAAAGTGGGACCTCACTGCAGAAGCGGCGGCAGGACAGGTGGGGAGGGGTGCGGACAAGATCACGGGGCCTGAAGGGGATGGGAAGCTGCCTTTCGGCGACTGGCAGAGCCATGCCACGGTGGCACCAAACAGCCAGCAGCAGCCTGGGGCAGCTGGGAGGGCCTCGGGAGCGACGGGAAGCACAGGAGTAGTGGATGCAAGTGGGGTGGTGCCAAAGACGCACATGAAGGGAACAACTCGTGCAACTGCAATGGTGAGCGATCAGCAGCCATCCGGGGAATGCTCATGGGTCGCGGGAATTGCRTCAAGCAGGACCGGGCCAGCTGGGATGGGGTGCAGAATTGCAGGAGCCAAATACACAGCAGTGACATGCGCAGGGCCAACGATGGCAAAACACAGAAGTCAGAGTGGGGAAGGTTTTTTCCTGTTTAGCAGATGTGTCACAAGCACCAGCAGGGTGGGAACCACATGTGCTGGTTGTGGGTGTTGGCATGGAGCCAGGRGAGGTGAATCCTGGTGGGGATCAGGGCAACCAAACTCAGCAGCCCGCACAATGCCAGCCTCGGTCGAAATCTCAGATTAGAGATCTTTTGCAAATACAGCAGATACTATGTGAGGCACTCAAAAACCAATCCGATTTTTCAGTCAATGCAAGGCAGTCATGTTTTTTCTTCAACAGCAAATACTCCTCTTTTATTTATGAATGTTTRGTCTTCATCTTCACAGAATTTGAAAGCAGCACAGGAATTTCAAATCCCTGTTCACCATCCAGGATCAAGGGCAATGGTCACAGCTCAGCAGGGGGTGCAGATGCAGCTGATGCTGGTGAGTCCCAAGATGGGAGAGGCTGCTGCCATGCTGCAGCCTSTCCCATCTTGCGGCTCACCAGCATCTGCACAGCAGATGACTTCACTTTACAAGCAAATACCAGTGGAGATACAGGTACACACAGCACAAAAAATTCCAGTGACAGATTGGGCAGATATTAGGATGAAATTAGCTAAAGAAAGACATTTATTACGTGGCACAGGAGACTTCTTGGTGCCAGTGAATTATGATGCACAGGGCCAAAAATGAAGATGGGAACGAATAAATCATGAAGTAGTCAAAGATCTAGCAGAGGCCATCAGAGATAATGGACTGGGATCTTCATATTTCAAACAGCTTTTAAAACTCACTTTCAGTAYATATGACTTTACACCATACAATCTCAGATGTCTTGTGTCAATGGTCCTTACAGACATGCAAGTCCTCGTGTGAGACATGAGATGGAGAAGAGCTCTTGGTGAGCTGAGAGCCAGATATCAGGGCGGAAAAAATGCAAATCTCACCTTGGCACAGTTGGCAGGTGATCCTCCTGAGGACAACCCAGTGCAGCAAGCAGCGAGACTTCCAGGAGAGGTGTTGAGCAACATCAAAGAAGCAGCGTGAAAGGCAATTCTAAAAACTGCACCAGCAGGAGTTCAAGACACCATTTACACAGACATCAGGCAAGGTCCTTCGGAGTCTTTCTCTTCATTCACCGATCATCTCATGCAAGCAGTGGATCGACAAGTGACTGATGAGGCGGTGAAACCACATCTACTCAAGAGCCTTGCGTTTGCCAATGCAAACAAGGAGTGCAAACGAGTCATCAGTGCATTGCCACATAAGGCCTCTCTGGCAGAGATGGTGGAAGTGTGCAGGGAAAAARTACAGTTTCATGGTCTGATTTTTCAATGGGATTCGTCTCAAAGAGACCGTCTCCTAATCACAGAGTGGATTTTTTTATCTTACAGGTCTCCAAAGACAATCCTCACAGATCTGGAGATGGCATCTCAAATTATTATAAAAGCAAGGATAAGGTTGCTGACAATGTCAGGCAAAGATTTTTCAACAGTTTACTTTTCACTGAAAAATCAATATTTTGATTGGGCAATGCAGAAATCAAAAAATTTGTTAATTGCATTGTTAGGGTATCCCGGTGTTTGCAGAATTCATTTTCCATAGGTTGCTGAAAGCAAAAAGTTTTAGGGAAAAGCCAAAAATAAGTGAGGAACCATTGGACAGGATGACAGTATTTACTGRTGGTTCAGGGAAGACTGACAAATCAGTAATCACATGGCAAAACTCAGTTACAGGAGAGTGGGACTCAGACATAAAGATAGTGCAAGGTTCACCACAAATTGTGGAGTTAGCAGCAGAGGTCAGAGTTTTTCAATTGTTCCAGGAACTCCTCAATTTGATCACAGATTTAGCATACATCGGGAATGTTGTCAAGCGATTGGAAGGATCACTTTTAAAAGAGACAAACAATGACATTTTATATTCATACCAATAATGTATGAGAACATTGCTGAAAAACATGAAATCCAAATATCTTGTTGCCCACACCAGAGCACATTCTTCTATTCCAGGACTTCTAGCAGAAGGGAATGCCCATGCAGACAAACTAACCATGTCCGTTTCACAAACTTTACCAGACATTTTTCAGCACGCAAGATAGAGTCATGTATTTTTTCATCAAAATGGACAGGCATTGGTGGAATCCTTTYGCATTTCCAAAAGCCAAGCAAGGGAAATCATTAATGCTTGCCCAGACTGTCAGCTTGTGCAACCACCTGCATCCACAGGAGCAGTCAATCCGAGAGGATTGCAGAGTCTYCAATTGTGGCAAGCTGATGTCACAAAATATCCATCTTTTGGGAAACTCAAAAATATTCATGTCTCAGTTCATACTTTTTCAGGAGCAATTTTTGCATCCTTGCACACAGGAGAAACTGCACAACATGCCTGTCGAYATTTTTTGCAAGCTTTTGCATCATTAGGGATGCCACAAGAAATAAAAGCAGACAACRGTTCAACTTATATAGAGAAAGTGCTCGACAAATTTTCGAAAAAGTGGAGTGCCAGACATACCTTTGGTATTCCCCACTCTCCAACAGATCAAGCAATCATTGAAAGAACTCATCATACCCAGAAATCCATTTTGGATAAACAAAAAAGGGGGGAGGCAGAAGCAACACCTTACATGTGGTTGAACAAAGCTTTGTATGTGTTGAATTTTTTAAACAGCTCTTTTTCAGAGCCCACTCCAGCAATTATCAGACATTTCTCCAACAGCACACAGGCAAAACTAAGGGACAATCCTTTAGTTTTGATCTGAAATCCAGAGACAGGAAAAATTGAATGTTCTTTCAAACTAATTACTTGGGGCAAGGGTTTCACTTGTGTTTCCACAGGACAAGGACCAACGTAGGTGTCGGCAAGACGCATGAAGCCCTACTGGATCCAGATGCAAGCAGACACAGATCCCAACAAAGAGGCAAGCACACAGACAGAAGCAGATGACARGACCATGAACATCTCCTTGATCAATATACAAGGAGTTCAAGGACTTGGGATTTCTTTTGGGACTTGGGTGTCATTGCAGTGCAAAGCTTCTCACAGGGGGTGAATCCATGAGCTTAAGGTTCAATCAGGTGTTGCTCATGTGCCTCATTCTCTTGCCTGTTGCCTTGGGCTGTGGGGCAGATTTGTCTATGATCAAACCAAAAGAAAATGTTTGGCAGGCTTTGGCCAATGCAGCAGGGTTGGACAGCATCTGTTTGACACATTAGAGGCTGAGGAAACCATTTTCAGCATGCTCGGTAGGCTYGCCAGTGAATGAGTGGCCGATTCCACAGAACATCCCTCCAAAGGTCTTGCAGGTCATCTCGAATCCTGTAGACAGATGGCGTGTTTGGTTACAGTTTCTTCCTGTGTCTCCTTTTGAACCTCAGTAACTGGAAATTCTTGGTTCGGCAAAAATGAATTTTTGTATAAAATTCAGTTTTTCAGAAGTGACACAAACAAAGAACAAAACAATAGATGTCACCCCAAATCATCTCATTTATAGAAATGTGTCCTCTTGGTGCAAACACACCAAGGTGTCAAGCAAACCATCCCACCAAGTTCCAGTGCAATTGCCACATGGACTCTTTTTTCACCATTGTGGAACTTTTGAGAACAGCTTTTTACATTTTAGTAGGGCTTGTAATTCTTCTGCTCCTTTTTCTATGCCTTTTTCAGTGCATGCAACAGGCCATGAACAGGGCTGCAAAAGAGGTGTTCTTGGTCCAAACAGGAGGGGGAGGTGTCAGGACCCAGGACATTTTTCTGGCTGCCCTGGGTGATTCGAGACCCTGGCAGGGGGCTCAGAGACCTTGGCACAGAGTCAAAAACACCTGTGCCTTCAATTTTAGCCCATGGACAAAACTACCAACTTTGTGTGAGGATTTACAAGCCACAAGAGTTTGAGTAGAATGATAGTTAATTTGTCACAGGGTGAAAAAGTAGAATTTTGGGGTTTTTAGAATGGGGGTTCAAGAGGCAAGATGGAGGAATCTGGGCATGCCCTGTCTTTCTTCTTCTTCTTGTCCTCCATTTTCTGGTGTGATGGTGACACTTTTGGAATGGTTTAGAGTAGAGACAGACTGTCTAACATAGGTGATAGGTATTAGAAAATTATTGTAAATAAAGTATACGTAGTTCTTAATATAAAAAAACATATGTAATAAAGGGTAAAAAATTATGGAAGAGAGGAGTGACCAAGTGTGAGAGAAATGGCTATGACAGAAACTGAAGTGACAACACTCAGTGAATGAGAGAAGTGCTCCAGACACCAGCCCAGAGATTTCCCTGTCTCTGAAGGATACATCACTTGAAAGGGATCTGCACAGCAGCAATCATGAAGGACTGCAGCCCATGGGAAAGACCCATGTTGGAGAAGTTCATGAAGGATTGTCTTCTGTGGGTGAAACCCTGTGCTGGAGCTGGGCAAGAGTGTGGGCAGGAAGGAACATCAGAGACAAAATGTTATAAACTAAACACAGCCCTCATTCCTGCATACCCCTGCCCTGCTCATGAGAAGGAGGTAGATGAGTTGGGAGCCTAGGAAGAAGGGAGGGATGGGGGGAAAGGTGTTTTTAGGTTTGTTCTTATTTTGCAGTGCCCTGCTTTATTTTATTTGCAATAAATTAAATTAATTTCCCCAAACTGAGACTGTTTTGCCCATAACTGTAATCAGTAAGTGATCTCCCTTTTTCGGTCTTGTGATGGTGGTCACAAGGGTTTTCAGGATGAGAGAGAGACGAAACTGTTGACTCCATCAGAAGGCTTGAGTTATTATTTTATGATATATATATTACACTGTGACTATACTAAAAAGAAAAAGAAAGGAGAAGKTTTCTCCGGAAGGCTGCTAAGCTAAGAATAGAATAGAGAAGAATGAATAACAAAGGAGCTCTCTCCRACYCTGTCCCAGAGAGCTCAGTCCTTGATTGGCCATTAATTATAAACATCCAAGATGGGCCAATCACAGGTGGACCTGTTGCATTCCACAGCAGCAGATAACYACTGTTTACATTTGTCRCTGAAACTGCAGCTCTCAGAAGGAAAAATCCTAAGAAAGGATTTTTCATGAAAGATGTCTGTGACACTGTCTCAACTCATGATCTTTTCATTTTTTTGTTTTTTCCTCTCTCAGTCCCATTGACCAGTTGACGTGATAGAGTGGCTTGGCGGGCACGTGATGTCCTACCAAGGACAACCCACCACACACACTTATCCTGGCTGTCAGGCTGGGTTTTGGCCTTTCCACTGAGAAGCAGTGCCCTCCTTGGCTGCTGCAGTTGGCACCCTGTACATCATAGGGTCCCCAACTGACTGAAGAGTAATAATTGATACCAACAAAATGGTCACAAATGGGTCTTAAGCAGGCAGAGAAGACTAATTTGTTTCCCTCCCTTTTGAACTGTAACAGGGAAGAAGCGTAAATGAAATAACTTTGTGGATTTGGATAGAGGAAAGGGTTTGTCTAACAAGAAAAAAGGTGTCTTTGAGGCCTGGATGTGTTCAGTCATATCTTCACAGATTTTTGCAACGAATTTTTCATTCTGAACATAAAATAGATATTTCCCAAGGTAGTAGATCACTGGCAGTTTTTTATGCATGGCCTTTAAATGCTGGAGTCCAATTAATTACACCGTTAAAAACTGAACTGCACCTCAGCAGTCCACAATCCCTGGCCTTCTCTGACCAGAGACCCCCAAAAGTCTCCCTCAGTTATTTCCATGCATATTGCTCTCCTGACTGAGGAGCTACAGCCTCAAAAGCTCCTTATTGCTCAAGGTTAGAGGGGACTGAGGTGCAGCCTGTGGACAGCAGTGTTTTCTAGGGTGTGAAGAGTTGACAACTAGCAATAACCCCAGGGAGAAACTGCAACACTGATGATTCTGAGAGAGGAGATAATGACAAAAGAGAAGGTAAGGRTTTTCTGGAGATGTGGAACAAGGGCATAGTACTGTATAAGCTAAAGGAAAGCAATCTTTCACCAAAATTGTGCTAGCAAACTTGCAGGCATGAGAGAGGTTTGAGAGAGAAAGTAGAATAATTAAGCAGTAAGAGCACATTGAAGCTCTGAAGTAAGGTGGGGAATAAAGTTATGTTAGATGTTGGTGCAGTCATTCAGAAGACTGYTTCTGATTCTGAAACCTCTTCTAGAAGATATTCAGCTGGAAGCTGACTCCTTGATTCAGTAATTTTTAAGGAAAAAGATCAAAAAGTACCTGAAAGGCAGTATCTGATCCTCTTCCATCCTCAGTCTTTTCACAGATAAAAGGAACAGAGTCTAGGAAGGGACAAAATCCACACAAGCCAAATAATTTTTCCTTTTGGCTCTTCATGAAAAAAAGGAAAATATTTGTTGAAAATAGCTGGCTGAGAGAATATACTTTCACAGGATGAACAATTCCACATAACAGTCATAGGTCTGTCTCCACTAACCCAGGTCTCAGTAATCAAGTTATTCATCTGTTAAAAACAGTCCTGTCTTAAGTTAGCTCAGGGAAGGAGCTAGAACACAGGAATAGAGCCAAGAAATGGCCGTGAAATTTTTATTTCTGGCTTTCTGCCTTTCTAGGACTCTCTCACAACCCTGATTTCCTCAGAAAAGTGTTTTGGCAGAGGGGATGCTCGAAGAGCCTGGGRTATGAACTGTGTGGGCTGTAGCCAAGAGTCCCTCTGTGTGGCTTCCTGAGCCTTGCTTTATTTTATCTCTCCCACTGTCCCTGCCCTTGGGATGGCCTCAGGGTGCTGTTGACAGATTTAGGAGTCCAACTAGTTTGTACGCTAACAGCATTTTTCATCTGAACAGCAAGTTGTTAATAGCATCATCAGTTATCTCCTCGATCATTGTGASGAACACACTAACAAAAATCTGGTAAGCATTTGGAAATATCTCAAATTATTTCAAAGATTTTCAAAAGCACTTGTAGGGAATCTGGGCTGATGCCATTCCCCTACCCCATCACCTTTAACTGATGGTTCCAACGGTATCTGCTGCTTGATTTGCAAATGTCTAGTGCTGAATTATGGAAGTTGCTGAAGACATTTAAGTTATTAAGCATTGGTAGAACATTAGGCATTAWGACTCTATGTAGTACAAAATGGATTGTTTTTTCATTGAGATTTTAAATTTCAACTAGTACTTTTAAACATCTGTGTATTAGTCCAATTTAACTCATAATTCTATTGCATACTTTGTAAGAGGCATCCATACAATAGACCTAATTTATTACTAGCCTTAATTGTTGGCAGAGACAATATAATTCTGTTGTGATGCTTCACAGAAACACTGCAAATGTAACACATACATAAATTACTTCTTACTGATATAAAAGTCCCTTCCACGTTAAGCGCATCTGTGCTGTGAGAATACAGAATGGCACRCATTTTCCTGGGAGCAAATAGCAAAACTGCATAGTCTACTGAAAGACCTACTGGCAATTAGTCTGCTGAAGGGTCAAAATTTGAAAGGTAATACTAATTCTCTTATCAATCTTAGAAAATTTCAGTGCTCAGAACCAAAGAAAAGAGCTTTCAGTTAGACTTACTTCCCAGTCTACAACTATTTGTTCTTCCATTTAATTTGAGCTAGGAATAGAGAAAAAAATGCTTTACCACTGTGTCACCTGCATAAGCTGTTATATTTGTTGATCCCTCCGCCAGGAAGACAAAAAAGAGAACACTGTTCTCATCACCTCCATCAGCCATAGAAGAACTCAGCTGTGTGGGCCAAAATTAGACATATCAAAGCACCTTTGATCACTTCATTGTCTGTCAAGTTCTCTCCAAAGCAAGCACTGTCTTCCATAATGGATTGTATTACTTTGAAATGTCATATTTAATGTGTGTTCATTCCTTCAGATCCCAGATACTGTCTAAGGTGCTGACTGAGCAGCACCACAYGGAGAGCCTTGCAGGTGGGTCTATTAATTTCAGTGTATTCTTGTTTCTCAACAGCRTGGGGTTTAATTGCAGAATTGGTGAAGCAAGGGCATCGCAAGAATTTATCTCCATTTTTCTGTGTGTGCACAACCACAAAGTCATCCTGCAGTGTAGGTTTGAATGAGTTATGGGACCATAAAAAAGTACTTCAATTCACAAAGCTATCAACTCTTTGTCATGAAACAAAAACACCTGCCAGAAGAGTTTTATTCTTACTTGATAATCACAGCACAACTAGGCATGGGACAAAGCCATCATTTAAAGGGATATTATTATGCAGCAGACATGCTCTGAGGAACCATAGTCTAAATWTAGTTACTAATTAGAAAAACACATTTTACAGATGTCATTAATTAGCCAACAATCTGAGAACTGTCTCTTTCAAAAAGGAAATGTAGTATTCATTAGTAAAGTACCCACCACAGGATTTGACTTCTCCTGCCCAATAGATCCAGCAATGGAGGTAACTTCGTGTTTTCCACTGATAAAATTAATTCTAAGCTAATTTAGCTAATACTGAAATTATGCCCTTGAGAAGAAACTGCAGAAATACACAACAAGCCATCATTCTTATGTTGCTTTCCAGAGTTTCATGAAATTCCTCTTCTGTCTTTCAGTCTGTTTGGACACAATCAGATCATACTTTTGTCTAATAACCTGTGATTCAGAAACTTCATTTTTCATACAAAAGAGCTAAAATACTGAGGAATTTCTGTAGTTCCAGGAGTCAGGTCCCTGAAAAATCATCTGTAGCATCAGGAAAATACCAAAGCTGACACTTAGAAATGATCAAGTGGGTTGAAATAAAACTGCAATATAAGGAACAGGATGAAAGTTGTCAGTGTTGGGAACATAGCTTTCTCTGTCAAATGAAAAATCTTGAACTCTCAAAGAAAAGAATGTCTCAAATATTTCAACCAAGAGAAAAAAYTGTTGTTACATGTTACAGTGTTGATTTATGTGAGCTGTGGTTCAGTGGCCATATGCGCTCAATKTTTTTATTCTTTGCACTGGGTCATATTTCTCCTAGTGTCTCATTTTTGGGAAGGAAAATGGCTCAAGAAACTTGTAAGGAATTCTTTGGCCACAGACACATTTCAGGAAATGTAAAGTGTACCTAGGTAGCCTGGAAATGGAAAACTATAAGGACATGGGGCATCTGTTCTGCAGTATAACTGAGGCACACTGCTTATATATACCCTGAAGCACTGGGTACTTGGCCAGCTCTTAATTCCAAGCTTTCATTCTTAGRGTCTCACTTTTCCAAAGAAAAAATATACTATGTGTGGAAAAGACTTACCCTTCAGGAAATTAGAGATATTAGTCTCATTTTGAGTTTTGACAGAATGATTTTAGTTAGCCCTGGAAAACCTGAACCCTACCCATCAACAAAATCCATGTCTCCTTCACTGGTTTTTGTTTGTTTCTGTTTTGCTTGGTTGTTCTTTTGGTTTTGTTTTTGGGTTGGATTTTGGTTTTTCTTTCTAGCGTTAGACAAATTTCAAGTAATTTCCAAGTATATTATTGAAAATATTTTRGAAGGAAGTCTCTGAAACAAAGACATGGCAAACACTAAACAAAGCTTTAGGATCTCTTTTGAGAGTCATAGCAATGAGAAGTATTTGCAGAGCAAGTCAAGCATGTTTCTTAGTGAAATGAAAATCCAAGGATTTACCTTCTATTGATTCTTAAMAATCTCAGAGACTTTGAATGGCATTGGTTTCCTAAGACACAGACTAAGGTGGTTGTGGAAATTTCTCTTGTAGTTTATGGAGACTGAAAGGTACCTCAAGAAGGAGAGTTATCCTACCTTCTGTCTTCCAGCTTCCTGGGTTAAAACCCCAGTTTTAAAAGTCATTTGGGGCCTTTCACTATGGAGGAAATTGGGAAACAGTGAACATTTTTTCTCACTGTTTGTTTAGGAGACCCTTCTGGATTTCCTTCACTCAAAAAATAATTCAATGCTAATGTTTTGCTCATAGAAAATGATGCATTTCTCCATTGTCTGATAATCACTGTTGTCTCYTGGGACATTCTGTACAAATAATTTCTGAACAAGTTATCAGTCACAGCCATGTCTGTGTATTCAAATTTTCTTTCATGGATATTGAACCTATATTTTAACCTTGTCTATATAAACACAGCTCTAATTTMAGTAAACAGTGAAATATGCACATGCATTTTTTATTTTAGGAGATACCTATAAGAAGAATTTTTTCCTGTCTGGCCTAATTTTTGGTTTTTAAATTTAAAATTAAGCTGGTGCAAATCTACCTATTTGTTAGTCTTGAGATCCTTTAAAATGAGTTTGCTGAAGGAACTTAAACTTGAGGCATGTAGCTTCACCACTGGGGCTCACCCAGATCCTTCAGCACTGTTTCTGTACCCTGATTTAGAATAACATCTCAGCAAGTATCATGTGTTTGGAAAATACATTTTTTTTCAGTATTTTCTTACATAGACAGTCACCTCTGTGAATATTCTGGCTTCTAAAGCCATTTACTAGTACACACTGTGAAAGAAAATCCAAACTCAATTAAAGAGGATTAGCTCTCTCTGTCCCATGAGGTGGCCTTTCTGCTTGCATCTCTCCTGCAGCTTTCAGTTTCTGAGATTCATGGCTGTTACCCTGGGAGCCAGAGTCATATATATGTTGTGTTCAAGACACTCAGTGAGAGAACAGAGAATGGATTGCCTGTTAACATAAGCACAGCTCTGTGYGGCAAGTGGCATATAGTTGTTTGTATACAAATTCAGGCTATTGTGTAGCAGACAAAATAAGACTTGAAATCAAATGAAAATGAAAAATGTTGTTGCTTTTGCCACCCCCTTTTACTTAAAAGTATTTATGCAGGTGCAATACTTTAGGATCAGACAAGAAGATAAGAAGAAATAATTTGCCCACTTTTACGGTGTATAGTTCAATGATGTTTCAAGTCCTTGTATTACTTAAACAGGCATGGGAGGCACTGAAGAATTTCTGGACATTCATTCATTTCTAAGTAATATCTCCCACCCTCCCACCTTATTTTTCTTTCTTTCTTTTTTTTCCCCACATGGCTTTTAAGTTTTTAGATTAGAATGTTGTACATCATTTTTTTCTCAGAAATCTTTGCCAGCAGATAATACTAGCTTTCTAGTTGTAACCCAGGAAAAAATTCAATGAAAATGCCTCCAATCCCAAGAGAAAATATATTTCTTGTCATTCTTTTTTATCAGAATAAGCACTTATTTATCAAAATGAGATAGAAGTATTCGTTATTCAGAATAAGATGTCTAAAACGCTGTGAATAGTTAAATAAAATCACAAGAGTACTCGAAGCAGTTTAGCTTTCTCCTACTGGATTATATCAGACAAGCTGTTCTAGCCCAGAGTTAGCTTGGATTGCTAAYATCACTGTGGCACCAGCCCACATCTTACATCCCATGTTTGGGGGCAACAGCCTAATGCTCTCTGTTGTGGCAACAGGGAGAATCATCACCAGAAGAGGACACCAAAAAGGTTAGCAGTTCTTCAGGAGGACTGGTGGAAAATGTTTGTATATTTAATTTTCAGATTAAAATTAAAARTTAAAACAATCTCCCAGTTGTCTGGATCTTCAGTTCTCCCTTCCTTGGCAGAGCTGCTTTTGTACTGGGATTAGCAACAGCCTGGTGGGATCCACAATCTCCTCATATAGATCTATTGGGTCTTCACAGGGATCTCCAGAGTTWGTAATGTCTTCTTCCTAATGGAGCTATGGAGAAGCTCCACTTTTTCCTTTTCCCTCATATCTCTCCCTGTATGTGTCCTTCCAGCTTTGCTATACTTTTTCTGTTAGAGTGGCTGTCACTGTCTTCTGACCCTGTACTAAGTTCTTTCAACTTGAAAATGGTCATAAAAGTCTTTGGGTGATGCTTGGTGGTTTTCCCCCTCAAATCAGTTTTTTACTCTATCAGTGTGCTGAGCTCACTCAGCATGCAGTCAGAGGAGCACTAGGGCCAATATAAGGAAAGGAGCACATTAAGCAGTCATGGTCAGGGCAAAAAGGAAGAAAGGAGAGGAGAGGTGAATGAACTGGACTCCTTTAGGGTCAAGCAGCCGTCAGGTCAACTCAGCTCAGCTATATTATCAGCCTAACTCCATTATTTATTAATGAAGTTAAAGCTACCTTATTAGCAGTATTATTTCCATCCAAATTGCAAACTTTGTTTAGTTGCTTAAATGGAGCGATTTTCATGTTCATCCTACTACTTATCAACCAGGAGTTTATTTTTACTTCCTGTTGRTATCTCCTATCAATATGCTGATGGTGGGACCAGGCATTTTGGTGAGGCATGCTGGATACTGCAACACTTYACGAGAAAAACCATCCCAAAAGAACTCTCAGGCTGTACAGTTAGGATGTTGCACCCCAACTCTTCTTCTATTTTGTATCCT
Source organism: Cardinalis cardinalis (assembly GCA_014549065.1). Lineage (NCBI taxonomy): Eukaryota > Metazoa > Chordata > Aves > Passeriformes > Cardinalidae > Cardinalis > Cardinalis cardinalis. Next base: position 1,261,704 of record JACDOX010000027.1, read on the forward strand.
AACAGAGAATTCTATTAGGATGCTAATTTCTTCTATTTCTCCTACTAGAGAATCTTTCATGTGCCTTTTGAAGCCATGTTAAAAAGCCAGGCTGGTTTGAGATAGTAGAGAGRAGCTGGTCATTTTTGGGATTCTCCCAATATAAACTGAACAACTAACTGGGTGTGATGGATTGCAGTGCAACACAGCAAAACTCTCTGCTCTAAAGGGAGCCAGTTCTGACAGACCTGTCTGGAGGTATATTCAGAAAGAATAGGCAGAATTCAAGCAACTTTAAAAGATGATGTTCCCAGGAGGAAAGCTAAACTGAACAAGATCCATCTGCTCCAGAGGGAATCCTTGCAAGAGGAGGAAATGTTCCACTGCGAGAGGAGGAAATGGGTTGAACAATTAGGCAGAGATGCAACYCTAAATTTAGTTCCAGAGATTATAYAGGCGTGTCTTCTGCTGCTTGTATTCCCAGAGATCTCCCTGAAGCAGTATCAGTCTGAGCAGTGGTTATTATGTTATTCATGGCTTTATGTTCTGTATAAACTATTTAAGAGATATGGGGAAGAAATCTTTTGTACATGGCCTCTGAGGTTCTGGGCAAGTTACAACTGACTGTTTTTCCTTTGTTTAAGCCTGTTCGTTAGAGGAAAAAGAACAAGAGGAGAAACCTTTTCATTAAGTCATGTATATTTGTTAAAAAAACTTTCACCAAAGTTTCAAAAAATACACTCAAGGTAGATTCTCTCTGTGTCCTTTGGTCTATAGTGGGGCAGGAAACACCATGCTTTGTTTTTCAAGGAACAAAGATGTGTATCTGTTCAAATGCCATCCTGACTGTAATGGGAAAAACTCTGATAATGGCTGGACAACATGAAAGGAAACTGCGGAAGGAGCAGAGAAGCAGCAGATGCCTGGAGAATACAGAATGGCAGCRCTGGTGGGTGCATTAAAAAATCTGAAGGAATAGAGGAGAGAATGAGTTTAAACTTGAAYTTAATGGAGACTATTGAAAAATGGAGAACCAGATCAATAGTCACAACTGACTCGAYCTAGCACACGCAGCAGTCCTATTGTAAACAGGGCTTTGAACTAAGTGGCTTCCAGATGTCCCTTTTAATCCACATTTCTGAAAGCTTTTGAATTCCTGCAGTGTCAGGTGAGGACGTGCTGCTATTGTCTAATTTTTCTGCATTCAAAATTACTACTACATTGCACACATTTTCAAAGACATCTCCTGATGGCTTTAGTGTAGGGATCCTTCTCCTTACCTGGAAGAACAGCCCACAGAGGAGCAGGTGGAATGAGGCACATGAAGGTGGGTGGGGAAGTGAGACAGTGGCAGGCTGCAGGGAAAAGTGTGTTGGTCRGTTTTGTAATGGGATATGGAATTGCTCATTTCTTGGTAAATGGGTAGAGAATGCTGGTAATTATTATGGGGTGGRGACCATAAGGTGTGCTGCAGGTGTGCCTGACAGGTCAGTTGTAAAATAAAAGGTTTCCAGACCAGGTACCAGTGCTGATAGGGGTTAGTGTAAGCTGGATTTATGCCRTAAGACCTTAGAGAGGCTGAAGCCTGGGCAGCTGGGGAAGGCTCAGCTCTAGCCTTTATGTTTTCCAGATGAAGGATGGTGCACATCCCATAGGTCACTTGAAGACAGTAGGTATCTGTTAAACTACAGGGGCATAGTTTTCCTGAATTCCAGCATAGTCATAGCTGTGTTTTTCTGGTTTTCTTCTGGCCCAGGACAGGAGTCATGGACCTCACTCAAATCCTATCCAATCTCCTTCTGTCGGGGAGCTGTTCAGCAGAGCTCAGTGTCCCTCCCTAAGGCACAGAGCTTTCACCTCCTGCTCCTGACAGCCACTGAGAAGCACCCTGGGTCCCCTTTTTTGTTCTCAGGAGCAGGAAATTTTGACAGAAGTGAAAAAACACCTGGCAGAAAGGAATGAGCAAAAAGTGAAGCCTGCCCAGGGCTGGTTTTCGTCGTGCATGCAGCTGTGAACAATTACCATCACACCCACATGCCAGAGCACACACATAATCATGCCTTGTAGGCACAGCCCACAGCAGCCGCAGGGTGCTTTCAGCTTCTGTGGCAAAAAACCATCCCAGTTGCCATCAAATCCACTAGACCTGCCATGATGGGCACTCAGTCTCCTCACTGATAACCCAAATCAATCATATATGCATGATTTTGGTATCACAGCATTTCAGGCAGCAAAGAAGGCAAAGGAGAATGAAGAGAAAAATGCAAATACAGTATCTCCTGTAGAAATCTATGTTTTCTGCACAGGTTTTATACTGACCCTCAGCCTAGGACCTGGGGGCCATATCAAAATTAGGAGCTGCAGTGACCTAACTTCTTACCTTTGTCTGTAATTAATTCAGATGAGCTTCCCAGAGCAGYCTCCCTTGCTATATAAGCTATGAATATAAATAGACATGATAGTTGAAGGCTTCATTTCAAGAACAGTGGAATTYCCTAGCTCCCTGGTTTTATTTATCKGAATCACATCCCAATACAATTTYGGAGCAAGAACTGGGAATATGCTGTCTCCCCAAACCTGCTTTCYGTGCAAAGGAAACCAGAGTCCAAAGAGGTGCAAGGAGCAGCATGACCCCAGGGTATGACACAACATATTCACTAGGTAGCGTCTACACAGCCTGATAAGTAGGTCATTTGTTATAGACACTTAATTTAGGCATTATAACCTATTTTCAAATTGACTGAAAGGGCCATCATGGCCTGACAACAAGCTCTCCAAGGTGCTCATTGCTTTTGTCACMGTTACTTTCAGAAGCCACCAAAATAAGCATTTAATGTTGGTGTACTGAGAGCAGCCCTGGACATCCGTAATGTCCCAAATACAGGTCTCATCTTCCAAAATTTCGAATTTTTAAAGAGAAGTGGTTTTACACATTTTTAGGCAAACTTTTGGGTGGCTAAGCTRGAGTGCTAGAGTGCTTTTCAGGAGATAGTAGACCTAGGTTCAAGTTTTGTTTGAGCAGATTCTGTCCACAACTTCCACAACTTCTGTCCTAGCACCAGTATGATTTATTTTGCCAGGTTTCTGACTTAGCCTCATTCCAGCATTCTCTAAATGTCTCCTTGGGACTGAGTAACTGTGACAAGAAATATTTGTGAATCACTAAGCCAGGTTAAGAGAGAAGGGGTGCAAGAATCACCCTGTAGTTTGGGTGCTTGAATGGAAAGGAGGGTTTCTGCTTTATGTTCTTTCTGCTGTCCTTTGACTTTATTCTAGAAACTTATCTAATATAAAATAAATTTGCATATCTGAGCTAGGTCTTTTGTGGACCATATTACAGAAAAGAAAGCTGCCAAAGGAAGAGACAGGATAACTTGAGGTGCTCCTAGACGTCTGACTCACAAATAGATGAAAACAGACAAGACCAACCATAGAGAACATGTTCAAAGACTGCTTTGCTGGGAAACTGTACACACATCWACTGCTGTCTCAGGAACAGGTGCATGTCCAGTAAAGAGATTCTTTAACTAAGTTTGTATTCCTGACTTATTGGCATGATGTACCTCAGAAGAACTAATCAAGAAATCAGTGTGCTGTGATGAGGTGAAATTCTGATAAAAAGCAGAAGGTTCAAGATTTTATAGTGTTGAGGCGTTTAGAAGATGGTTAGGATGGAGAGAATGAGATGTTCTGGGACTGGCCTTTGGCAAAATTATTTGAATGCCAGACTAAATATTTATGGTCTACAATAGCACTGCTTCATCTAGATCTTGCCTAGGCAACAACTGTGTTCCCCAATTTTAGACTGGTGTCTTCCAACAGGAAAACTGGGCCAGCTTGGAACAATCATCACCAGCAATGTTAGTTGTGTAGGCAGCTGAGAGTTTTGAAAATCACCCACACTCCTGCCTGGCAAATCCAGCTGATGGATTTGAAGGTTGCCAAACCAGGGAACCTTCCCACCCCCGTGTATGAGCCCCCCTCACCAGGACTGGGGCACAATGGCCAATCTGTGTGGGGCAGTACCATGAGCATCACACAGCATTTCAGTACCCCTGGCAGACAAGAGGCCCCTGTGCTGTGCTTTCACCTGGGTTTGAACAAGATGCCTGGAATGCCAGGATCTGAAAGCAGCTTGCTGGAGTTCAAAAGAAAAAGATGGAAGTAAAGGACCTCAGAGGCATTGAATGATTAGCTTGTGTTGGCACTGCCAACCACGGCAGCAGACTGGGTTTGCAATGTTAGTGCCAATGTTTAATGACAATATTGCAGCCTTTAATCTGCAGTAAATGGAGTTGATGCCATTGAACAAGATKAAGAAAATCTAAAAGCACAGGAATTGACAGCTCCCATTCTAGCCAGCATTGGCATAAAGTTCTCCTCCATMCTGTCCAGCACTCCAGCTCTTTTAAAACAATCTATGAAGTAGTCATGCTGCATTCAGTACATTAGCAATGACTGAAAATGTGATCACTTGAAGCGATACACAGCTCAACAGGCTGCAAAGAAATTSTTCTATGATTTTTAAAAAGGCCACATATTTTCTGATTTAGTGTTCCCTTTATAAAAAACCTGACTTATTCCTTCTCACACTGAGAAGTTACTCGGACTTGTTGAATTCTTTGGAGGAAATATTTCCATCTAAATCTGTCTACAGTCATCAGATAAATTCTGAATATACACAAGGGAAGATTTTGTTCTTTGATCAACTTAAAATTTGACTGTGTTGACAGCAAGTTATGTCTGATCTCATTTAAATCAGCACATAACTCAGTTTGCTTCAACTAGAGCTGCTCTGGATTCACACCAGTGTATGTCTAATGAGAGTTTGACCTTGCTTTTCAGGMTTTTGCAGATAGTTGTTCAAATCATCTTTCTGCAGGCTACTCAAATTTGTTTCTTCCATGCTGAATGATCACTCACTTCCAGGCAAACCAATTCAGCCCCTCCCAAGCAAGAAAGGTCAACATTTTGTCATATTTCACCTCACTCACTGCCCAGAATTAAAGCTGAGATTTTTTTTGCTTTTTCTTCAGTCCTCCAGTCTCAAGTTGAAGCAGGAATATTTGTTTGGGGATCTCTCATATCCTTGTTTTCCTCCAGTTAGTGAGTAAAAACACATTCTGACTTCAGAGCTCCTCATCTACTGCTCAGAAGTTCCAGAATTATGTCTGGGAAATTCTATATATGTAGTCTAATATATAGGAAATTAAGTATTGCCATCGACATATGAATAAATTTGCACTTATAAAACACAACCAGAGAAGGTACTGAAATGCCATCTCATATCTCCTTTCCATCAAGAGGGAGAAAAGGAATCTCACATTTTTCCTGCTAAACAGGCAGATATTTAGGTAAACATGTAGAAAGTGTAATTTTGCGACATTACAGTGAAACAGAAGGCAACAACTGTTCTTGTAGCTGCTTGTACACATACAGGATTAGGGRAAAAAACCAAGAACAAACAAAACACAAATCCAGTAAAAAATTTCCTAGCCTGATATGCTTGGCCTTTATACAAGCAATTCTATGTTTCTGACTGGACGGGGGACCYCCTTCTTTTTTTCTGTTCCTGCAAGGTTTTAGTTTTCTGTTGGTGATACTTACCCGAGGTTTGGGCCCATCAGGATAAAACTGTGTTGTGTTGGAAAGTACGACCACAGCTGTTCTCTCACTGCTTCACAGCGATGTCAAATTAGATAATGTTCTGGATTCCAAATATCTGTGAGTGTGAAGTTATGTTTATCTCTGCATTGGTGCTTTGACCTGTCACATCACCCTGAAATTGCCTAGGGACCAATCTTCTCCAGCTAAAGCTGTCAGTTCCTTTCACTGAGCAGCCTACTGCCTGGTCCTTCCCAACCTGCCTGTGGATCTGTCTCACATGGATCAGTCTGGAGTGGATACAAGGAACACACCATTGAAKCCTTAATTACACTACTGCTTTCCTAAAGAGAAGAAGGAATTTCTATAATTACCTTGTTTTAGCAATTGTTTTTGATGCCATGACATCTTATTCCCTCTTCCCTCTTTACTTTAGTTCAGAGCCAGTAGCGTAACCCCTTTGGTGCCAGCCAGCCCACATCCTTGCCAGTCTGCTGCCACTGCAGGTAAGCTGCCTTGTGCTCTGGAGAGATTTTGGGGGTTTGAGACTGCAGCAGTGATTTTGTGGTGTGCTCTTCTTCCACTTGCCATCAGTTAACTACCTCCACAGCTGGCACTGCCTGGATGCAGAGGGGAAGAACAGACAAACAAAAGTCTGCTTTTGAGACACCAGATTGCCTGACCCATTGTGGTGATGTGTGTCTGGGTGCTCTGACTGCGTCTGTACCAAGTCTCCTACTAAGCAGAAGATGAGGGCTGCTAAACACCATTAATAGGCCACCCCTAAATGATTTTTCAAAAGTTAAATGTTTTTTCTAAAGTTGTGGCCAGAGTTAACAAAGGCTTCCCAGAAGTGACCATTCTCACCCCTCAGCTCAGGAGGCTGCAGGTTGGTTTGGGCACACCTGAAGAGGAAGGCAAGAAGAAAGCGAGTAGGGCAGGGGAGCATGCAGACAAGTTGGAATTCCTGCTCCTGCAGCCAGGAAGCTGGGAGGATGGGCAGGTGACCACCACTCCATTGTTTCACTTGAGAGTAGTAGCCAGCAGCCACACCTTCCCATAGTGACTCTGAAGGAAGAGCAACAACTATTCCAGTTCTCCCACTCTCCATCAATCTCAAAGCCAGCAGCCATCACAAGTGTTTTAYCTCCCTTCAGCAGGATGCTGCTTTGGGCAGGTACCTGCTTTGTCTGTTCCCATAGGAGCTCTGGCTTGGGCATGAGGATAAATTTGGGCATGTTTTACTGCTGATGTATTTTTGATGTACTGGTGACCTGTAAAAATCCCTGCCCAATGCTAGATGAGTAAATTYTTGTGACAGGCAAAAAAAAGTTGGTCTTTCATGGTAGCTTTATATACCTAGTGTTGGAATTCATTGGAGATTCATGGAGTAATGAGCCCCCATGTATAGTCCTTCTCCTGTACCAAGGCACAGCAGAATGCAGAAGCAAATGGAGCCTCATTGCATAATCTGCTTGCTGAAAAGTAGATGTTGGTAAAAAATAGAAAATAGGTTAAAAAGAAAATATTCTTTTTCACTTTACACTGWAATTTTCTTGTTCTTTATGGACAAGCTCAAGCAATTCTCTTTCAAACACCACACCCCAATCTGTGCTATAAATCAGGTGAACTCCCTCAAGTCAGTGAGCCTGTGAAAGAAACACCCCCTCAAATCACAAGCTGCTGTTGCAGGGAGTCTGCAGCAGACAACAYTCCATTTTTACCTCCCAGGAGCATCCAGGTCAAGTGTTTTGAGTAGAGGAGGTGATCATGCTGCCTAGTTTTAAGCCCCCAGTTTAGGAGCTTATATGGAAGGGTTGCTCTCTCTCAACAGGCAAAGGAGASAGAGACAACTTCTTCCAGCCAGAAATCCAGAGTATTTGTTTTATTCTTCTGAAAGAGCTCCTTCACTGCCTATATGGAAAACTTAGGTTGATGTCTAAAGCACGCCAAATGAGTCCTAAAATGTTCTGTCTTTCTACCCAGGGAGCTGTGGAGAGACTAGTCCAATCTAGGCTTCTAAAATAAACTCCTAAATTTGGCAGTATGCCTAACACATCTTTACCTGGATATCCCTGTTTCAAGGACCTTTTGTATTCTACTGACTACATACAGTAATAGGGGGCCAACTATAAAGAAAGCTTGGGGAAATCTTGGCAGTGATAGGGTTAATTGGTCACTGTTACACCCTCACAATCACCCAAAATAAAATCCTGGAAATTCTTTTAAGGTCACTCATGTAAAGAGCACCGAACAGGAAGCCCTTTTTCCCATCCCTCACTGCAAGTAGYTTCACAGGTATGTATAGTTTTGTAGTGCTCCTGTAATGCTAAAGAATCCACACATTGCCTCTTCACAGCAATCCCTGTCTCAAGGAAAAGGCAGGATATTAATGCTTAATGCGGGTGATGAAAAGCTGTATAAACTGTTAATTTGCTTACAAATAGAGGACATTACATTTTGTAAATATTTTTGTCTGTTGGTAACTAYAGTTCTTCTCTGGCTCTTCATTCTCTATATGGGCACAAATGGAGATGAACGAATGGAGATGATCAGTGAATCAAATGATAAAACCTAGAGAAGGTCAAAGCAGTAGCATTTATTGCCATCATCTCTCAGAGRATATATGAGCCATTAAAATTCTGATACTGTACCATATTCCAGTCACAGAGATTTTAACGAGCRCAAGTAATGGCATCAAATGAATCTCACCTAATGACATGAGCAATAACGAGAACAAGGAAAGGTGCACACCACAACCTCCTTGAGTGTGATCCTAAATAGGTTGTTTACAGCCCATCTTGGAAAGTGGGGGCTGTGGCAGWGTATTAAGGAATGCGCAACACAGCCAAGCTGTTCAGTCATTACTTATTGCACAACAACCGCTGTTGATTGCTACTTCTAGATGTCTGATGCGTTGCCATCCCAGGCTGCACCTATTTTCTCCTCACAAGTCATGAAATTTCTGTTGGCAGACAATGAAAGCTGCCACAAACAATACAAGGGAAGCTAACCGTAAATCTCTACTGTGAATCCACAATTACTTCAGGAGAATAGAGTAAACAATGCAGCTGACAAGACTCATATCTATCAGTTCTTCTTTAATATCATTATTTTGCATAATATGTGGTTGCAAGTCAGAAACATGCTTGATCCAGGCATATCATCTRTTTGCAGGCATCAAATCAAAGATGCCATAAATGCTTTTAATTTTTTGGAATCTGGAGGATGAAGAGCAGAGTAATTCTATGCAGCATTGACTGGCAGAAGTTTGGAATTCCTCTTTGCAGGCTCCTTTCCCCAGAACTTCTAGAAAATGTGACAGAGCTTAGTAAAGCCAAGACTGAGCTGCAGATTTAATTGCCTGGCTCTGGCACAAACAGCAATAATTGCAAAAGACAGTTAAGAATGTATTAAAGATTCTATCTCCCCACTAAAGACGAATCAAGTTGCATTTTCAACATCAGCAATAATCAAAGTGTAGTTTAGTTTACTGTAAGCCTGCCCTGACTTGGCTGGGACATTGTTTGCCTTCCTGAACAAATAACTTATTCCAGAAACTACCTGAATATGACCAAGGGTTTGCAAATCTTAATTTGCTTCTCTTAAAAATCAGGCCAAACTGTCACTTACAGCCCTAGATTATTGTGKTTTAGATTACATTGCACTAAAATTTAGTCCTAGCTGGAAAGCTTTCAAACAGTGTTAGTTGCTCTTCTGTCTGCCATGCTGGCACCAGGGCCAGCTGCAAGCAAAAAAGGGCAGTAAGCTGCAGTTTGTACCTACTTGAGGTGCCTTTTTGTGTTGTACAGGTTCCACAGCGGCTACCACACAGTGCTTCATTTGGGGATTGTGGTCTTTTTAGTGCTTACACCGTAACAATGCTGTTGCATTTTATTTAGTATGATCATCCCATATGATCTGCCTAGGCCACCTCTGCTAAACAGGAAATACTCTGACCATAGCCGGCATGTCAGAACCTTTTCTTGTCTACAGGTTGTCCCAGCACACCACTGCATGTTATTGGAGCTGTGCTCACACATAGTAATGTGATTTTTCTATGATGTTTAGTATTAGTTTCTCTGCCTATRGATTTGCATAATTTATTATCATTTTCTCTCCACTCTGAGTTATTCTCAGCTTTATGTTTTCTACTCAAAACGTGTCTGTATTAAATTATAYATTGCTCCAAGGTGAATCTCCACTTATTTCTAATCATTACTGACTTTTTAAAGTGAAAATGTGGCAGGCAAGCTCATTTATTTCACTTTCTGAGGTCAGTCTCTTATGTTCTCAGTTGTGTCATTAAGACATTCTGCCACGTAGAAGCTCTTGAGTTATGACTCTGCCTTCAGTAGTGGCATCTACTCCATATCCTTSCCTGGTACTTGTAAGAAATTTAAGGCCGTGTGTCATGAAGATTCAGCCAGTGAGGAACAAACCTGTGAGCTTTGGGATTTAATGCATGAGCTCTTATTACTTGCAAAGCTGAGGTAGGCTGGTCAAAGCTGAGCCAAATTCATGTTTCTTTGGCCCAAGAAATACCAGACGTATCTGTGAATCAAGGAGAAAAGGTGTCATGAAATCCTTTGAAAATCCAACAAGGAACCTACTGGGTTATTGTCAATAAATAATTTTGAGAGTGTTATATGTAACAGCAGCCATTATACGTCAGGATTTACCTGCACTTRTGGAGTCTGATGGGCAGCACATTTTCTGGAAAGGGAATGGACTATCTCAGAACTAGAGGTCAACATTGATTATCTCATGTTCACCAGTAAAAAGCTGGCCCTGAAGTGCCAAATGTTACCTTCAGTACTGATTCTCTTTCAACCAATGGTGACAGTGGTGTCATTCCTATCCTTCTCCCCAGGAGCTGAAATGCTGTCCAGGGATGCCACAGGCACCTTCTGCTGCCAGTCATTGCTAGCTTATTATTTCTAAGATGGATGTGGTGCTGCAGCTGGTGGGGGAGCCTTGTCCACAAATACAGATGACTGTTCACATGTTCACTTTTTGAAGAAAAGGGGTCACAGACACTATGGTTTATGGTTTATTGTATTCAGCATAAGCAGTGGTTTGTTTACTTGTCCTGTGGACTTCAGYGCCACCTCTGGGACAGCCAAACCCTCAGAAAAGCTGTGACTGTAAATACACAGAACTGTCTGCTGACATTGCTTGCATATTGTTTGCATGGTGCGTGGCAGGGCCATGATCACCATTTTGGTAGCAGGATAATGATGAGTCTTGGCAAAATAAAAGCTGTGTGCATTTGCAGGACCTTTGTGCATGGCTGCACTTGTGCTYAGTTCCTTTCCTAACCACAGCCTGTTCTGATGCCAGTGGGAGYTTGTTGCCTAAACCACTGGCTCTCAAACAGCTAAAACAATTTCAATCTTTTTTTTTTTCCCAGACCACCCATGAAGCCAGAGGGAGTTCATAAGTTTAAAACATTTTTGTGGAACATCAGTTTCACAGACCGACTGATAACCCCTCAGCAGAGACCACAGGTTGGGAGCCTCTTGCCAAAGCTTTCCCAAGAATGTGCTTTGTAGTGATGTGCCAGTACAGGAGGAAGAGAGAAAGGAGATTGGGCTACTGCTCAGCCCACACCTCTGAAGTAATGATGATGCACACAGCTATACTTCTTTTACTTAACCACCRCAGACTCACAGGTATCAGCAGGACTGTGCCAGCAAGTGGGCCATCATTGACCCTTTGAAGCAATTTGGACAGGGCTCTCTCTGTTACACGTTAAGATTGATGTCTATTTTAAAATATGCTAAAACTATGTGGTTATGCAGCCTCTACCAGGGTACAGATAATGATGAGAATAATAGCAACCTTTCAAAGGTGAGGAATTGCCACAGTWGAGGTTGGGAGTTTAATGGGTAGATGTAGCTAATTTAATAGCACTCAGACACTGGGCACTAAAAGCYCAGTTCCCTTGGGCTGCTTTACACCAGACTGCAGGTGTAAAGGGAGCAGAAAGCCACTGAATCATCTTTTTGGAGCAGCAAATTCACCTGATATAGGAGACAGAGGTTGTCATGCGACAAGGTTGTATAATCTCATAAGCAAGGCTGAAGAAATTAGAAATATGCCAGCTATGTCAGTGTATCCCAAAGATCCTTCTTCCAATTTATGRCAGCCCTGAAGATGTTTGAGTGTAGGCCAAGGTTCTCCCATTACTAGCCAGCCAGGGAATTTGAAGGTCACAAACCCATTGTAGTGCTTCCACTTGTCATTCCATTTTTTTATGCCTTTAATTTGACTATAGCAGGAGGTTTCGACTCAGGTGTATTTTGCTCTTCTAGCTCAGGGAGTACAGATACATTAAAATTGGACAATTTCTGATCAAACTTCTGAGGTAATGAGAACTACATGTAAAATTCTAAGATTGCACACAACTCTGCCTTGTGCTTTCCTGTGGCTATATTACATACATTTATTGATATTCAATTTGTAGTTAGGGAACAAGAGGATTTTTTAAAGGCAGTTTATTGCTGCAGGTAATAGAAAAGACATAAATCTGCTAATGCTAAAGTTTCTGGACAGTGATACTCTAAGCAGTTGTTACTGGGGGAGTTTTACCAATCATGGGAAATCTCAGACAAATACCATAAAAAGTTTTTTTTTCACACATCCTCTGAGTCATTGTAAAAAAAAAAAAAAAGAAATGGTTAAATTGTTATACTTCTTTTATTTAATTTTCATCTTTTTCAAGTCTTGTGAAAGTCAAAGAGCGTGTACCAGCATATTTTAATTCAAACAACAGAGGCTGGGGAGACATTTTCTAGAACTTTTACTCATAGTGGAAAGTTCCTGAGCAGATATTTTCCTGCMAGTAGCCCAGAGTGATAAAAGATAGAATTTGTCTTCCGTAAAAGAGCTATCTCTGAACACAGGATGTCAGGGTTGTCACTATATGTAGCTACAGTGCTTTCTAGTCAGCAGACAAAACACTGCTTCCAAAGTAGCCAGCAGTGGTTGTTCTTTACCCGTGGGGAGATAGCAAAGGTGCAGTGCTGGTAAATGGGGATGAGACCTCCCACTTCTTTTGTCTCAGTGCATGRGAAGATGCTCCCTGACATGCACTAGTGTGGCCGCATTTCTCTTCACAGAGAAAAGCAAGGCACAACTTCCCAAGTATATTTTCTGGGAATTGCAATGAGGAACCTCAAAGAAAAAACAATTCTTATCTCATTTGCTGTGMCTGTGTTTGTGCAAAGGTAGAATGCAATATGRARATTGTTTACCCAAAGTTTTGGTGTTTTGTTTCCTTGGCCTATCAGGGCCAATTGCGTGTCCAGACTGTTGCTCAGCAGACRGTCACAGGATTCTGTTCAGTTGAGTTGAGTGCTTGTGCAGTTTCAGTTTAGATGTAGTGTAATATAGTCTAGAATAATATAGTATAATAAAGTAWTTAATTAGCCTTCTGATATCATGGAGTCCTCCTCGTCATTTCTCCCTGCCACAGGGGTTGCTTTGGATCCTAGACACTAGGCATGGCAGTGCCTTGCTGGTACAGCTGCACTGCTGTCYAAGGCTGAAAAAAGAAGAGTCCTCAGCCTTTCATGGCACTTGGATTGAGGAGCAGGCATGGATTTCTATAAACAAGTACAGCATTCTCAGGGAGAAATGATTGGCAGCTTTGTACTCACCACACTTCTTGTATCAATGGGGAGCCACCCACCCTCAGCTGCCCTTTCAGTCCCACTGCACTCACTGATCATGGAAAAGGTGATTTGTGGGGGACGCACCAGAGCCCATGGCTTGTGAAATAAGCAGTAAGTCCCTCCAGCTGTGCTACTCATGTTCTCACCATGGCCCCTTTCCTTACTCCTCCTCTCCGTCTTCTGTTATGTTCTTTGCCTGCTTGCTGCATCCTGTCCCTAGTTAACTCGTCGGTTCTTTAAGATGAGGATAATCTTTCCTAAATATTGTACTTACTCAGCATGACAGAAGCTTGAGAACCCCTGAGCTTTCCTGTAATGAATGTAATATATAATAATAACAACATGTCATTGAAAAATGAGCCTGGCACTGTGCAGAATAATTGAGAGTAATGTTAGTTTTTAACAGGAACACTTTTTTTGCTCAGTGATATATACATTTTGTCAGAAACAAGAATTATCAAAATTTTCAGATTTGCAATTTCCCCCTTCATTTATGTCACTACTTCCTTTCTCCTCCATTCTATTATCTGTTAGATTCTTTCCTGCTTTCTACTCTAATATGTGAAAGGAGTAAAACTCAAATTCCAAGATAGAGCTGAGGGTTTAGGCTGCATTTAAAAAAAAAAGATAAATACTGAAATTCCTCATTTCTAAGCATTTATTTTTATATCATTTTTCAACAAAAGTTCTATAAGTGAAATATTTGCACCAGTTATAAGAAAATTTATGGTGATATCTCCAAATATATCTCTCTTTCCCCTTTCTAGTAGCCATCCATTTTCTCCCTCTCTCTTTTTTTCTATTTGCCTGCATCTTCTTATCTCTCTTGCTCTGACCTGTGCATGCAAACACTCACTGGCACAGATACTTTGACGGGTGCTTTGTCCCTGCACAGCAGAGAGGCTAAAGCTGAGCCTGGATTTTACATCTCTGTGTATTCTCCAAGCTCCTGTCTAGCCTTTGAGACACTCACAGCTACACAAAGGCCAATGGGAATATAAACATTCTTTTTCATTTCTTTGGTATGTCCTCCAATAACAACAACAACAACAAATCTTTTTTCTTTTTCTGTTTTTCCAGCAGTAACGAAGAAGCCACTGTCTTCACGCCTAAACTGGAAAKTTCCAGAGGGAGAGAAATACAGGGAAAATCCCTACTTACAAAAATAATACTATAAATTATTTTAATTATTACAGTTTGTGATACTGAGCCAATACCTAAGAGGCCCTCCTGAGAGCTAGGGGCCCCTTTGTGTTCTGGGATGATACACAAAAGGACTCTGCTCCAAAGAGCTTCTTTTTTTCTTTTAAGGAATTTCTGGCGCTGATTGGATGTTGATGAAAAGTGCTGGCTTGGCAGAGAGGAAAGTCTCCCGTTCATCTGCAGACAGTGCAAGTCTCCCCTTTCATCTGTCCTGCTGGCCATCAATAGGGCCCTTAGAGCCAGTCATAGTTTTCCAGGTTGCTRGGTAAAGCCCAGGGCACAGGTTCTGGTGGATTGTGGTACAAAATTTTCTGCTCTTGGGGAGAATTAAGGTCACTTGAGCTCATGTCCCAGCCTGAGCTCAAAGCAGACGTGGTGCTGTCAGTAACACAGAACACAGACATGTGCGCATGTGTGGATACATCCCTGTGTGTATGCACAAGGTGTGTTTCCTGACCCCACTGCTCTGTGGCTGTTTTCCCATTGACTCATCCTCTTCATCCTCAGGCTTCACCCTTTTCATTCATGCCATGTGCATCTACAAGCTTGCTACCTTTCCAAAATGTTTTTAAAGGATTTGAGATGCTGTGTATCCTCTGCAGTATGTTGGTTTAGTTTGTGTAACTCCAGTGAGACCAGTGCACTGACTGAGAATTAGCTCTTGATTTYCTTATTAAGGGGATACAGCTTTGAGCCCTGACATACCAGAAGACACCTTCCTGCAGGTGCAGAGGATTCAACAGGAGAGAGGCAGGAAATGTGACTGAGGAATGTGAGAGAAGACTTCTTCTCTAGGACCTTKAGACACCTTGGCAGGAAGGTGCATTTCCTCCTTCCTTTTCACACGCCCATCTCAGGATTCACTCTGGTAGCAGGCTTAAAGAATCTGGCTCTGACACAGTGTGGCACAYAGAGTGACAATAGTTCTGTCTTGCAGAGTGACTGTACCTTAACTTCAGCATCTTACCCYAAAAGCTAGAATAAAACTTTCATTTACAAGAAACAAAGAACTATCTAGCAGAATKAAGCAGAAAAGTGTATGAGTAACATTTTTTTCAATAGCCATTCTTACTCTAAATCTTTCAGTACCCAAGATTTCTTTTATTTGCATTCCCTTGCTTTGAGTAACCSAAACTATTTAGCTGCTGGTTATACTAAGTGGTTTTAAATGGAAAATAGGAGCTCAAGTTTAGCAACCATTCATTATTTCAAAGAAATACAATGTGGTTTTTAATATATGCTGTACTTTTTATAACTGGTSCACTTTTAGGAATTCAAAGTGTTAAATAAATTAAACGGTCCAGTGAATCTTTTCCAGCCCAATGTGTTGCTGGGATTTGGACCTGGTCCATTGCATTTCTTTGAAGCTCTTACTGCTTCTATATTTTGTTTTCTAATAGCCTAGTTAAGACAAAGAACATTTCCTTCAGAGCTTCTAGTCAGCTCTGCATTTCACTTGGCTTCTATTTGATTTTTGGACTGTTTCTAATTGATTTCCATTAATAAGGTAAAACTCTGGTTGGCTTTTTTTATCCCCTGGTGCAAAAAGAAACAAGTAATATGAAACATAAAGTTTATTTGGATTCTATCCAAACAGTTAACTCCTTTTAGTTTATCCCCAGTAGAAGTTCCTTTGGGGATGCACTATCATTTCATCAGTAGTTTCTCCTCTGCTTCTGTATTTCTTCAATTAAAATTCATTTCACAGAGTGAAATTTGTTGCCTATTTCTGTTAGAGATCCACACTCAAGGGGTATAACACTCCAGGGTTATACTATGATCAGAAATTTTACAATATTTTGCATTCTGAGCACATTTTCTCCTTCCTGTAAATCATGCATATTTGTATTTATTTGTAACTTAGTCCATGCTAATTTCCAGCTATTTACATAGCCACAAAATCTTAATTTTGTTCTTGTTACCATATCATCCTTTTTTCTTGACTGACTAGAGGGAGAAAATTACAAAGCAGACATGATCAAATTAGAGCAAATGATGAAACATGATGTAATAAAGAAATGATTAAAAATATCGTGTCCTGTTACTTACTATATGTATTTTTGAGTTGCTATGACTTTTCATGCTTTAAAGGCTATTTTAGTGAATATTTCTGACCTAGCACCTTGAGTCAGCACCTGCAATAGAGAGATTTGCTCTAGTATTATTCCTGCTTTCCTCAAGGCCCACTGGAGAAGAACCAGGTTTATAAGGAGAAATATATTTAGATAGAATCAATTTTCCCTTCCATGCATGAAATTCCATCTCTGGCTCTGGYAGTATTAGGTTATACCAGTCCCGTGGATTATTCCCATCTTAACCTCTGAATTATGTGAGGCAGGCTGAGCGAACAGAAGAAAATGGTATTTCCATCAGCAAACARAATATTTTCTCATCTGAGTGTGGGCATTTTCAATGCATTCTCTCTGCAGGGGTGTACCATATAATTTTTGTTTTGCAGACTGTCCAGGCCAATTCCCCTGCAGTGCTAATGCAGGCGGACTCCATGCCAGAGCTGTGTGGAGTGGCAGAGCTCAGCAGGCAGGCAGGGACAGCAGGGCTCCCCTGCCCATCACTGGGAGGTGAATATGGCAGACTGCAGACACATGGACAGTCCTGCCCCACTGCACAGTGCAGTGTCAGTGCCCAGTCTCAGGGTCCTCCTTGAGAAGCCCYAGGTCAGAGGCAATGACCACCTCTGCTTCGGGCAAGTACTTTCACTCTCTTTTCCGACCTTGCCTGTGCTTGTGGAGGAAGATCATTTGGCAGCAGCACAGCACTGTCAGAAGCTCACTTGTGAGTGCCCTCTGTGCCTTTCCTGGGAACAGCAGGAGCTGCGAAAGGAACAGATTTCACCCTCACTGGCACAGCATGTCYAACCTGGCAGCTTGCTCTCCCCTGACCTACTTCAACAACAATGGGCACTCGAACTCACTAAGGCTGGGTGCTGTAATTCTCTGCTAGCCTAGAAGAAAARTTGGCTTACTAGTGCAGGCACATGTTAAGCTGAGAAAAATATGAGCATCAGTCAACATCTTTCCTGGTTAGGTCCTTGAGGACCCTCCTGGGTGACACGAGACACACACAGCTGTCCCTTGCCCTAACACCCAGAAATTGGTGGAGGATGCCAGGACCTGTGCCAGCCCTGGTGAGGCTGTATTGCCTTCTCTCAACATGACTTGGGGCAAAGGCTTTCCCTCTCTCCAGCTTCACCTGCTGCTTGTCTCCTGATCACCAAAAACCCTYCTGCACAGCCCTTGTGCTCCCTGCTGAAGACCCTCATTTGGCAAATACTAATATTGTGTGTTAGTGGAGGTCCTCACTTCTCTGGTTTATTTTCTAGAGGGTTAGATTTTATTCTTTTTTACCACTACTGGTAATTTTATGTTTATAGTGTTTTTATGGCCTTCGTGATGTATCGTTTCACTGTGACCTCATAGCAAGCCTGTGTGTGCTTTTCCCCCACGTGATTAATTATTTTAATAGATGCAAGAGAAAGAAAATGGGGAATTTGTGGATAGTGGTTTTCCTTGCTTGGTGTAGGGAAGCATTTCATTGTGGGTCATTAAGATTCGCTGCAGCATAACTCAGTAATAATGTGGAAAAAGAAGTCGTGCTTGTGGGTTGTGTGAACTGAAATTACAAGCCATGTCCAAACCTCTGAGTCACCTCTGCTGCTTCCCAACACAGTTGAGTACAGGCAGGAAGCACTGAATGAGAAAATATAATGCTTAAAACCATCTATCCCAGACCTCTCACTGGGTGCTTCTTGAAAAACTATCCATAAACAATTTTAAAAGGATAGATTTAATGAGTGGGCAGAGAAAGGCACATATTACCCTCCCCAACTAGCACTAATTGACCCTGGATGCCTGCTTCATATAGCATGGCTAGGGAGTAAATAGTAATAGTGATGGTAAATAATGCTATCGTGTGGAAACTGATCTGGTCATTAGCTGTAAAACATAATCCCACAGAATCCACACTCCAGGGGTTCTATCATTTGTCCTCACAGTACTTCCTAAAGAAAACTGAAATCTTATAGAACAAAAATTGGCTTTACTCTGAAAAAGAAATGAAGATTTACTTTAAAATAAATTTTAAAAACTCAAGGAAAACAGCCATCAGATTTGATGTACAATGYTTTTAGGGAATTTCTAACTGTCCCTTCTATTCCTGACCTGCGAAGTTTGTATACTTGATATATGGCCAAACTACAGAGCTTTCCACCAGTTTGGACTCCAGCAACCACTTTTCTGGCCACTTGGACCCTATCAGTAGCCAGTCTGGTGTCCTCCATGCCTGGACTCATGGTCACAAAACCATCCCACCGTTACTCTCATATGGAGCAGATCTGAGAGTCTATTGTCAGATCTTCAGACTATTTGTTGTTGTAAGCAAATGTATTCTTTCAGTTCTTCTAGTGGACAAGTGTGAGCACCTAAAAAATCTGTGTGGGGTATGGAAGGAAATTTCTTTGCATGCTGCAGTGCACTGGAAGAGTTTACAAACTGCAGGGTTGCAGTTGGAAACAACAACAACRGCACAATTGCAAGTCAGCTGAGTAACTGCATGGAAAAAGAATACTCTGGGATAGTGACCTGCAAAGTCAATGCTTTTCATGYATCCAGAGACCTATGAAGCATCAGGCACAGATCACGATTAGGAGTAAAATGGCAGAGAGGGATGGATTTGGACATCTTAGTGTGTGACAGGAAGGAAGCTCCAGCATGCTATCAGAAACCTGGCTGAAGGGTGGTCACCAGATACCGAAGAGAGACTGGCTCCCATTTTCAGCTCAGGTTTTATACTACACTGAAGTCCAGAAAATATCTAATTTTAGATCTGTGGAGGCAAAGCTGAATGCACAAAAACATCCTCCTACTAAACAACATCTCTGTTGAATATTGTCATGCTGGGTATGAAATTCAGCTGCTATATCCATACCAGATCTGTTAAATATCTAGAAATTATTCATCTGTGATAACTAATGAGGAAAATAAGATAATTAATTTCAGTGTTTCTTGCAACAGGGAAGCTGTCTGGCAAAATATGCCAGACAAAACATCCTTACAAAACCATGTCATTAACTTAAATGTTTAGATCATTCACATTCCTAACCATGAATAAAAAGGAGAAATTAAATGACAATCTTTAATTGTCTGTATAATTCTTCTTAATGAGTACATTCTGGAGTACCATGATGGTGGTGTAGGTTTATGAAACAGAGATTTGTCTTCCCTTAATAAGAAAGAAGGAAGCAATAGTGCAGTACTGGTTAATTATTGGATACCCTTTCACTGTGAATTAAAGGTCTATGCACATGCAAGTTTGGAGAAGCAAAAAGATGTAACACATAAAAGTACATATGTTATCAGAAAGCTGAGAGGGTTAGGGGAAAAGGCCAGGAACTGATGGAATAATAAATGAGATTAAAATAATTGAGATAACTGTGGTAACAGCAGATCCATTAAAGAATGTATCATACAAGAGTCACTAAGGTTATGGGACAGTTCACCTGCTTAAAAATAAACATGCAGAAGTGTTTGCTGGCTTGGGACAGAGTGCTTACGTGTGGCAGAGCCAAATCACAGTCAGTGGAGGAGGGAGAACCTCAGTAAGTGCCATCCTTCAACTCTATATATAAACAGAGATGAGAATAAGTATGCTTGGAAGCTGTAAGTTAAAATGTTATGAGRTATCAATGAGACTTTTTCCTCCAGTTTGTACAGCTGTAGGCCATCACCTCGCCAAAGCTCTTCAGCCACTGCCTAATTCAGGCACGAGAGAGTTGTATCCAATTCATGTTCTCACCTGTGCATGTCTCCACAAAGAGCCCAGTCATGGGTTTTCATGCTGCCTCTCAGCTGAGAAGGATTTCTCCCCATGTATCTGCACACTTGCACTTACTGCTCCTTCAGACCCTGCACTGCAGCATCTCAGAGACAGGCTGGGCATCTACCGAGGCCATTGCTCATTGCATCCATCTCTAGGGTTCACTGCTTAAGTGTCCTCATCCCTTTGGCTCTTCCAGTAAACTTGGACAGAAGCTCTTCAGGATTAGAGCTCCTTGAGGCTCAGATGCATGAAAAGCAAGTTCTTTGCTAATCTTGAGCCTAGGTGAATCAGTGTGAAGAGAATCATGGTCAGTTTGCTCCCAGGTTTACTTGAGGTGATGTTTTAAATTTAAGCATACTTCCTATCTACATATATTGGACATATAACCTGGAGCACTGGCTCAGTGGTGTGCCCACACCAGCTTTGCTTAGCTCATGATGGCAAACATAATGGATTGATTGTGAAGGGGCTTCAGGACAGCCATTATGCTCAAGGGATCAGGGGTTGCATATCTCCAGTGGGATCTGTGCTGCCCACTGCATGTCAGTGTCCTCAGTGCTTACTAAATGGCAGCTGCACGGTGGCACAGTCACATCCTCCTCATCATTGCTGATGTACTGCTCCTTAGGGAGAGTAAGAGCAGTCTCCCTGAGGAGTAGTAAATCAGTGGGCAGATGTGTGGGCCAGATGTGACCATTCAGGAGATGGGGAATAAGGGGGAGGCATCCTTGAGAAGACCATCCTGAAGATCAGCATGCTGTTTAAAGGTGTTACTGCAGCTCTGTGATGACACTAAAGCTCACAGCTGGTTTCAGGCTGTGGCACTGAGCCTGGCAGAAGAGATTTTTTTAAACTCAGTCTCTTCCAAGCAATGCAGTGTTCTACTCTTGCTTGAGGCTTTGCTTGTCAAGCTATCCTTGAACAGATCAAAGCTACTGTTGATAGGTATAATTTGTGTGATTCAAAAATCTGCATCATTTGTTGAAAAAAGTTCTGGGATGCTATTAGAGAAGAAAAAAAAAGGGCTTTCTTTATTGTATTGAGCTGCTGGCTCATAATTGCTTCCAGAAGGGCATGATGTTCTTCTGCTTGCTTTGGTGAAGCAGCAATATATTTTGTTGAGATCTGAGCTGACTCCCTGCAGCTTTGGGCCATTACTGAATTAGAGCCAATAAAGAGCATGCCCTCTTTTCTTTGCCTGCAAGTCAAAGCCTAGTGGGGCTCAGTAGGACATTCAAGTAATCCCTGATTAAACTAGATTTCTCAGAGCAGAACGTCCAGAATGTCGTGGATGACACAAACCTACTCTCTGAGCAGTCAAATCCTACTTCCTAGCAAAATCATAGGCAGGAAAGAATGTATTGTCATAGAGACTTGAGAAGCAAAASGCTCTGTTCTCAATTTTCACTTGCAAATGCTTCACCCACACTAGTAACTAGAGGAATGGCTACCAGGAGGCAAGGAGTGCAATCTAACCAGCCTGTGGCAAAGGCACCCCAACAAGCCATGATTCCTCACCAGCCTCCTTGTGCACCCTGTACCACAGCAGAACCCAGCCTGCTTGCTGAAGCTTGCTAATGCTCAAAGTAAGAAGTTGATATTGTTTATGTTCCACATTCTTCCATTGCTCAGTATCCAAATATTTCACAATGTAGATCCAGTTTCACAAGTTCATTTAAGAGAGAATTCTTGTTCCAAGCCCAGTTTCCTGTTGCAGCCTGAATCCCAGAGCAGGTCATGTGCAGCAGTTGGCTCATGACTTTCTGGAGATGCTGCACCACTGATTTTATAAACAATGTGTAGTGGGAAATGGATGAATATGTTTCCTATTTGAATAAATTAAATCTGGCAAAAGTAATTCACTCCAACAAGAATGCCCGTTGCTCATGGTTTCCAGAGCATGCTGTGCAGCTTTCCCAGGAGCAACCCAGGGACAAATCTGTCTCTGCACAAACAAAACTTCCTTGCACGTCTGTTGGAGCAACTCCAAGCAGAGAGAAGTGTTTGATCCTGGAGTCTGATTCCCCACAGGCCAGAGAGCGAACTCTGACCCGAATAATGGAAAGCAGCCTTGGCTCCTGGCAGCCAGGCTGCACACAAGGAGGCTCTGGTGTGGCAGAGATATAAAACTCCAGCACTGACAGGAGCTGCTGTCTGGCTTGTCTGGTATGCAAGAGGGGGGCGAGTGCTGCCACACTCACAATAGTGGAGAGGAAGTTTGAGTCCCAGCTCCTTGTGGGAAAACCAAATGTATTCCTGCCAGGGACACTCCCTGGCAGCAGCAGGAGGCACCTAAGGAGCCCCACTCAGAGCGGGGGTTTACTTGTGTTCCCACATCCCTGAACGTGCTTTGCTGGATCGGAGCTTCTGCTCAGTGCCGCGCTCAAATGTGGCTCCTGCTAGCAGGGACAATCTCAAGGGTTCTTCAGTGGGGTAAATCCTCTTGTTGGCCCCAGTGACAAGTTAGTCAGTTCAAAGGGCTGTATTGAAACCCCTTTTGGGGATGTGAGCACACCAGTCCAAAAGAACTACCTGACACTTCCATTTCACCAGGACCTGATGGAGGCTGTGGAGGTACCCAGGTGCAGCATGAGCCCTTTGATGGTCACATTGTGGAAGAGCATGGTCATTCTTGGCTTTTTCAAAGCTCTTCTGTGTGCTCAAAGTGGAGCAGAGTGTAACTTTTTTGGTTCTTGCCAGTATCAGGTTAAAATTAAAATGTATTTATTACTCTCTACTGCAGGCTTCATGCTGCAGTTCTGCTCCTGCCCAGGCTCTCCTTTGCCTACTCTGCTTTTTTCCCCAGGAGATGAGCAACTTGCTCCCTATCAATGTACCTCATTGCCTACAGGTCTGAACATTTCCTTAAAGATCCTCTTATTCCAACCTCCCTGGCATGGGTGGGGGCACCTTCCACTAGACCAGGCTGCTCACAGCCCCATCCACCCTGGCCTTGAACACTTCCAGGAACAGGGTACCTACAACTGCCCTGGGCAACCTGTGCCAGTGTCTCACTGCTCTTACTATAGATTTTTTTTTTCCTAATATCTAATCAAAACCTACTCTGTTTGAAGCTATTCCCCCTTCTCCTGTCACTACATGTTCTTGTCAAACACCCTTCTCCAGCCTTGTTGTAGATCTGCTTCAGGTACTGGAAGGTCATAATTAGGTCATGCCAAAGCCGCCTCTTTTCCAGGCTGAGCAAACACAATTCTCTCAGCCTTTCCTCATAGGAGAGGTGTTCCTCCCCTCAACCAAACTGATTGCCTCCTTTAGGCTTGCTGCAACAGGTCTATGTCCTATCTATGCTGGGGACCCCAGAGCTGGATGCAGAATTCCTGATGTAGATGACAGGGAGATGTACACTTCTTACCAGATTTTTTGTTATGGCTTTTGGAGATTTTCAGTGTGGGAGGGAGCTTGTGATGTTTCCAAGTCTGAATTTTAAAAAAATTTTTAAGAGTGGCGTGTATTAAAAAATATTTGTCTGAAACTATGAGTGTGCTGTTGGTGCATGGGCATGGGTTAACCCTGCCCAGCTCCTCTGGGGAGCTTCGATGAATGTGTCAGTCCAGTGACCCTGTGAGAGTTTCTCTTGAAACAAATGGGTCTAAAGGAGGTCAAAATGAGGGTGACATCCTACAGCAGCCTTGTGTTCATCAAAGTCTCTTCTGTTGGCAATAGTGCCAGTGCTGCCTCTCTCTTCTGGCTTTCCCAGAACTGCTTGTACAATCATGACCTTTCCATTTTCTCTGTGACTTTGTGATCAGCTTTTTGTGGGCAAAAACTTGGAGCCAGTACTGGGCAGAGTAGCAAGTTTTTTCTTCTGATGGCCCAGGGCTCTAAAAGCAGCTGGGATTTTCCATGAGATAGCACCACAGTCTCAGTAGCTCCCACAGCTTTCTTCCTAATTTTCTATTTTTAAAGAACAGAAACAGCCTTTTGTGTGTGTACCACCTCTGTGCGGCTGTGTGTGTGGAGGAGAGGCATCCTAGCTGTGTGTTTTGTGCATGCACATACACATTCACACATACCCTGACCTTAATTATGCCTCAGGTCACATCTGTTCACCCCCATGAGCCCAGCTTATCTCTTACTACCATGAACGTGAATCCGAAGCAATTCCACTCATTTACTATGACTTCAAATAAGCTGCAGAACATTGAACTGGGCAAAACCAGACCAATTGGGTGTTTATTTTTTGAAGATTGAAGTAGAAGAAGTCTTTAATCTTTTAACAACACAGCTTTTGGCCTTTGAACGCCGCAGGCTGTGCAAATGTGCCACCTCCTTTGGGAAATCTAGCTTGCAACAATTTTGCACCATTTCACAATACTATTTGTTCAGGCACTGAATGATATAGACTTAAGGAATGAAAAAAATAGAAGAATACCCCAGTTAGCATGGCCTGGTACCTTTCCAGCCTGGAGAAAGCTTTTGCTTACAGACAATGGTGGCTTGCTGCCAATGTTAACATGGCCTTTTGACTCGCAGGCCTATGGAAATCTTCCTCAGTCTTTCCCAGGAGGCGTCACTATGAGCTATCACTGCACTGCCATACAGTTCACAGGCATACAAGGCGTGGCTTATGGATGGAATTGACTGCCAGGGACCTGGCATGTAAGTTTTCTTCAGCTTTCTTTCTGAAAGCAGGCATGACCAACAGTCGAGAAGTCCTAAATATTTATGTTGCATCTTGGCTCACATGGATTTTGCAGTTCAGATGGGTTTCTCATATCCACAAGTCTCTCAATGCAGGAGAAGATCTCTGATTATATAAGAGAAAAGGTGAGGGCTGCTCAGTATCTGAGACAGCATACAAAATTCACACAAATAGTGATGCAAGTGCAATCCCATACTCCAGCTGCTTTACTGGAATCTCTGGTTCTCTTACCCATTCCTTCCAGTAACCTGATATTAGACTTCACCTCTCTGCTTCCCCACTGCCTTCATTTCTYTTAAAACTTGGAGCACTATAAGCTGTTTCTCACCACATGCCAATGAAGAGCGAAACAAGCCCATGATAGTGGTTGATATCCCAAAAAGCCCAAGTGGTTGCTATCAATGGCACCTTTGTGTCTGCATCTGCAGCACTTATGAGGAGCAGCACTTAACAAAAGGCACCTTCCTCCAGGGAGAGATCCACGTATCCTTTCCAGCGTTGAACAAGGGACCTACTATCCTGCACACAAAAGAACAAGGATTTGCCTCTTGACTTCATTTTTCTTCCTGTAAGCCTACTGCGGGAAAGTTCTGTTTTATTTGAATGCAGCATTGTTTATTTATAATTTTGTCCTAGTTGTGTGACAGATTCAGCATGTGTCACCCAGCAGGGGAAGAGTAGTAGGCTGGAGAGTTAACAAATGCACTGCAGTGAAGCCAGATGGCCTGTTTTCATAAGGAGCCTCTGAAAGATGCTCTGCTGCATAGATTTCTTTTTTCTTTCCTTCCTTTGGTGCCCAAAATTCACTAGAGCAGTGTTACTGCATATTAACTCACCCGCCAGAGCTTTGTGGGTCTGAGCTCCACCCTGTATCTCATCTAACACCTCCCGTGAGCAGAAAAGCACACAACCTGATGTACTGAACCAGCCCATCCCCTCTCTCTCCAGAAGCAAAGTCAATAAATGAAAGGCTCCTGAGCACCCTCTCAGTTTCAGTGTACCAGGGGCACTGAGGTGTGGGTGAGGTGCTCCTGTCTAGCAGTGGCCCAGGGATGTTTTCAGCCTGGCTAGGGCACAACCAGCCCCCTCCCTCTGCAGTCAGAGGTTGCAGAGTGTAGCCCCAGCAGCCTGGAGGGTCCTGCCTGATTCCCCCTGGGAGCTCCCACGCCTGTCAACACATCCATGCACATCAAGGGGACTCGCTTAGCGCTTAGCTCCTGGGAAGCAGCTGACTTGAAAGCAATCTCAGAGCATGTACTAGTGAAGAAGATATTTGCTGGAAGAGTATGTAGTTGTGCTTACATTTTCCCCAAAGGACCCTGCCCCCGAGGAGACAGAATTTTTCTTTTCTTTTCAGGATATCATTAAAGAATGTTTCATCTTCTTCCTTATTTTCTCATTTGTTTCTCCCTCCAGTTCCCCATTGGGATGTTTTCCAGTTTCACAGAGCTTACATGCACTTTCCTTTGGAAGCCACTAATACCAATTTCAAGTCTTAGCCTTGACTTGAAAGAGATGAGACAGAGTCACTTTTCAGGCTCATGAAAAATAGGGCAAGATATGAGCTGATTAGGTATTTGCAGCATCAGTACACCAGAAAGTCTGATAATACAAAAAGAAGATGAGCAAGCTAACTGTTGTTATGCATTATATCACAGCATTTGTTACAATCAGCAAAGAAAATCTTGACATTTGAACAGGAATTACTTTAAAGATGGCACGTTTTTTCCTCTACCCAGCTTTGAATTGCCTGTCTGAATACAAAGGGTTAAGTAAAGGGAGGCTATAAGTGCCTTTTTAAAGAATTAAACTTTTAAAGAGCTAAGGACAAGTGATTTATTATAGAGATAGGGTAGCATTAATCGCATGGGTTTGTGGAAGATTTTGTTCTCTTTTTCCCATCTTTGCTCTAGGGGAGAAGCTGTCCATCCATCCAGCTATCCTCAGTCAGCCTGGAAGATGTTATTCCTCCCAAGGCTGGAGGAAAAGCTAAAACTGAAATTACCATGGGAAGGGAGAGTTTTGAGGTGGGTATAGAGGGGGCTGCCCAGGATAGATGTTAGAGAGCCTGAAATATAGGACAGCAAAGGGGCTGCAGGAATGGCCTCAGCATGATGCAGAGACACCAAAGTTAACTTTAAAGGACTCAGTGGAYGCTTAAAAGAGGCAGCCTAGAAATGGAAATAGCTGTCTGTACCAAAGATTGCCAGTGTGGTGTCAGCCCAGGGCCTTGTAGGGCATCACATTGTGCAGAGCACAGACACCGCACACTCTATGAGCCACTTCCACTTGTCAGAGGTGAGCTGAGAGAGGCCCAGAGCCCCACATGTGTGAGCAAACTCTGCTATTGATTTAGATCTCACTTCAAATGCTTTTGAGGAAAAAACAAATAATGTGTTGTTTTGAAGACATGGGCTTCTGCATTTCTACAAGTTGCTGTCACACATTCCTGAAGGAGAGGTCTTTGAAGACAAGGTCTATGTAAACTAGTGATTAATTTTACCCTTTTTTGATTTTAGCAATGGAACAAACAAACAAACCAACACACACACATATATATAACATRTATATCTCTATCTCCTTAAGTCTGAAATGCTGAAATGCTGGGCTAAACCAGTTTGAGGAGATGTCTTTGAAAATTGAAACTACTTATTTGAAATTGGCTTTGGTTTATTTTCAACTTTTCAAAATAATGAAAAAAGAAAAGACTATGTTGGAAAGGAATTTGTCATGCACAAAACAAGTGAGAAGGTCACAGCAGCTGTCAGTAGTGATGAAGGACAAAAAGCCAGAACTGATCCTTATCATTAAAGTCTTGTGGCACAGTTACACACTGTCCACACTGTTTAGGGCTAGCTCTTTCCATAGCAAATTCCTCTAGGAGAGAGACCAGTAGAGAACCAAAAGAAATTCAGGGAGCAAAATAACTGTTTAGCATTGTGGATGATCAGGGCTCAGGCTCTTTCTCAGGACTTGTTTCATTTGGCAGTTTAGATTGTTACCTGCTTTAATTTGAAGCTTTATATTTGCTATATTTACCTGGCCTATATTTAAATTATTTTGCTAATTATTTGATTGGATATATCCTAGTTGTTCAGAAAATCCCCTGATTGTTATTGTGGGGTGAACCATTCATTCACACATTCTCAGTCTATCCTGTTGAAGCTGCCCCTTTTTGCATTCCAGACTTATATACTTATTTGATTAAAAAAGAAAAAAATAAAGGCAAGGGAGGAATCTACACTGTGAACCAATGCATGTGAAGATCTGTCAGTATGGTCACAAAATCACCAGGATGGAAGCTGTCTGGTCCTTTCTTCACCTGGGGTGATACCATCCATCAGCACTTGTTTCCTGGCGGTTTATCTAGCTGATAGTTAAGTACCCTTTACTGACACCAGCAATGGTGATTCTGCAAGCTGTTCCTCTTCTTCAGTCTTCTCTTCTTTAGATTTAACAATCTGTTTCACCTCAGCAGTCTCTGCTTGTAGCTCTTCTTTTCATTTAGCCTTAAACTTTCCCCCTATTGTCCCCTGACAGTCCTCCCTTCACAGGGCATGGCACCCAGCGCTGGGCACTGCACAGCTTGACAGGGATAATGAGGGTGCAAGAAATTCTGGCAGTATCCTGGAGACTGCATTCCTGTTTCTCCATCTTTGTGTGGTATTTTCCTCCTGTACATGACACTGGGGCCTGCGTTCAAAGCCTTCCATAAACTTTTAAAGATAGCACCCATCTCAGAACTTCAAACAGCAAATGCTTCAGCTTTGAAAAGCTACTGTGTTTGGGCGGGCTTTGAAGCAGATGCCTCCCTTAAAGTGCACATGTTTATGCTGATCTGAATCATGTAATTGTCAAAAGTTTTGGAAATGTCTTGAGGACATTTGCCAAACTAGAGGCCACTTAGGAGAAAATAAAAGGACGAAGTCACTACGTTTTTCAACAATCTTACCTCTATTTTTGTCTCTGGCTGGGAGGCAGGGATGCAAGAAAATGTGTGGAAATGACAGAAATAAATCCAAAGAACATTTGGGGTTTTATCACAGGTATGTGAGTTTGGGTACACACTCAAAGGTGTCAGAACTGGATGATTAATTTCTAGTTTGTCTTAAAGTAGACAGTGCTAAATTACAATGAAAAGAGAAAACAAAAGATTACTAATACTTCTTACATTCCTTTCTATGAATATTTATATTTATATGTCTGTGCAGGCACATTCATGCACACATGTTAATGGAAGGGATCTGTGATATTCTGCCATGTGCATTAGTCCATGCAGCAGCAACAGCAGGTATTTGATTTAGTGAAGAGATTTACAGAAACTTTTTCATCTTCAGTGTAGGCAATTACTCAAAAAGTAAATCTGTGGCAAGTGTACTGATACTGTAGATCACAAAGGTGTTGTAAGAGTTGCTGTAGCATATCAGGATGGTGTTTCAGGCATGAAACAACCTTATTCTAATTAATCCGTGTGCTTCCAAGCATAAATGAATAGAAGAGCTCTGAAAAACTGTTTCTGAGATCCAAGGTTCTTCCTGGGAAATATCAAATAAATATTGTTTAGATTGATCACCAGCTTTACAGTTAAATGATTTCTATGGCTCATGCCACAACATTACAGTCATAAAATTACCTGCAGAGAGATAGGAAGACAGGAGTCTTTGGACAGTTATTTATTTATTTTATCTATTGCTACCTACTCCTGGAGAAAAAGAAAGTGGTTATGATCACTTTTGTTCTGTATTATCTATGTTATTCCTCTGGTCCCTTGGAACATGGAAGTCTAACAGTGGCAGCCTTAACTACTGTTTGGTTCCTCCTTGTTTCTCATGTTTTTTAACTCCTGCAAATGAATTGTGAAACAAATAGTCAAGTGGTTTCCTTCTTCTCATGCCTTATGTTCAAAGGAGAGAGTCTGCTCAGGATTTGATTGTGTCTAGTACTAGACTGCACTGCAAATAAGATCACAGAAGAAACAGAAGTTTCACTGCTAAGTTAAGAAACCTTTTTGTTATCAAAGTAGGCATGTTGGGCTGTTCCAGGTGCTTAAATAGAGCTTTAGTTGATGTCAAAATGTCCATCAGAGAAGATCCTTTTTGCTCTGTCTTGAAAAACTCCTGGGAAATGAAAGGTTGAGAAAGACCAGGACAACCATTTCCCTGGTATGACTGGAGTCACCAGTTTTGCTGCTCCCAAAGAGAGCCTGGTGCCTGTCATTAAGCCTGGTTCCCCTATTTTTGCATGAACATATTAGGCTGAGTACTTCATCTCTTTTGTTTTTGTTTTGTTTTGGGATTGGGTTTTTTTGTTTTGTTTTGTTGGTTTTTTAAACTGCTTACTTAAACTAATTAGAGTAGAGGCACTTGGAGAGGAGATGACTGCTTCCCTCTGGGTCAAGTCTGAGGGGAATGGCTAATTAATATTGGACTTTGCTGGTCTTTGGTAAAATTTCCCATGACTGAGGATCACACAGCTGCCCTTTACACCTTTGCAGGACACCAGAGATGTGTAGCTAACGGTCTTGATTATAACTTGTCAAAGACAAACACCAAATCACTTCTCACTGCAGAGGGGACAACCATCAGTGTGGGAATTTCCAACCTGGAAATCCTTTAGTCTTGATATGCCTATCTTTGCTTTATTTCTCACCTCATATCCCTTGGGCCTGGGAAGTACATTATATGTAGCAAAACTTGGATTCCAAGCCTAAATAGCATTGGATACTATAGGGATATTTTGTACCAGCATAGAGCTGTTCCATTTCATTTACTCCCTGCAGGTAGCACAGAATTATCAGGTAGAACCACCCTGCATCTCAAACAGGACTCGGGACAGGATTCAATGTCTGCACATGGTGTTTCAGCAGATGGTGCAAGAAATCTTCACAGCAGAAAAATGGAGAATAATGGATCAGACAATTTGGTCTCAACCTTCTGTAGCTGGTTTGTGTGCTTACACAGAGATTTCAACTGGTGAAGCTGCAGGTCAACCTGAATGCAATGGTGTTATTTAAAGAGGAAACTCAGATATTAAGAAACGACTTTCTGCTGTCTCATCTTTTTTCTGTTATTACATTTAAGCTAATCTCTTTCCACCTACCACAAAATCCAGATAAAATATTGAGCTACTACAGATACTTTGTTTACTAGAATTTGGTGAGAATCCGTGTTTTCAGAAACTCATTTTTGAGAAATGTATTTTTGGATTATATTTTTTCTGAACATCAAATTTTGTGTGTATAGTTTGAAATTGAGTAGGAATAGGCAGAAATTCTTCAAAAAATAGTCCATCTTCAGAAACAGCCTTTCCTTTCTGATGTTCATTTTATCATCTCCACCTGAAGCAGTTCTGCTCCTGTAAACAAAGAAATAAATAATATTTTCTGAGTTAGAAAGCAGCTGTCTCCAGAACCTGGAAGTTGAGGTACACATATGAGTTGAAGGAAATGTCCCTGTGGAAGTGAATATTTAGTTGGTTGTGCAAAGTGAAATTAGTCCAAAACACATCAGGAGTCCCTCTGCAGGCCAGGGAAAAAACAAAACAGGAAAATATTAATGAGGCACAAAATCTGGTTTTTATTTTCCTTGCAATATGGCTGTTCTGTAATGAGTTTTGAAGCTCACAGATGCTCATAGCAACAGTGTCTTTCTGCACTTGGAATCTCAAAAGAATTTATTTTAGACACAATGGCTGCTTTAGAAGTGTGAGTTATGCACTTGCAAACAGGATGTACTTCACAGTACATCCTTTTTTGGATGCTTTCTATTTCCATCTCCTTAGACTGTGAGTTGAAGTAAAAGGCAAACATGACCACCTAAGCAGTTTGAAATAATGCAGCTTGCTTCAGAACTGCCCATTCTATCACAGTCTTCATATTTATTATCTCTCTTTGAATGCAATCATTGAGATTGCAAGACTGCAGCTTTTGCCAGAAGATTGCAAGACTTCACAGCCCACTGCTGTCCTCAGAGCTGGAGGACAAAGTTAGAGGTGAATCTTGCCTTGTAAAAATATAGGTGCAAATTCACTGGTACTCAGTGGCAGAGGTTTAACTCTCATAGAAAGAAATGGCACATTATATTTCCAAGGAAAATTGTTCCCTCTCAGACCTTCTGACTACAAAAAGGCTTTCTGCTCAAATTTACATATTTGGGGGGTTTTATGGAGCACTGTGGCAATCTGGAGTCACAGTGTGTTTGGTTGCCTGGTTCAATTAGGCACATGGTGTTACTAGAAGGTTTTTCAAACTGTAATGCAGCACGAAGCTGGATTTCTTTCCACTTTTACCTGATTATCCTTAGCAGAGGCTATACAGTGAGCTGTCCTGCACATCTGAGAAACCAGTCCTGTCTTGTAGCTGGCTCAAAAAATCAAAACACTAGCATATTCAATTGGCACGCAAAAAAGTTTTCATCTATTAAGCTTTGCAAATGGTACAGTCCTGGTTGCTGTATAACCAAGACACCTAGAACATAAACCCCACAATTCTGAATGCCTAGATAAGCAATTTCTTGCCTTACCAAGAAGAGACAGGTTTCCTCAGGGAGAAAATTCAGAAGAGACTGGCACTCCCCACCATCATCCAAAGAATTGTATTCCAGCCTTCTAGGCTTTGTACTTAGGTACTTAAAGTTAGGCAGAATGGAAATATTTTCCTCATTGGAAATTAGGCATCACTGTCTGTAAGCAAGTGAAGTTCTTCCATAACATATACAATACATAAGCACTGCCCAGGCAAACTTATGCTTGAAAAATGTCTTCAAGTTAGTGGGATGCCCAGCTCTCTGAAAATGCCTATTTCTCTACATGACATGGAGAAAACACTCAGGTGACTACACAGCTCAGATCCACAACTTTTCCATTGCTAAACCGAAATTAGCTGAATCTCCCCAAAAGACAGCTCTGTGACACACTCCAAATTAGGTTGGCAGCCAGTTGAATATTTAAGGTAAGGTCATACATGATTCAAATCAAAGTTGGGATTTCCATATGGGAATTTCTATCCCCTTACAAATCACTACTAAAGCTTGTGTATCTTTGTATGTTTGTCAAGGATATCGTCATGTCTTGGACTTGAAATGATGCAAACATTAGCAGGAGAGGAATACCTTGTCTTTGGAAGAGAAATTACACAATTTCAGGGCCAATGTTCTTTGTTATTTTTATCAATGATCTGGACAGTGCAGCTGAATGTACATGAAGTTTGCTGAGGAGGAGCTCTGGATTTCCGTGATGACAGAGATCTGGAAAGATTGTAGAGAGCTGGACAAACACCGACTATATAAAACAGAACAAGAGCAAGTGCTGGATTCTCCACCTGGTATGGAGTCATCAAGTTATATATACAAATGAGGGGGCGAGAGGCTGGACAGCTGCCCTACAGAAAGAGATCTGTGGGTTTGGGTTGATGGGGTGTGTTTAGGTGGTAGGAGAGGGAGGGAAAACAAAAAAAGGGGATCAGGCAAAGGCACAAGCTTTTTGGGTTTTCTTGCAAAGGTAGAATTCATCATACTTCCATAAACAAGGTGCAAGTGGTATCTCCAAAGGACTGTCCCCTGGAGAGCAGAGATTTCAAAAAAACAAGCAGCGTTATAGAGGGCAAACAGCATGAGTCTCCGAAACTAAGGGAACACAAAATGAATGCAATCCTTCAATCCTTCTGGACTGCCTAGCAAGCACATGGAAGGCAATTCTACCTCTGTATAGAAGCCTTTAGCTATGACTTCATATTTATCCCTATGTGCCTTCTAACCTCAAAGTTTTCCACATCAATCTGCTTAAACAAGCCTTACACTCAACATTCAAGAGCTATGATAGGGCATGAGTTCCCCTCACCCATATTATGAGGAACTGCTTGGAGAGTAATCTCTAAGTATCACTAAATTCCTGATAAGCTGCCATACTTACCCCAAGGACAAGAAACTGTCCAGAGATTTGCATATCAAATTTCTACTGATGGTTTTTACAATAAGACTTGGAGCTGGGCAGTTGCAGCATACATTTATGAAGCTTACAGCTGTGTTCAGTGATAAGATAAGAGGTTCTTTTGTAGAGACCACAGCAAAAGCTTTGTCAGTGACTGAAATGACACTTCTATCCCATCATGAAAGATGCCTTTTCCAGTGGATGTGTAGCTGGCATGGCGTTATCATTTGAATTGTTTTTTGGGTTTTCTCCATGAATATGAGAGGGAAGAATCTTATGATTTATGAAGTGGTCTGTCCTTTTTATTATTATTTGTAACATTAAAAGAAAATTGACTGCAGCAGAATGATTTTATAACCATCTATAAACTTGGTTATCAGCATACTAATATTATTTAAGAAATACATAAAACAAATCACTCCAAGGCTAGAAATGGAATATTTAACATTATGCTGCCACAGGGGAGATGCTCTGCTTATGGCTAAGTAGAAACTCAGCCTATTTTTTATAATTATTTTGATGTTTGCAATTTTCTGAATCAGAATTTTCCCATGCTTTCTCTGAACTGGGAGAATTTTAATTGTAGTGTTAATCTGTTAAAAGTCTGTGACCTGTTTCTCATTTGCTTAATGAAAAGAGAAGGACTGGGAAGTCACTCATATTTGTAAATTCATCTATTAGGGAAAGATTTTGTGGGTTTTGTATACCAATTCATCTATTAGGGAATGATTTTGGGGGTTTTGTATACCCTATACATTTGTTCTCCCCTAGCTTTRATTAGGCATCTAACTTAAGTCCATCATGTAGCTCTATCACAAATAACTGAGAGAAATCCTAAGAGGACAACCCCTTTCACCCATGCTGACACCTACTACTCTTTCACTTCTGAAATCTCAGCATCAAGACTAGATGAGCTGGTGACTTAATACATAGTTTGAATTAAATTGCTTCCACCCAGAATTTGAAGAATTGCTTTGGTTTCATTTTATAGGGAAAAGGTCCAGGACCACTGTCTGTGTAGCATACTGAGGAGAAGGCCGACAGTGATACAATCACAGTTATATGGGTTCTTAGGGCATGTAGCCTTTGGTTATGTTTGCTTCAGTCTGTCAGGCAAGCATCTAATGGCTGGAGGGTGGAGCTGAAGTACAGGTTTCAGCTATGAGAAATTAAGGAATGGAATGACACCTCAAGGGTGGTAATCAGTGCTTTACTGTTGGCATTTTACAATTGACTCCTAGCTGGTTCCTTTTTTTTTTTTCCTCCTTCTTCTTTCTTTTTTAAACCAAACAAGAAACAAGAATTAATTCCAGGAAGCCCTTTGGTCTGTTTTTATACCTTTTTCTTCTAGGTTACATCAACCCACCATACCACACACCTTTGAATTAACAGTCATGTTTATCTCATTCAGCTTTAGCAATTTAGCCTTAGCAATTTAGCCTTAGCAGAGTCAGGCAATCCATGGTCAATGGAGTGAAGTAGATACTTCTTTACATTGCTTTCCAAGACCATGTTCCTTTCGTCTTACTATAAAATTCCTCATATGATCAAAGAGACAAAACTTTCCTGTGATACTGCAAGGCAAATCTTGACAAACTCAAACAAATGCCATTAGTGCAATTTAGAGGAAATTTCTTCTGAAATCCACATGAGAAATGGCTAGGGATGTTCAAGGTGCAAAATGTAGTAGATTCCTGATAGAAAAATCATAGATTAGGATTTTTGTTATCCATGTTAATTCATATTCACTGCAGTAAAAAGAATACCGAAAGCCTTTTGTCAGGAATAAGGACAGAGATGGTAAGAACTGTGTAAAGCTTATTTTCTTTCAAATGTCTTGAAGGTATTATTAATCTACAGATTATTAAATACACTTTACCTGAGTAAAAATTTAATAGTGCAGGGTATGGAGGTAACTACTGTATAATATGAATGACAAGTAACAGCGTGCCTCATTACTGCACTCCCACATTCAGTGACAAGATCATTTACCAGTTGTGCTCTTCCTCTATGGTCCTCATGCTGTAATTAATCTATGCATTTAAATACAGAGGAGACCTCTTGCCCTTTAATTTTGAAATCTCAGACTTCTGTTCAGGTGAGTTATACCTCACTGAGCCAGCTACTGAATTTTCACTCATAGGTATACAGGAAGTAAAAAATCCATCTTTGCAGCCCATATAGCAGCTTGGCTCTGCAGGGCAAAGATTTGACCTTCTTTACTCTGACAGTAGGGAGAACTATTCTCAAAGAGATGATGTGAATATTACTGAGCCCTAGAGTTCACACTTCAGCTAATGGCTGATTTTCAGAAAGCCATCTGCAGGAAATTTCAAAACTCCTCCCATCGCCTGTGTGAGTGCTGCCTCACGTATGCAGTCCAACACAGCATATCAATGTGATTTCATGTTTTATCTTTATCTGTTCTCGCATGGTCTAAGTCCCACGGCCTTTGCTTCAGCAAAACTCCCAAAAATGGCTGCATAAATTTTGTTAGGACAAGGACAATGATGTTGTTAAGGAATGGCACTGCACAGCAGACACAGATAGTTCTTAAAAAAAAATTTGGATTTCCTTTTCCATCACTTCTGACACTTTCTCCCCCTTTAAATCAGGTCAAAAAGCTGAAAGAGAAGAACAAACTCTGAAAACAGTTCTGAAAACTCTCCAAAGGATTTTTTTTATATGTGGAAACAAAAGGTTCTGCTGCTTCCAAACTGAAAGATCCTATTTAAAATTAAGGTGACATTGAAGAGCATCTACCCAAGGAGCCATGACATGGCATATTACAATTGCAATTGTAATGCTGAGATGCTCATTCTGCCCTTGGATGAGGCTACTTGGCAGATGATGAGAGCTCTATGTACTCAGATGACACACAGAGCACAGTCAAAAAGAAGATTTACACTGTGTTTTAACCTCAAACGGCACACATCAAAACATTTCAGGGGATGACAGTGCTTTCTTTTGAGCATAAGGAATTTTTACCCAATCAAAGGTATCTGGGATGTATTTTTCAGAATAAAAATAGAGGCAGAAGAGTGTTGCAAGGAAAGTCAGACTTCCTCAGGAAATTACTTATTTTGCTGAAATAACATTATCTCTTGAAAAAGTGGAAAATTCACAATATTCAGGATGACATAGAATTTTTTTCATGCTCCCTTTCCACAAATAAATGAGATACTAATTCATTCCCAAGAGAAGCGGAGGGATTTGTTGTTTGCTTTGTTTTTAAAGGAGGATGTATATTCAGTCCCATTGGAATTAAAAGAACATCTTTAGACCTGAATAAAAATGCATTGCAAAAGATGTCAAGAGGAAAGTTTTTGCAGAGCCAGCCTCTTCAAGAGCTTGTTACAGCCAGTGATCTCCAGCAAGAGCTTTAATAAGAGTTGAATTTACACACAAACATTTAGAAAGCAAATAAATAAATAAGTGGGGGGAAAGAGAGCTTCACAGCATTCAGTGTAATATTTTGGCATAATACTGTGAGCAGAGCATTAGAGAAAACCATGCATCTGTTTTATGGTTGGTTTATATTCTTCTCTTGTGTGTGCATTTTATGCACATAAAAATTAACAACCTTTGACTATCCATTTATATTTATAACATCTGCAGTACCAATGGGTGCAGTTCTAGTTTTTCTGTCCCAGGCTTGCTAAGCATCCTAATTTGGAAAGAAAATGCCAGATAACTCTCCAGGGGAACATTCACTACATCAATGTCTCTTGATTCCTAGACATCCTAATCCTAATGTCACCAGTGGGAAGTCTGCAATGAAGGAAATCCCAATGGCAGTGAAGCAGGGTAAAGATAAAAATGCCATTCTTTGCTTTTTCTGTTTGAACCAGTTGAGGTATTACTAAATGCAGTCTGACGTTGGAGTGGCCTTTCTGCTTTGGGGTCAAGAACATATTTTGACAATGTAAATGAAAAATATTGCTGAACAAGATGCGTATGGGAAATTATATTCACACTACAACTGCCTCCACAGTGGTCACAATCAGAGCTGTCTGGATTCCCCTCGTTCTTTGTGAGTATCTGAACAACAAGGACTCTCTACTCCAGTATATCCTCTGAGGACCCTGGAGCTCACCACTGCCTTAGAGAAAGAAAACAAAAAACAAACAAAATAATAAACAAACAAATATACAAGAAACACCACCAAAAAAAAAMCAAAACAAACAAACCAAAAAACCCAAAAAACCAAACCCCAAACAAACCAAACCAAAAAACCCCAACCAAACCAAAAGCCACAAAACACACCAGAACCCTAGGGCCTCCAAAGAGCCACTGGCACAAAGCCCTGAATTCAGCTAGTGGGACTGTTACTGTGATAATTTTAAGAGAGGTTTAAAAAAATTTATAATATTCTCCTCTGCTACAAATTGCTGCAGTGAAAACGTTCCAGCTGGTGTGCAGCTGGTTCAATTCAACTATTTCCATTTGCAGATAAATTCTCTAGCTGTGAGGAAGTTGCCAGTTGTTTTGCTGATAAATTCAAGATTTCTTTTTGAGCCTGCTGTGCTGTGGGGGAGCAGGGGAGTATCACCAGAGGGAAAATGAAATTTCTGATGAGCTGCATGCAGTAATACACTGAAACTGCATCTTTCTGGGGTTGCCACCAGGTACTTCTAAAGTCAACCGTTCCTCAATGAGAACAGACAGGAATGAGTTAGTGAATTGTGATGAAAAGCAGTTTTCAGCAAACTATTGGTGTGGAAAAGGCCATGTCACAAACTTCAGGTGAACCTTGAGTCAGTTAAACTGGGAAATGCCCTTCCCAGTCTGTGGTACATCTCAAAAATGTGTTGTACAATGAGACCATTTGATACGAGTGTCTTTGAGACTGCTGTTGAGGCTGGCTGTGTCCAAAGCTTATGTTTGTACCCAGGCACTGGGGAGCACGGTCTGGAACTGTCTGTGGAGCACAGAAGGTCTCAGAGCACTCCATAGGAAAAGCCAGTCCAGGGGCAGACCTTATGAATGAGGAGGAAATAGCCAAGGCCCCCATGTAACAGAGAAATATGGATTTGGCCAAAATTTCCTCCATTTTAGTCCTTCTTGTCAGCTATGAAGACCCTGCAGGTCCGCTTAGCTGCTATTGAAATTTTCCTACACAATACCAATGGCTCCTTTGCAGAATTCACATTGGAGAAACAAGAGCTCTATTTGGGCCTGAAAATGCATTCTGCCAAGCAGGGGTTTCTGGTTGTTTGTTTCTGCAAGATGAACAGCACCCAGCTTAAAAAAGCCATAAGCTTCCTATATTTGTTTTGTTCATGTTCACTTGCTGTGGGATGAGTTTACCTTGGCTAACACATACACACAGGAAATTAAATAAAACATAGCATGCAGAGGAATATCTCCAAAATGGGCAGAGCAACAGAGGTTGTTCTTAGCAATCAATGCTGGTTGTCTGAACAGTGGAAAGGAACCAGGGCTTGGTGCTACCATCTTATTTCTCATCTTGGTGTGACGTACAGTTAGTAACTTACAGAAAGAAAAATGTCAAAGTAAAAAAGTAAATTAGAGGCTTTTCTCTCAAGAAGAATGGAAATGGCCTTTTCTGCACAGGTTAAATCTCCTCTATTACTAAAAAGCAAGGAGAAATGGTTTCCAAAGAGACAGAGCTGACAGGCCATGTAAATGGCCAGTAGCTGAAGTCAGAGCCCACATAGCCTTTCCAAGTGTCCTGTGACTAAAAGCTGCAGTCTCCAAGCCATTTGTTCTCCACAGTTCCTCACACCAAATAATCTCATTTTTTGACTTTCCACATTGCCATGCTAATTTTAAGTTGGAGCAGGTCATCCTACCCATATGACCCAGGTTGTCGCAGGAGTGGAGGAGAGCTGCAGGGCTGGAAAAGAGCAACAAGGAGCTGGGGAGAGCAAAATATTGCTCTTTTGGGAAATTTGTCTATGGAGGATGCTGCTCAAATAACCTGAAAAAAATTCCACACTCATTTTTCTGTTGAAGTAACTGAGGTCAGACTGTACCTGGTATGTGCCTACAGAATTCTGGGACTCCCCCTAAAAAAAACTTTTCCAACTCTACAGAAGTTCAGCACAGAGTTACACAGGATAACAACTTTGCTTCTGCCCTTACTGCATTTCTGAAATTGGATGTTAAAGAAGTGCAAGTTTGCACTAACCAGCAAACAAGTTTGGTTGCATGCATGCAGCTTTTTCACTCTTTTTTTCCATCTCTTGTCTCCAAGATATTTTCTCTAGATTCCTCTGGATTTCTCTAGATTCTAGATGCTGTATTCTGGTCGCTAATCCATCCAGACAGCGAAACTCTGCTTCCAACCCCAGACTTGAAATAACAGAGCTCTTTCGTTCCAGTCCTTTGATATCAACTTTAGCTTCCTGACAGCAAATTTGAAAAGACTGAAAGAAGTTGCTCTCTTTCTGTCTGACATGTTACAATCATCTGCCCCCATGATAAGCTGGGTTTTGGAAGCTGTAGTCAGCAAAACACAAAAGTGCCTGCTGGGCAATACAGTACTGCTAAAACCTTTCTCTTGACTTTCAGGTGTTTTGGAAATTACTTGCCACTTATATTCAACAGAATATGAAAACCTGACATCTCTGTTTTGCTCTTTCAGATCCCAATATTTGAACTTTATTTGATTGAACAAATGCTTCAGTAGTCTAACATGAATACTGAAAGCAATGAATAAAACTTCCTGAAAGCAGAGTCCAGCATGTTACTGAAAATAATTACCATTAAACAATCTTCAGAAATTCGTTTTTGCAAAACAGGGTCTTCTCCTAGGCTTTCCTATACAAACATTCCCACTTTTGAAAATTCATGCTGTCAGATTTTCTCACTCCAGTGCAAAAAATTTTCCCAGGCTGCAGTTGGCAACTCCAGCAGTTTTCTCCATCCAGTGAAGCCAGGAAGTGTGAAAGCTGGGGAATTGTTTTTCCTTAAAGTATGTTTTTGATCATTCACATATGTGGTGCTCAAGATTTGGGCAGAAGTCTGCTTTGCTTAGCTGAATATCAGAACTGGGCCTCCTGCCACTATCACATCCTCACAAACAGGTTTGGCTCAAGTTTTAGCCCAGCTAAAATGGAGAAAAGCAAACCTACTTTTTGTGTCTTGTGAATCAATACCTGACCCTCTGTCTTGCGTGTAGTATCTTAGGCTGCGACTTGTTTGAAGCACAAAGAAAAAGCAACTTAAAAACTTTAACTCCTTGACAGTAATACTAATATGGCAAATTCTTCTTCATTTGGCTGCAGGCAGGAAGTCCAGTGAATGTCTTGAAAAGGAAGATTTTGCCAGTTTTACCACATGCTTCTCACATTTTTGATGACTGTACCATTCATGTGTCAGAAATAACCACAAGGAATGTGAGTACTTCAGGCAGTACAAGTTTTCTAATGGCTCTACAGTAGTTTTTGGAACAGAACCATGCTCCTAGCTACTCCTAGTTATATACCAGCTAGCAAAAATCCGTCCACCCCTCTCCCAAACAAGTGTTTTAATTAAATTGCACTGCAGCAAGTTCAGATGAAGTCTCTGAGAAGGAGTAACTCTCATGCTTTAAATAACAGATGGTAAACTCAGAGGATGAAGCCTCAGTGGAACTTATGCCTGGTGTAGTCTGAGCTCCTGATTTAATACAATTTGTAAGAAACTTTTGCCATGATGTTTCAAAGCTCTCTGTTCTAGCAGTATGTTGTCGCTGTAGGACACGAAATAAAATTACGCGGACACTGGAATCTCCAAGGTAAAAAAGAGGGCAGTTTAGTTTCTGACTCTAACATTTATAGATTTCCAAAAGTGACAGTGGAGGATGACAGTGCCACCTCTCCAATG
The DNA here is from genome assembly GCA_014549065.1 of Cardinalis cardinalis. NCBI lineage: Eukaryota > Metazoa > Chordata > Aves > Passeriformes > Cardinalidae > Cardinalis > Cardinalis cardinalis. The sequence goes on from JACDOX010000027.1 coordinate 1,303,425, forward strand.
ACACTGGCCAAACCAACAGTCCATCAAATTTCTCCTCCTCCATAAAAGAATGCCAAATAATAAGTATTTACAGAAAAGCATGTGAGAAAGTTTGTTACAAGAATGTAAACATCAGAAGGCTTAGAAGAACTTAAAAAAAACAGGGCAACAATACATCAGAGAAGGGAGTCTCTTAAAATGCATGTGCAGCTCTATGCATGTTCTGCAAGTAGGGGCTTATTGTAAAGCTGGCTTTGGTGTAAAAAAATGGGATTTAAAATATTAGAAGCAAATTGAATCAAATTCCTTTCAATACTAAATTCTAGGGAAGGCCCTTCCATGGAATCCATGTTTATGTAGAGGAACAGAAAATAAGCAAACAGACCCTTTTTAAGCAGAAAAAACTCTTAAAACAGGGCTAACATGACAGGGTGGGATGTAGGTACCTCACTGCTTAGGGCTGCTCTTACACTTGCCAGCAGATCCAAAACTGACCCCCTGCTTCATCCACAGCAGGCCCAAGTAAATTGATTTTTCCTTAACATGATCCAGGGTTTGCCCCTTTATTGCTTGAGTGAAACTTGTCCTTGCTGCAATCGATCCATTCTATTTATTTTCTCTCTTTGAATCCATTTGTCAACATTCTTGGAAGGTTAACCTTCCAAAAATTTTGCAGCCCTTCTCAGCTCATCTATGAAATGTCACAGTCCTGTTTTATAGTCCATTATACAGGTCATCAGCAAAACCTTTGAGAAGATCCTGAGATGGTTCATGGCAGCGCCCTGATCTGATTCCTGACACTGAAGCATTACAAATACTGTCCACAGCTCATCATACATTTTTGCTCCCCACCTGCTGGAAGATTTTCTAGGCAATATGAGCTTGTCTGTTAGAATCTCAGATATTTCTGTCCCATTTAATTTTTTCTGATCCTGTGGCCATGATAAAACCTTTACCTATACCTTTCTGGCCCATTGTCAGAGAAACGAGGGCAATGCTCTGTTCTCCTGTGCCTCACAGTTGTGCTGCAGGGCTTCATCATCTGAACATGAGATGTTCTGAAAAGAACTTTGGCAGTAAGTGCTCCAAATTGATATGAGTCCTAGTAGAGAGCATTCATCTATACATGAGGAAAGAACAGGATTCAACTTTCATTTTATATGAAAGCTGAACTGTTTCATTTTATTACTTCAGGCAATACCAAAAAGAAAACAAACAGTAAAGAAATTCTTAAATCAAGGCAATATTAATCCCCTCCCACCCAGCCACAACTCAGTTCAATTGCTGAGTTTGCAAGAAGTCTAAATGCTTTCCTTTGCCTAAAACCACAAATTCTTTATCCATTTTATTGCTCGAAATTTTAAGATACTCCCCCTCAGTGCACTTGCGAACACCTTGCACTGGACTCCTCTGCTACCCTCCGACACTGATTTCAAGCATATTTTCATGAATGACAAGAGATGATCTCTCTCATGCTTCCTGTGCAGGCTGCTCTCAGCTGGCTTGTTCAGCTCAGTTCTGGTCTTTACTGCATAGTTCTTTATCTTTACAGCTCTTATCAGACATTTGTACCACTTTCCTCATGTGCTAGCTATTATTGGCAGAGGGTCTATTGTTCAATGTAACAAACATATACTGGAAAATTGCTTCTGGCAATGATTCTGGATATTTTTTTGGTTCAGCAGTCAGGCCGCAGCACACGTGATTTGTGCTTGTTGCTTTGCATGGGCTTAAAGTGCAGAAAGACATCCATGTTTTTCAAGCCAGAATCTGGAATTAATGCTTTGCACTGTGGCCTTAGACTAATACAGCTCAGAATGGGATCGGATATCTGACACATCCCCAAAATGTCTGCTGTGTAGATCACAGTTTTCATACACATAAGAAAACATTCTTTAAGTCCTCAGCGTCTTTTAAATCAAGAACAAAAATCCTGAAATTAGACCTGTTTCTTTAGCACAGCTGTGACCTGCACCATAGAAGACGCTGTCCTGCCTGTTCCTTCCTGCTCCCTTCGCCTTATGAGGATGAAGGGGTCAGGCTGTACACAACATCACCCTGAGAACCACGGGAACTTTAGTAGAGACTGGACTGTTTCCTCTCAAACACAACTTTTCTCCATGGCACTTAGCCGTACCAGAGTGTCACCCTGCTCTTCTAAAGTTCTTCTAAGCCTTCTGGTGTTTACATTTTTGTAATGGAGTTTCTCACGCACTTTTCCTGTAAATAATGACTGTTTTGCATTCCTTTCTAGAGGAAAAAAAAATTGATATACTATTAGTTTAACCAGTGTAGTTAGATAAGCAGCAATTTCATCCTCCAATCCATAGTCACTTTTAGAATTCTATAAATATCAAAGTCTAAAAATAAACACACCTTTTTTACCTTAAACATCTCAATGTGTGGGTGTCATTCATTTTGTGTCGTATTACAACACCAGAGCTTTAGACTACGAGGTTGGAGGGAACCTTGTCAATGATGTAGCTAAAATTTCTGAATAATACACAGAGTGTGCTTTGCTTCCCCTCCCATGTGAAGTCCACCACATCTTACTGAAGCTTGCTTTGACCAAAACACTCTTGATGCCCCTCTTAGGTTGGCAGTTATTCATCTTTACTGCTGAAAATGCATGTTTTACTCCTAACTTTCATTTGATTGGTATTAATAGCCTTACATTGTTTTTATGATGTTTTTCTCTGATGTGTTAAGAAAAATAATAAAAACATGAATATTTTATCATCCTATTAGAATGTAGGTTGCCTCTTTGTTTTGCATGCAATGAGCAAAAGGATTTCCTTTAGTCTCTCACTATAAGGCATCTCTCTATTCCCCAAAAGTTGCTGTCGCTATTCTCTGCATTGTTTCCAAGTTTTCACAACTTCTTTAATGCGTGAGCTACTTATACAGATATTTGTTTTTAAGGAGCGTTGTTTGCAACGCAAGCAACATTTCACATTCACAGTCACCATCATCAGCATCCTCATTGACAATATCAAATATTAAGGACCAGATCATGAATTAAAGTAGCTTGGAAACTTCATGGATCTGTGCTTTACAGATTGTCTAGAAGCATTAGAATGGTCAAGGTTGGCCTCCTACAGGTCCCTATCATCCTCTCGCCCCAACAGATCAGGGTCATAGGAAAAAATGAACCACTGGTATATTTCTTATTACTCTCTGCCCTGCCCTCACGAGAGAAAGAGCTTTGGATCCCTCCTCTACCTGGGAAGGGGATTATCTGCTGTGCCTAAAGGGTAGAGAGTCATAACCCCCAGTCAGAAAGACCTAAAACCACATAGATCAAGAAATCCCTTAGTTTCTTGAAAATAACACTAGTTTTTCAAATACTGTGCTCTACAAAAGGTGCATTTTATCAGCAAAACTTGGCTTCACACATCACAAAAACAGTACCTCTAAACAAAAGCCATGTATCCTTAACATTCTACTAAATGATGTCTCAAGCTGCTCACTGTTGCTTTTTCCCATCTTTCCCCTTCTCCTTCCATTACTTTACCTACTCTAAAATTCTGGTTACAAAGTCTTTGGGAGAGGTGCTTTTTATGTCTTTGCAGAGAAGCTGACACAATAGATCTGTCTGATCTAAACAAGACCTTTGAGTGATAGGCAAGGCTCATGAATAGTGATTATTGCTTTCAAACACTACAGAACTCAGCACTTTTTCAGAGAAGTTGACCTACTTAAATTGTATATACAGGTAGTGCTTGCAGCCTTGCATTAAATTGCTCCAGCAAACAGTCAGAGAGAGAAATGTGGAGGATACACAGCTATCCTGCAGGTCAAGATGTGCACTAGGAAATGAGAGCCTCCAATTATAGCACAGGTCTTGTACTGAGGCACTTTACTGAGAGCCTGAGATTGTCCTTAAGGCAGTTGAGGGATCAAATGCGAATTACTAGCACTGTATCTTGTACGTTAGACAATTACTGGTTCAATGGACTAAAAGACATTGGAAATTAACTATTCAGAGCAGGTCTACCTTGCCAAACATCGTTAATGTAATCCAGATTTAGCATAGACTCACACAGTGCAACAAGGATTTGGCTTTACTTCCATTTTTCTCTGACCCTCTGTCACTCATTCCGTGGATTTCAGGCTCTCAGTTCATCTTCAAGACCCTGAAAGGAGCTCCCAAGATTTTTGAGAAAATTATACACTGGTCCAGATCTGGGGTTTGAAAATGCTGATAGACAGCAAATCTACTTACAAGTTTTCAGTCTGCTTTCCCCTCCTGAATTATAACAGAAGACATGGGGGAAGAAAGTATAAATAACAACAATTAACAAGTGAGACATTAAAGAACTTCCTTTCATAACTGAGTAAATTTTCAGAAAGGTAGAGGCAAAAAACAAGCAAGAAAAAGAATAATGAAACACTATGGGCATGCCATACATAAGCTCAATAGAAGAAGGAAAGGAGACAGATGTCACACTGAAAAATAAACCACTAGGGTGCTTATTAAAAGTGACAATACTCCTACAGAAAAATATTGCTGCCTTGCTGCAACACACATTAGACAGTTTTCCATAAGCAAAAATAATTGTCTTGCTATTTAATGTCAACAATTTACCACCTCCTACAGAGATGTCAGCAAATACATACCCAATCCAAAACATTTTACATATGAAAACAAGAAGCCAAGTTAGGAAAATAAGTATTTGGCTGGATGAAATGTAGTGGATGAAATGCTGTTGGAAAAGAGCTGTTGTTGAAGCAAATTGGGTTAGGGTCTGGGGGTAACTGGGGCTGCTGGTAAAAATTACAGGGTCCTACGAGCTCAGCTGCACACCTGAGACTGTGCTAACAAAAAAAAAAAGCAGACCCACAAGGAATCAGGCCAGGTATTCATAACAATATTTTTGGTTCCCTCACTTCTTTAGTGTTGAATGTTTGATTTTACAGGAGAGGAAATTTTACCGAGTTTTTGCTCATTAGCAAAAAGCTGAGAGATGAAACATAGAGAAATTGTTACATGTTTCTGGAAATCATACTTCAAAGCTGTAAGTAAGATGCTTCTCTTGTGTATAATAGGGCTTCTGTGTTTCCATAATGTGATAAAATGTCAGACCCATCTTTCTACTCACAATAATTTGGGTATATTAAATATTCGGAGATATGTCTGAGCACTTTTTGTCTCATTTTTGTTACAGGAATAAAATAGAAAACCATAATCAACTGGAAGAGATGGAAAATACTAATATCAGCAAGAGTACAAGCTCAGCAGAAGGGGAATTTTCTACCTTGTAAATATGCAGCTAACGTATTAATCACAAGGCTACGTAGCCCTTGGCCAGGATCCAAGGATGAAAGATGCATTACTTTTGCCAACAGGGGACTCTTCACCTCCCCCAGCCATTTATGCTACAAAAAGATGCTGAGAATGGTTCTAAGAGTAGTAAAAGCAACATAGATGTAATAGATTTAGCATACAAATATGAACATACATAGCACATATCAAGCCTTAACAATATAGATTATGGTTTACTTCCAAAAAATTATTAAAGTATTTAATTGGGTGCAGAGCATTCTTTCAAAAAACAAGATTATTAAGTGTTGAGAACATGGTGATCTACTTTGCACACAGGCAAAAAAAGATGCGAAAAAATTCAAATAACACCATAGCTTGCAAGGGAGTTTGAATTTGCTTTGGCTGCACACAGTTTAAACATGATGCTGGAAGGTCAGGCAGTGCTCTTCTAAATAAATCTATCAGAATAAATGGAATTGCTTTGGATTTGCCCTGGATTCAGTTAAAGCAGGATCTGGTCTATGAAGTTCATCATGGTCAGTAATGCAAGCTAAAATGAAACCCCAGGAAGTTCTTTGCATTTTCTTCTATTTTATTATGAAAATATGTAAGAATGAAAAAAGATACAGCTAGGTTTAATTAGGGACTACAGATTTTCAGAGAAAGGTTGTTTATTTTTATGTTTTAGAATCAAATGCTCAACTCTAATCAATTGTAATTTAATTGTAATTGCTTTCTAAGTTTCATTAAGCAGTGAAGTAAAAACAACTCTGGTCTAAAAGCTCTCCAGACTTCTCCTTCTGCTCAGGTCGACATCCATTTTCCTACAGAGGCAACAAGGACAGGGGAAGAAAGGCAAACCTGTGCCTCTGTAGTCCTAGAATAACTTGTCGGGAGGAAGGAAGGAAGGAAGGAAGGAAGGAAGGAAGGAAGGAAGGAAGGAAGGAAGGAAGGAAGGAAGGAAGGAAGGAAGGAAGGAAGGAAGG